>JAVKLF010000002.1:15808979-15828545 GCA_034783495.1 Millerichthys robustus | reverse complement strand
AACCCTGACCTAAACTTAGTTCATACCTGAGCCCTAACTCCTGACCCACAGATGGCATTTTCCCTTGTGTGGACTGTAGGCAAAATGTCCTCACAAAGGCTAAATGTCCACACAAGTATAGTACATTGTCAGAAATTGTCCACACATGAGTAGTAAAACATGCCCCCACACACACACACACACACATTTCTAGGCTCAGCATTAGAGCCTGTAGTGTAAAGGGTCTTCATTTATCTGCACAGCTTTTCTCTTTTTCCAGCTTAATAATTAATGGCTGCCAGACCAAAGTTTTCCCCATTTCCATTATTATTCTATTTTTTTATACTATTATGCACTGCTTTTCAGCTTTTCATGCTCTCACATTTTTGGGACCCTTGAGAGATTGCTAGTTATGCCTTACGTCTGTGAATTTTCCTGCTTGAAGGAATGCGAGACGAATTTATTTTTAATTTGCTACATCACAGCTTTTGAAAGAAATCCCAAAGCAGTTAGTGGTCACTTATTCTAAAGAGCTGTAAGAATAACAGGGACCTCTTTATACACTACATTTTATTTTATACAACAAATATACAGCAAACAATTCACCTCTGCTTTGTTCATGATTTGGCCTGTTTTTTTAAAACCAATCTTCCTTTTCCTCTTGTTACTTTCTATCTCAGCACCCAAGATTACTCTGACCCGGATGTTAGAATCGACACCGACGTGTTGGTCCACGACCCCATCGCAGAGAAGTGCTGACGTAAATCATCAGCACTGAGATGAGGAACTCCCTTCACTTCATCGCGTTGCATAATTAGTGTGTTTAACATGCGCTCCCTCAGCCTCTCTTATCTCCACCTCTCACAGTCCCATACCTGTCCAACATATTTTCCTTCCCTCCCTCTCTTTTGTCTGTTTACGCTTTCTTATGTGGTGGCAAAAACGCCAATCCCGTGGTACATTTTTTTCCCTGCCTCCCTTCAATCCTTTCTGTAGAAGCAGACGGCTGATATTGTGAAGTTGTTCCCCACTGGCCTCCTACTTCCCACCTTAATTACCTTTTTACATCACATCCTACAATTCCCTCTTTACTCCCCTATCATCCTTCTTAACTTATCGCTTCATTCCATGGAGCTCCCTCATGCCTCCCCCTGGCTGCCTGCTCTGATCCTCTTATTTATTTTCCACCCACACATGGAGAAGAACTAAGATGGTGATGATGTACTCCCACCTTTTTTTTTTAAGCAGACTCAACAACAATATTAGTTGGACAAACTTAGATTAGTTTTGAATTTCTGGTGTGTGTTTTTTTTTTTTCAGCATTGATTCAAAAAAAAAAAAATCATAAGAAGTCAGAGTTTGAAAAAAAAAATAAAAACTGGAATAAACATATTTAACTTTGTCCATGCCAAAATATTTCAGTTCAGTGCAATACCAGGCATTCAAACAAACTAAATGAAATTAAAATTGCAGTAGTTTAGACCAAACCTCACTTTATTCTACATTAAAATTTGCTTACTAAGAAGAGCAATTTGTAGGATCTCATTTTTTTTTATACTTTCACTGTTTTTCCCTCTCTTTCCTCTTGATTTCCCATCCTATCATCTCAGTACATCTTTGCCCTTATTTTAACCACCTCCACCATTTGTCTGTAATTGGATGTCTTTGTCAGATCATCAGTCTGAGTGTGTGCATTTGTGCACAGCAGGTGCAGCTGTGTTTGGCAAAGGTTCCTTAAAAAGGAGAATTTAAACTAAAAGGAGCTTACTGGAACTTGACACATCGTGTAATGGCTCATAAATACAGTCATGTACAGTGTGGTGGAAAGAATTTACTATTTCTAAAACACATTATACCTTCATCAGTGTAAAAAGAGAAATGATATGGAGTCATAAAGGTTAAGTGCTCTTATTACCAATATTACAGAGGAAACCTGAAACTATAAAAGATCTACTGTGCTGGTACAAGTTTTTTTTAAATAAAAATCATTAAATAAATATTACTTTGCTATAGAGCCACCAACCACTTAATAATGCTTCCCACAAAAGTAAGGCTATTTCATTTTTTTCTCTTCTAACATTTTGTATAGGAGACTCAATTTTTTCATTTAATTTTGGTGCTTTAAGAAAAAAAACAAAAAACTAACAGTATTCCTCGTAACCCGTCACTGGAAAGTGGCTCAATGAAAGGGCTTTATAGATGGAAGTCTCTTCTGGCATTGACAGTTTGATCAAAATTAAATGGGCTTTAAATTAGGGAAGACGTTTGCAGATTTTTTAAATGTTTGCTCAGGAAGGGACTCAAGCTGGTGAGTCAGCTGCACTTTCAATCTGCATCTTGTATGAATATCTACTGAGACAAAGATTGGGCTAAAAGTGTCTTGTCTGCATGACGGGTCTCTCTGACTAACTCGAGACTGATAAAGCACCGATTCAGATCAGAGATAACAGACAAGAACTGGATGCTCTTCTAACCACGGAGGGCAGGCTCTTTGAGGGTTGGGGTAGAGCTCAGGAAGCTCCCGGTCCTGACACAGACAAGACCTCAGTGCTTTCCCACCTCCTCAAATCCACAGCAGGAAGACAACAGAATGAAAAGTGGGTTTTAACTCAGAGATATTTTAAGTCAAATGAAAATTCTTAATTTTGGCTGGTAGTCATTTTACATCGTTAAAGACTGGTACCTCTGCATTGTGTGTCAACATTATGACAAATAACGTTATAGGTTGCAGCTATTTATCCTCAATTAAATAAAGAAAAAAAATCACTGTGCAGGCAATATTTTCAGAAGAACTGCACACACATTCATTGAGATGACAATAAACCTTGCAATCAATAATCCTCTGAGAGCAATATTAGTTAAACTATTACCGTAATAAACTTCATTGTAGCAACAAACAACTCTTCAATAAAGTACCAAAACAAAAAGGACATAGTTCACCAAGGGCAGATCCTCAAGAGTCAAATGTAGTTAATTTGTTTCTCATCTTGCAACGCCAGAAAATCCATTGGGAAAAAAACAGGAATTTACTGATTGACAATTATTTCTTAATACAGGAAACCACAGTGCTGGATTTTATCTTTCATTGGTTGTCTGCTGGACAAAAAGCTACATATCGCTGAAGGTTATCTCTGTGCTGACATCTTGACAAGCATCAGTGCTGCCCAGTTACTTTTATTGTTGTTCAAAAGCCAAAAGCAAATGGTTTTGAAAAGATTACAGGCTAAATGTTTTATCAGTAAAACACTGCTGCCGGTCATGGTTCAGGCAGTTGTGGTCAAAATCAAAATGTTAAATCTTCCAGTGAGCCTGAAACCAACTGGACAGCATTCAATCTAAACAACTCTTGTTAACATATGAAGTATATCCCCTGAAATGTTTGTCTCACCACATGATGGCTTTACAGGATTTATTCTGGGATCACTTTAAACATATCTGATCCATCACAGAGATTGATACCAGCAGAGAAAAAGGAGTCAGGTCAACACAGCAGAAGACCTAAACTATCATCAACAAAAATCTCAAACAAAACTGTATTTTAGAGAAAAGTCTCTGCGATAATAAGTATTCCAGGCTGAGATGCTCTCATGTGGAGTTGAGCTTTGTGATGCTGATCAACCTTCCTAAAAGACAGAAAGAATGGGAGAAGCCAATAATTGCAGAGGAGGAGAAGAAGAGGCAGCTGTAGAGGAAGCAGGAGGGGATAGGTAAGGGTGGGGATAAAACAGTAAATAGAGCTGAAAAAAGATTAATAGCTCAAAATATGTGTGTGAAAAGAGGTGAGAGAAAGGAGGGAGAAGAGGGAGCCCAAGTAATTACACTCCTCCCCTCCCCTCAGCTCCTTGGTAAATAAATGAGCATCAATTAGCAGCGACGGCTTCCAGTTGCCCCAGTGTTGAGGCTCTAATTAATTTCATCTTTTTTCTCTCGCTGGTTTGGTTTCAGTCTAATAATGGCTGTTGTATTTTTGTTTGTGTGTGTGTGTCTCGCGTTGCCACTTAGTTATGTCTCAATAATGGAGCATTGTTGAGTAAAGAGAGTACAAACACAAGCCAATCTAGACTGAATACCTTACGTTTAATAGACCATCAGTGTTCTTGTTGACCAGTTGGTGCAAGTTCAAATATTTAGAAAACTTTTACATGGATTGCCTTATAATTAGCTTAGCAATTATCTCATCTAAAATCAAACATTTAGCCTATAAAATATACATTAGTTGTTTAAATATCTTTCTATGAATTTTCAAAAGGCGTTTTGTGCAGTTTTTGTAATGTTTTCTTTCCAAAGGAAAATAATGAGGTGAAGTGAATTTGAAAGGTTGTGAAGAATTACTCAGCAGCCGGTTCAACAACAGCATCGTTCACAGGTCTGAATGTCAAGTGGTGCAGCGTTTAAATGATCATTTGGACGTCTCCCAGTGACATTTTAGAACTCTGACTCACTTCTTGCTTCAGTCCAACTCAAATTAAAATCCTAATAAATATACATTTTGATAGTAAATTTGCATTGGTCGTTTAAACACACAAACATTTTCCAGACACACAAAAATAAATCGAAGCGCACAGACACAAGTGAATGTGCTGCAGGGTGACCAGATCCTGAAAAAACAAATGTGGGACAAAAAGAAGGAAGTTTCAAACTGAAAATATATCTGAAACTGAAAAAGCCAAGTAGTTTTGAACTTTTTTTTCCAAGTTTCAACACTTTTTTTTTTTCCAGTTAATAATTGTTTTTCTTTCTTTTTTTTTTTTTTAACTAACTTTATGCCCCAATTTTAGCTCCACAGCCCTGATTGAGTGAGAGGACTTGAATCATTAACCTGGGTACATCTGGAACCAATCAGTTCTAATCCTCAAGCAACAATAATAAAGCTTGAAATAAATAAAGACTAAGAGGATTTTAGTAATGACTCCTCTGTCCTTCACCAAAAGGCTATTTTTTACAATATTTTCCGAGGGCCTCTAGTCGTGATGAAATGATCAGCCTCTCAGTCAGGGCTCAGTTGTTTTCTCTGTGTGTGACTTTGATCAGCCGCCTTCGTTTCTGCCAGAAATATTAAAAGTGATCTGTGATCACTTGTCAGATACTTGATCCGTCTCTCTGTGGTCAAAAGAAGACAAGCATGGCATCACGGAAACCCCTTTTGACTTTGGCAAAATGCAGCAGAGACTGTGTGCTGGCCGAGGCCCGCGGACTCAGACATGCAGCTGGCATGAAACCCGTTTGGCAAACTGTCCTCTGGTCCTCCGACACCTCCTGTGAGCGTGGTCATTTTCACAGATATATCTTGGACTGATCATCGGTGCCACATGAAGCACTTTCTAAAAGTATTTTTGATTGTTTTTATAACTTTAGTATTTTTAGGTTTTAGTGTTTTATTTTTACTTTTTACGTAGAAAGATATTAAATCTTTTTTAATGAAAATAATGGATATTGACCTTAAAGTCTCTCAAAAAACAGAACTGCTCCAAGTTAGTCCTATAATTAACAAACACAGGGAAACATTATTTGTTAAATAGCAAGAAAAAAAAAGCAGAAACTTGTGGAAATTAAGAAATTTATTTTAGGCAACACAATCAATGAGACCTACAAATATGAAGTTAGTTTCCTTCTCAGTGACATTCAGTTAAATGTTCATGACAGCAGAGAACAACTTCAGGAACCAGAGAATGAAGCTGTGTGGGTTTTTTTTCTGTTTGCCCAATCAGATTTCTGTGTGACCACTGTTGAAATAATTATAATAATAATAATAAAGTTCAACATGAACAAGCACAAAGCAGCTGTCACCGAAACCGCTGCCACCCAAGTCATGACTGATGCACGTTTATGACGAGCACGGTCAGCAGCCGGGAAAGGAAAATGCTGAAAAATCTCAGGTTTGCCTGTGAAAGCCTGGAGGAACTTATTTAGCAAAAACACTTCATCTTCACAGAGACAAAAAAAAGAGTGATTGCTGCCCCTACCAGCTGTGTGGTAAAAGATGAGTTTTAGACTGAGAGAAATCTGATGGCAGGAGCAGGATGCTTCATTCTGTGTAGCCTAAATGGCTATTGTTCTACAGACACATTTAACACCCACACTCCAAAAGACACTTAACAAAGGGTGAGCAACCCATGTGCCGAGTGAAGCCATTTATTTCTATTACCCATCACCAACCTCAACACACACACACACACACACACTCTGCCCTGAGGTGATGTATTGTTCGAGTGCGTCTTGTGTGTGTGTGATATATTGTTTGTGGAGAGGGGACAGGTAATTGAAATAAAGGTCTTCTCTCCTCTCACCTTCCTAAAGCTATAGCTTTCTGCTTTTCGTCTAACAATTAGGATCATGGAGAGAAATAAAAACGCTTTCAGCACAGACCAGAGTCTCTAGGAAACTCTAACAACTGAAATTTAGATCAAAGGCAACATAAAGGCGGTGACAGGTGATTATTATATTTCTAAATATGTAACCTATATTATATTATCTTATTTACCATTTCAACTATTTAATTTTAGTTTGAAAAATACAGTTAAACAAAAATGTATAAAAGCTTTGATGAGGTTTGTTTTTTACAAAACAAGTAATTAATATTGGTATAAAAAGTCTTTCTGATCAGTTCAGCAGTTTTTATTCTACAAGTCCCATTAAACCATTCGCACTCGGTGGACAGATTGGGGTTCAGCCTTTTACTGGACATGATGTTTGGAGGAAGCTGGGATTTAGTCACATTTCTGTTTGGCAGAAAACTGCTCTTCCTTCCTTTTGCCACATTAACAAGTTTAAAGCGAATTGCAAAAGAAAACAAACAACGTTGTGATTAATGCAGTGATAAAAACAGAACCATGTACGAGGCAGGATGGTTTGAAGTGAGTTTGGAGATGCACAGAGTTATTAGTTCTGTGTTTGAGCCTTGTTGTTCTTCAGTGTCACTAGATGATAGAGGGTCAAACGGTCCCTGATCCAGGTGGGTGAGATCTTCTCCACATGAATGCAGAGGTTCTTCTCCTCACATCAGAGTACCGGACCTTTCACTTCCTGTGGAGGCGTTTCAACTCATCATTGTGGGAAATCTTCCCCACCACAGCTGCATTATCTGCAAACTCCACAACACATAAATGATTGAAACCATTGAAACACTGCAAACATTCAACTAGGTCAGGATGAGTCATTTTTATTTCAAACTCTTGAATAATTAGATCTTTGAACTGACCACCTGCTGTGTTAACAAGCTGCAAACTAACTTTTTGACTCATCAGGATATCTTGAAAGTGTTTTATTAGTTCACTCCAACTGTTGTTTTTTATTGTTTCTTGCAGAACTGTGCAATTCATCATCTTTTCAAACCTAATTAAACAAAATTTAATTAAATAAAACTTGTACTGAATTAAAAGAAATGCAAATGTTACAATGTGAGATTTGACTTATGAACATTTGTTATGAACATTTCTAATACAATATGCTTATATTTATGTAATTAAAATAATCTAGCATAATTTTACCTCCAGGGTTACCCTTGTATGAATTCTTGTCTGGACCATGGTTATTCTCTAAACATATGTAAAATAAAATTAGTAGAACCTTTTAAACCCAGCTTAGTGTGCTGAAATTATAAACCATTCGCCAGCAAAGATTGTGTTTTTGGACATCCTGTCAATGTTTGAAGCATTTGTTTTGTAATGACATGTTCCAGACCTGATTTTTTTTTATACTGGTACTGTAAATGTCCATAATCTGAACCAGTCACAATAGAGTGCTGTGGCAGAAGGTGTCATGATTCATGATGCGAAGGAGCCAAATGCAGGACAAAGAACAGGCAGACACGCAGAATAATGCAAATCAAAATGATTTAACAACAAAGTCAAACAAACAGAACAAGAGCTGAAGCTGCTGAAGACCAACAGATGAGCAGAAAAGGCAAAAATATAATATGATGGGACAAAAAGAACAAAAGGAACTGGAATGAATACAGAGGCGAGTAATTACACACAATTAAACTAAGACTGATATGACTGACGAATATAACAAATGATCTAAAACACGAGGGATTATTCCAACATAAAAAAACAGAGTTAAGGTGTGCCAATAAACCAGAATCTTATAAACCATAAAACAAATACAAAACATTAGGACAAATCCCGAACAGCAAACCATCACAGATGTTTCTGAGTTTTCTGTCACAATCCTTACTTTAAATGTGGAGCTGATGTTTACCTGTTTACCAGTTTACCTGGACCAAATACTGAGGAAATGGATCACACTGGCTGCATTTTTGAAAATAAATAAAAAAAAAACGAGCCATTACCACAGCGGCCTGCGGTGACTGTGAACATGTCACTTTGTCATTTTAGGTTCCAGGCATCATTGGAAAGTCTGGACAGTTAATTCATCAATTTATTCATCATCTCCACCCCGCAAGAGCTGGAACAAGAAACAGAACTTGGCTCCTCAATCCTCCGTCACTGCTAAAATAAAGAGATCATTATTAGCAACGATCAAATCAAATATGCAGTTGCTCTCATATGCCACTTATTTATTGTCTTAATGCAGATTTGAGAAAATATGTTTTTCTTTTTCCGCAGTTTGTCTGCTGGACTTATGCACCAGCTTTCTGCCACGAACAACAGTTCAAACAAGTCTAGAAAAGGAATGAATAGAAAAATAGCAAAGAACATCATGGTTTAAAAGGTTATGTGTAGGTATGAATCAAATGTTTCTGTGCTTCGCACTCGGTGCAGGACTCTTTTGCAGGAAAGAGAAGACACCGATACGCACGGAGGATGAAACGAACATCTGTGAGTAACAGATGCAGAGTAATGACATGATTTCTAACACACACTGACACTGATTGTGTGCTAATGCTACATAGAAACGGTGGATATTGACTTTATTTGGAACGTGCACCTGAGATACAGTCACTTTCATGTGCAAGCAGAAGGCCTGGTTCTTGTTCACCACCAGCAGCTGTTCTGTCTTGTTTGTTTCAAGCCTCACTTCACAAAATTTCTCACAGGTCTGCGTGAAAATGTTTCTCATCAGCCAGAGTAAGGCTGGATATTATCATTGCTGTCACAACGCGCAGAGGAAAAGCCGTGCTCGTCTGCCTTGCCATCTCCTTGCTTGGGTAATTTCTTTGAAGGTAAAAATGAATTTCCTCTGTAAGGAAAAGCACGTGGAAACTGAATACTTCTTGTGAGGTCAAAAGATGGCACGGTTCAAGACTCCTGCTTTCTTTTCTTGACATATGACGGTTAAAAAAACGGGCACTTATTGCACCTGAGCTCTTCTGCCGTGACCTCCAGTGGTGGCATGGTTTATTCATAGATCACTATTAGAAATATCACCCTGCCAGCTAGTGCCTCAATAATTAAACACTACTAAAAACAGTTGACTGGGTCTGTATGACTTTCTCAATTGCAGCCACTATTTCAATACACCTATCAAAACGTCCCTAGAATTTAAACTGTTTAAACTGAGTTACATCAATTTACTGTGAACACTGGAAATGGAAAAAAATACATATTTCATATTTCTAATAAAAATGAGTTGTTGAGCCAGAGTTTTCCAGTGGGGAAAATAACTTTTTCGAGCCTGGAGGATGTTCTGTTCTTTCATTTCTTTGTCTTCTCAGAAAGTCTCACAGTTCATTGTAATGCTCCCAATGCAGACAAGAGCCAGAGATAACGAAATATATATTATTTTACCCAATGTACAATATTTGAACTAATAGGCATGATTTGTAAGTTCACATAGATGCACTCAAACACATTTAAGTTTCTGGATTCAAAGCTAAGCAGGTTATTGTTTATGGACACAAACTGCTACAAGTATGAACAGCTGTCTCTTTGAAATAATTGTTAATATTAAAGTAAAGTGGACAGCAGTGGATAGGATATCCTTTTTGAATCAGGAAACACAGTTTGAGTTAAAAAGCTGAGCCCATAATTTCTGACTTTGTTGTACTTAATTAAACCTTGAGTAACACCTGGAACATGTTGTTGTTTCTCCTTGTGTAGAAAATAATTTAATGATCATCATAAAGTAATGTATAAACAGGACTCACATCTGGATATAGAGGCAGAGGACCTGGGCGACAAACAAAACCTTTATGAAAAAGTTGGTTATAAATGTTAACCAACAGAAAGAATAAAAGCACAAACAATTCGCACAAAGGGAAGGCAATAAAAAGCCAGACGTCAACGTCATCTGAGGAGTAGAAGAGCTGAGGAGTGTTTGAAGACACGTGAGATGATTCCAGAACAGCAAAAGGTGTGAGACTTTTACGTCTTTTTTTGGGGGGGGGGGGGCTTTTACTCATGTTGTTGGTATCATGATGCAATAATATTAAAAGTGCACAGTTGCAGTAGCAGTGTGAGAGATGGATAGAACAATGTGACGGCTGCTCGGTCCTGAACTGCAGGATAGTTTGATGACAGCGTAGAGAGGAACATGGAAAAGTCAAATGTGGCAAAATAACAGTGAAAGCTGTTCCGCTCATCTGTCACCTGAATTCTGCATCTCCATCTCCATCCTGTCTCCACTTCTCCTCAGGTCCTCTCCTCTGTGCTGTGAGCTATCCATCATTTTCTATCATCATCACCTCACTCTAATGCAACATTGTTCAAGTGCCAGGCAGAGTTACTCCATCACTGTCAGACACATTATCTGCACTACACTGAATGTTTAAGCAAAGTAAACTTCTTCATAAGTTACTGAAACATTTTGACCTCCCAGAACATCTGCTTACAGCCATGATCTGTCAAAGGTTTCACTTAAAGAATCGTTTAACGTATTCTTTAATTTACATTTGTACATGTTCAGAATATATAAAACAAAGAAATAGCACGGCTAAGCTAGTTTTATGTGATGTTGCATTTTCCACTTGGTTAAGCACATAAACTACTAAGACAACAGATCTTTTTAAAATGTTTAGTCACAGAAACAAAATCATTTTTTCCCCTTCATTCTTCTCTAATTGAAACTCTAACGCAGATCTCTTTACAAACGTGTTTACAACAATTTCACCCAAGTCTGGTCTGGGTTGTAAGCTAGCGCTAAATCCCTGAACTCTGCTAAACAAAATGCATTATTCGACCAGGATTAATGTTAAATGGTTCTTTTCTGGCTCGCTGTTGACTTAATAAAATGAGTTTGCATCTAAACAATAGAACCAATGACACCAAATTCATCTGTGAATGCTAATTTCTGTTTGAGCCTGAGTCATTTGGTTGCACATCTGTGTTCTCCACACAGGTACACAGAAAGTCGCATAACTAACAAGTGTTCTGATTTTTTTCTAAAATAATTGTAACCGTCAGGAGTACCTCCGTCTGAAAATAGATGATACCTAAGCTTTAATATGCATTACATTTAGCCATCTAGCATGAGGCCTTAATGACTGCCTGCTCATGCAGAAAATTCTCCTTTCATTTCTTCTTGCCGCTTCATATATGACATGCTGTCAGCCACACGTCCTTCGTAGGTTTATGAGTGACGGTTGCAGCTGACTTTCATTTTCACGACATCTTCTGCATGTAATCATAACAAGAAGGCCTCGTGAGGAAAGGAAAAGATTTGTTTGAGAGGACATTTGCGATTTGATCTGTTCACCACTCTTGTTTTGATTTTATATATTTGATATTCATCTTGCACAATACAAGCTTTAAAATACCAGAATTAAGATTTTCAAGATTATAGAGTAATTTGACAAAAACAACAACATTTTATTGACCAAAGGGGGAGTACTAGGGACAATGCTATTGTTTAAAACTAATTTGGAAGTATTATCACAAATCTATTCAGGTAAACACAATAATTAATACAATTTAACTTAAAGCAAGTGGTAGATGTTGGAGACAGTAAGGAGAATTACTGAAGAGGGTGTGATAACCAGGATACAAGGGATGGATTTAACTCAAGTTGCTTGAGGGAAATCTTGAGATCACTCAAGTAAACTATCACTTTAAAGACTCAAGAGTAACCCAGATGTTTTACAGTAAAAATCAGCACATTCAACAGTCCAACCAAAAACCCCAGTGCAGCTCCGCCTTAAATCAGGTGGAAAGGAATTAGCTGACAGCTGGGCGCTGCCTCAGGAACAAAGATTAGAGGCCAAAACACGGGAATCCTGGCAGTCAAACGATGTAAAGAGTTAATTTTATTGGAGACACAGGCTAAAAAAATTTAGTCCAGCTAGATTTCACACTAAAGTTAGACTCAAGGCCAGAGGAAATGGCCCCTTTTCATTGGTTGACTGGTCCTTCACTTCAGGTTCATCACAGGACTCAAACCCTCTATTTTCATTTATCACAATTGAAGACAATTCAGAAGAGTGAGAACAGTGTTCAGAACAGTGTTCTGAGTGTTTCAGTGAAGTTCAGCGTTACTAAATCGTGAAGTAAAAACAAACAAAAAAATCCATTCCAATTGACTAAATACCTACAAAACTGAGAAGAGTCTTATTATAATCTCTTCTTCAGCGGGTAAAACAACACGAGTGCATAAACAGCTAAGTGAAGCCTGCTGCTCTCTGTTTGCCACTCATTCAGCTGCAGGATCATCACCTCGTCTCTCTGCTCACCTCCACGACCCGATCATTTAATCCACTCTTCTCACCTCCGCGCCCGTCATTCACACGCTGCTCCTTGACCACACTTCTCCTCTGTGTTTCTGCTGTGTGTCAGTCACACAGCGTTTCCCTCTCTGTCTCTCGTCTTAGCTCTCCCTTTCTCTATAATTTCTCCCATTTTCCATCAAAATAAATGCTGCACTCGCCACCCGCATCCTTTCAAAGCTTATTGTTAACTCAGAAAACAGCAGCTCTCACTTTCCCCTAAAGTGTTCATATATTTTTAACAACACACACAGTGCTGTTATTATGGTGAAGTGCACCACAGCTACTGCCACTTTGCAATATGAGCTGAAAACTGCTGTCTTCTTTTCTGTAAATAAAGTAAAAAAATCAACCTTCATAATCAACATTTGAACGGCCGTGCAGCTCATGGAGACTTGCATGTTTCAGTAATTTGCAGATTACAGATAATAGTCTGATGATGGGCTTATGTTCCATATCCAATAATATATTCTCCTGCAGTCACTGCTGCTAAACTGGAAACAATAAGGAAAACCACGACTTAAATGGAATCCCTAATTGAATATTTTGTACTTCAGTATCATTAAAAGAACATGCATTTTAAGGCATGCCCGTGCGTGTGTGTGTGTGTGTGTGTGTGTGTTTTGCTGCTAACACACCTACAGAGTTTGGAGGCTGATTGAAACATTTTGCCTCTGTTTGTGTTGGAATAATTTACCTGGATTTTATCCTATTTTCTGCATGAATGCTCTGCATCGCGCAGCTGTTTGTTGTTTCCTTTCTTACACGGTATCATCAGTTATCTTTTCAACAAGCATCACTTTGGATTTGTGCCTTTTCAAAGTGTTGCTCCGCTTCCGTTTGAGTGGCCTAAAGTTAACCGTGACTTTGACTCAGTTTGTGCTGCCCTTTGATGGCCGATTATGGTTTTAATGCTTCTCTTCATTTTTATGTTTTGATTATACATGTATATATTTTTTAAAAATAATGTTTGTGTCGCTCATCAGTTGTCTCCGCGGTGTTCAGCCACACACGATGCACGATGCTGGTTCAAACATTGGTGTTCTCTGAACAGAGGGGCAGTTGGGTATCGCTGGTCTCCTTGGCGATGTTCTCCTGTTAGGTTTTTGTTTTTCCATCACTGAGTTTTTGTGATGTTTTGTCTTCAGATTTGGCCTTAAAACTTGTATTACTGGTATCTTCTGTGCAAATGTTTCTAATGATTCTAACGTAACACATTACTATGTGAAGATCTCTTTCTAATGTAAGTCGTGGAATTTTTCAAATACAAGTTATTAAGTTTATATGACCTAAAACTTTTGATTTGTATATATTACATATTGGCACTTAAACACAAATACTAAATAAATTATACATGAGTTTGTGAGCTATACATGTCTGCATGTTACAATAAGACGGAGCTCCCATGTCTGATTTAGAGAGCTACTACCTTGGTCTGAAATGGAAAATTTTATTATCGCATATAAAAGGTGCAACATAAAACTGGTAAATATTCACACATATTCATGAGGGGTGAAATAAGTTTTCAGTGGCCCCCCAGGACTTGGATATCAGGGACTTATTATACCACTATAAATGGTTATTTATTACTTTCTCATAGCAATCAGAAAATAACTGCTGTCCAAGTCCTTAAAAGATAAATTCTGATTTGATTATTGTAACAATAAACGAAATGATAAAGAAAACTTAATTAGTAGGAAGTTTTAATTTTGTTAATAGTACTTTAATCTTGCAGTCAACTCTCATGATAAAATCTCAGCTTGGGTTGGAATAGTTTTAAGAAGCTCAAATATATTACAAAAGAACAAGAAGTAAACATGAAACAAAGATGTTTGGGATAGATTGGAAAACGGGCTTGACTACAAGACAAGAAATCAAAGTCCAACTACGTTTTTTGATTTACTTTAAGTGGCATAAAAAAGAAAAGAAGAAAACAATGAAATTATTGATAAAATCAGGGAACATTTTCTCCCAGTTGTGGTCTAATTAAATAAAAAATATATAATTTAAGACACAAATAAAGCCATGTTGTGGATGTTTTCAGTAATAGTGCAAAAAATAATGATAAAATTAAATAAATAAAACGGATTCACTACTTGTCACAGCAGTTTAACTAAAAGTATTTAATAAAATGTGCTCACATGTGTGTCAGTCTCCAAATTGTATTCAGAAAAATTCACATCTATAAAGATGGTTGCAGCAAAACCAAACATAATTTTCATTTCCACTTTGTTCATTTGTCAACTTTGTTTGCAAAACAACATGAAGGGAAGAATTTCTGATTATTCCACATTTGAAACTTGACTTCAGTCTGTTAGTCACCAAACCTGCCAACTCATCTTTCTGTAGCTACAACGCAGAGAGCCACAGTTCAGCACTAAAATCTAGTTTTTGTTTCAACGTTGTTGAATCCAAGGTTCCCTTTAAGCTAAATTATTTTTTGCCGGTGGAACCTTGAGTAATGTATTATAATGTATTTTGTTTACCTAATATATCCACTTCATATTTATTCCAACTAACCTCACTAACTGTTGGTTTCCAACTTTTAAACATGATTTCTGTGACTTTGTGTAAATATGGGCACAGTTCTATTAACATGTATTTAAGTGTGTGTGTGTGTGTGTGTGTGTGTGTGTGTGTGTGTGTGTGTGTGTGTGTGTGTGTGTGTGTGTGGTATTTCCTGGCTTGAGTTGGGTTCAAAACAAAAACTTTTATAAGTTGCATGAACACAGGGACTATGCTGTCTGAATTCTAAATGTACAAATTAAAGCGTTCTTTGTATTCATCTAACTGTTGGAGGCTTTTAAAAGTATTATGAGCTGGGAATCCTTTCAGTCTGATTTAATTTGAAGAGGTCGGGGTTGTGCTGGCACGTATGCACACAGAGAAGCATTTGAATGTGTGTTTATCTGCAGCGTTCGAGGCATGTCATTTAAATTTTACAGGGTCCAAAGCCCTTTACACAAATTACTCTAATTATAATTGTAAAAGGGACTAATTGTCATGAGAAGAGGTGAGTTCAGTTGTACAGGAATCATACAGGGAAGTAAAAGGAAGGCAGATCAGTGACTATATGAAGTAGTTTAATTATACAAAAGATGCTTCCACAGCAGGGAATATAAAGGAACTGAACAATAATACGAGACATAACCAGAGGACAAATAAATGCAAAGACCTGGCAACGAGTGAACAAAAACCAGGGGCGTATTCTTCAAGCATCGTGATGTTTTTAGGAAGTACCTATTTGATTATTTTGCAATTTTTATGATAAAGATCATCCAGATTTCATCTTTACTTTTGGTTACCCATTCTCTAACTTTCTGACTTGTACAACTATCAGTGCAGCTGGGTACACAGTATCGAATCCAAATATTATGTAACGGCATAAATTATAGTTTCAATATTCCTTGGAAATGTTTAATGAATTCTTTAACCTCAGTCTGACCAAAACGAGCCACTGGGCAACAAAGGATTCACTACGGTTAAGACTTTGTGTTAAATGAGGTAACAGGAAGGGTTAGAGTAAAGTTGGAGCAAAGCTGAGAATGTTGCTGTAGAGATGGCTTAGGGATGCACTGGCAATAATGGAGTGGTTTCCATGGGGATAAAAAGAATGTGTGCGTGTGTTTTTGTTTGCATGTGTTTGTGTGTGTGTGTGAAGCCAGTGTTATGACAGAAAAAAATGGAAGAGCAAATTGGATTTCTTAGCTGCCAAGCTGATTAATTAGCAGCTTCAATTAACATAGAACCTCATTAGTGTGTGGTTGAGCTTTGAAGCATTTGTTATTCACAAAACAGCTTTAAAAACCCCTCTTCAAATTCCTCTCTTTATTTGTTTATATGTTTATTTAACGGGACCTCCATTAAATCAGCTTCATCTTCATAAGGACTATTCTTCCTGGGATCCTCACAGAAAACATAAATCACAGTATAAAACAAAACTTACACACACACACACACACACACACAGGCACACTCATACAACAATGGATTTTCCAACTTTACTTTGTGGAAAACAATGAGCTAAATAGCAGAAGACCTTTGCTGAGTGTGGATTAAATGTTTAAATTTAAAGTGGGAGACACAATTAAAGGTGGTGAGGAGTGATGGGGGACTTCCAGATCCAGTTGGATAACCAGGTGACAACTAACCAACTAGACATTTTTGAGGTCGACGGATAGAAGTCGTCCTTGGTGATAAATGTTGTAATCTTTAGCAACTTTGACATAAAAAAGGAACAAAAGAAACTACAGAAATACCAAAATGTGAAAAAGCTAATGGAGCAGCTGTTGAAGGTCAAAGCCTTTGTGATATCAAAGGTCATCAAAGCACTAGAAGCGGTGACCCCTAAACAAGAAGAGTGTCTCAAACAGATCCTTCGACCTCAGAGATTTCTGTCTGGAAGGACACCGGAACAGTTCAGCTCCCAGGCCTCTTGTAGAGCCTGAGCTCCAGGTTTAATGGAACTGCCCACGTGCAAAATGGAGTCAACGAACTCTTAGTATAAAATGTTGTCTCGTTCTGCACAAAGTTCACTGTAAGTTATTCTGTCAGTGTTTACCAAACCAAAATGATGAGTGTTTTTATGCAAACAACAAACGACGAGCTAGGAAAGGTATATCTACATTATACAAGTGAGCACATGAAAAGTCGGGTTTGCAAATAAATCTTATTAGCACTTAGCATTATGCTATCTTCAATTGTATTTTTCATCACTAATTTAATCAGTTCTGAGAAAGCGAAATAAATTGATCCGCCAAATGTATTTGCATTTTAATGACAACACAATCCTTCTTGTTAACTTGCATCTCGCCGTGTTCTGCTGTTCTGAAAAAAGCACACAATCTTCTGGTTTAAAATGAATTGTGACATGAAGCTATTATGGTGTCAGCGGAAAGTTTCTGAAAACTTTGACAAAGTGCAATATGAATCATTAGTGACTCTCACAGGATTTTGTATGCAATAATTTTTTTTTTGTGCTGCCTGAAACTCTTGGAGGCAGTTATTTTTGTCACATTGGTGGCCAATTAAAATCCACTCTGTAGGTGTTCGGCCTGCTTCAAACAAAAGAACAAAATAACCAGCTCTCAAATGTGATATGTCACAATTATAGTTAAATTCAATGAACAGAAGACATGTTCATTTTAAAAGTTGTACAAACTTTACAGATGTGGCCTCTGAGTGAACCGCTGAAGACATTATGCAAAAGTAGGAAGTGAGCCGTGGCTTCCCGCTGAGCTGGGAACAATCATTGACTCAACAAGATCTCAGTGCTGTGCAGACAAGCTCTCAAAAAGCTTTCAAGAAGTTCCACAATGTTTCTCTGTAGCTGCTTGTCTTGTAGGTTTTCCATTCTTGAAAGTCTGGATATAAACAAATCTGACTTTACTTTTCTTATACCTCATAAAAAACGCTACAAGTATAATTTGACCGCTTCACCAAATCAGTCCTAGTTGTTCAACGTGATTGCATTTAGTAATAATAAAGACCTGATTCATGAGGTGTGTGAAAACAAAGCACAAGTTCAGGTTTGTGTTGTTCTTAAAGAACCACATGCTGCTTTTTACCGTGTGTTTTCCTGTGAGTGTGTGACTGTAGAACTAATATTGTGACAGATTGACATGGAGGCTGGAATTGGATAATTTAGCAGCAGGATCGAGTAATTACTCGCTTCAATTAACACGGACCCTCATTAGTGTGTGGGTTAGCTTTGTGACTTCCTGTGTCTGGTGTGGGTGATACTTTCATTGCTCTCTACTTCTCTTCTTTAATCCTTCCTGATTTGTTCGGCTCCCTTTTCTTTTTAATCCAGTATTTTTTTCTTTTTGCTTCTCTGTTCTTCCATGTGCATCCATCCAGCATCTGTTCATCATGTGGATGTGTGACTCCTGCATTTTTTTTTGTTGAGTTTGTTAACTTGTTTATGTCCCTATTCTCTTTCCTAATTAACATGATCGGCTGTGAAATTGCTCACTGCCTCCACTTTGACCCAGTGAAGCTTTTAGGAGGCTGTGTTTGTGTTTATGAGTCAGAGTTGTCAAGAAACGGCAAACAATAAATTGCCTAAATGAGATTGGCTATTTATACAGCCATGGGCATCCTTGAATTTATTTAAACTCAGTCAAATTGCATTGATGTTCTTCTTCATCCAGGTAATTTCTGCTTTTTAAAATTGGTTAAAGTTTGAAATTAATTCAAATTCGAATAATTGTTAAGGGAAGTGTGTGTCTGTCTGACCCAATAAAGATTTGTACAGATCTGTAGCAAAATTCCTTTATTGGAAATCCATCAATGCTTTTAAAAACAATTAGATACTCACTTTTCACAAACATTAACTGGTTTCACTTCTTGTTTCCGCAAAATTTAGCAATGCAGTCAATTATTGCAATTTTTTATGCTTATTTATTTTTATGCATGGAAAATACCACATGCTGTATATTTTTACAAAAAGTTTAAAAACGTTTATAAAAGTATTAAAGTTGGTTTATTTGTTTTGGAGGACGTGTTCACAAGGATGTTTGGTTGCATTTGTTCAGCTTTATTTTAACCTAAACATCCAGAAATTTGACGTTTTTACAGAACGTCTGTGTAGATCAAAACAAACTCCGTTAAAGAAGATCATATTCACATTAAAAGATCTTAATTTGATGTGCTTTTCTTTGAGGTAATTTTACAAACAAACTGTGGTCACATATTTTTTTTTATCCACCTTGAATGCATTTAAATACATTTGCAACCATGTGTCCTGAACAGTGAGGTGAACATGAAGTTTAGGTGTCAGCTGATCAGTGCCTGGTGCAGAGTAGGATCAGGCGGTGAGGAATGGACCTTACCAAGCTCTGCCCACAACCGGCCTAGAACGTCTCACGTGGCCGCAGGTCTCACAAACAAAGCTTCGCGGCGCTTTTTTTTCTATGTAAACATGGCGTCATCCATTCGGACTGACTCTCTGAAGAGTATTTCTGAGTCGATTAGTGCATCGTTTCTGC
>JAVKLF010000002.1:15679223-15693738 GCA_034783495.1 Millerichthys robustus | reverse complement strand
TTCCCAGAAGCTTACATGGTTTTCATTCAAGTGTTCGGTAGCTTGTAATCACCCAGCAGTCACAAACTCAGAGGTTTACATGTTTCCTTTTCATTACAGAATCTATTAAAAAATAAATTAAATGTATTGTTTATTGTTGACCTGATGAAAAAGTGTTTTAAAACTAATCTGTTTCCTGTCAGTAGTCACGGCCCCATCACTTCAAATGGTTTCAGTTCAACAAGTATTTGAGGTAAAGCAGTGGTACCAACAACTTATTGTATATGTGGCAATAAAAATGCTTTTAAGGCTGATTTCTCCCTCCTACATTCTCTTTTTACTCATCATCTTATCTGTCTCTGCTTCTGTCTGAACTACCACTTACAAAAGTAATGTGTTCCTCTCAGAGTGGCTCCTGTAAAGGACTTGTACCAAAGGGATATTTTGACAATGAGTGCTATAGGTACTTTATTCTTCACTTGTCCCAGTGACAGCTGAGATTATTCTTCACGCTCATAATAACAATGTTTCCTTGTTAGAAGAAAGGAGAAAAGCACAGGATGCCAGTCTCTTGTTTGTTTTGATGAAGAATATTAAAACTAAAGAGGACTGGAAATCATCTCATACCTTACTATTACCTTTGAAGGGAATCGCAGAAAAGATACACAGAGTGTTTAGGCTCATAAACAGTTTTAGGAGAAATTGCACCTTTTTGTAAATTAAAATTCAGAACAGTAAGGTTGTGTTTGTTTTCACTGCAGTGGCTCCAACAGAAAATTGGCACAGTTCATCATAAGTTCATGAAGAGAGAATTTATTTTTAATTAATCAAGAGTAAAATTCACAGGAGTCAATGTTTCTTACAAACATATAAAATCTTTTTTTTTAAGTCCTAGTATTTTTATGATAGACTGTATTTTGCCCTCTGCTAAAATTAAATAAATAAATACATCACTGAGATAAAACTAAGCCACAACTTTGTGATCAATAAAAGGAAGCAACTTGAAAACATCAAATAACCCAGAACACAAAGAGTTAAACATTACATTTTTAACTGCTGTTTCCGTGAAAGCTAACATTTTACAAAGTTGCTGTATGTGTACTACATAGTACATAGTAGTACTACTGTCAATGCTACTGTAAGTATCCTAATCACTTCAGGAAACTAAAACTATTTCATTCTCTTTTTGTGGCTGAGCAAATTATTTCTTTTTAAAACATTTTTATGACTGCTCTTCAAAAAAGTATCAGTTTTGCCAAGAACCTGCCAACCAGTCATTGCTTATAGATGGTTTTAGTCATTTAATTTGTCACTAAAGCAGTCAAACATCACCTGAACACAAAACAGCTGGTGGTTTCCTTTTGTTTTCTTTGTGGACCTTTAAGTAATCAAATTGAGATTTTGTGAAATAGCTCAAAAAAATATACAGAACTAGTTTTGTTTTTTTAAACAAAAACGTTTCCAAGATAAGACCACAAATTTAAACTTGAGCTTTGCATGTGAGCTCCTGCTCTGCGAGTCTTATCACCGTCCGGAGAGGATGAACGTTATCTGCAGCTGAATGTATGAGGCAGTGATTAAAGGTCTGTCTGTGGTTGTAACTGAACTGACGGCTCATCGAAGGGGAGCAAAGTCATTACAGGAGGAGGAAGACACTGAATTATACCAGGAGAACTAATCTCTGTCCTGTTCAACACCCCTTTTCTCAACTTTCCCTTTATTTGTCATTTCCTCATCTACCACTTCCACTTCTTTCTGTTTCAGCCTGCATTGAGAACTAGTGATTTTCTGGGTTGTCAATCAAATGCATGGTGGAGCTTTGACTATGTAACATAATTGAATCTTAAAATAAACTTTAAACTGTCAGCTGGTTGCACTTACAGTATTTAACCGTGAACTTTTTCATCTGCTTTTTGTTGGCATCTCACCAACATCTTGAGGCCAGAAAAGTAAATGCATTTACACCAGAGGCTGAGCACTGATTGGCTAAATCCTCAACTATAAATGTTTGACTTGAGCTGATTTAATATTTGTTTAGACTTTAACAGTGAACTATGAATTGCACACTTACCTCTGCTTCTCAAATACTGCTCTGGCTGAAGCAAATCAATAGACAGGACTTTACAGAGATTAATGGCGCCACCTGACTATGCATTCTGGACTGAGTAAACTTATTGGAAAGCAGCCACCTCCATCATTGTGTATGCAAGTATTTAGTCAAAGACCGCAGCAGTGACAACAGGGGAATCCGAGAATAATTACATCCTACCCCCAAAAGTGGAAAGAAAAGCCACTCATAAAACATCTGCCACCCTTCAACATGAGTGGGAATACATGTACCTGAAATAATCGTCACTCAATTCTAAACTTCTTAAAATTCATATAAATCTTCATCACATAATATCTCTGCAAGAAGATTGTACTTATGTGCACTTAAAGTTTAAAGCCCCGGAGAGGCTTTAGTGCAGGAGAGGCTTGGAAACAACTTGCAGACTTGACTTTAGGGACGTCTCCTTAACAGAGAGATGGAACTCAGAGTGATCATACGAAGCGTTTATTCTCATTGCAAGCACATTATAGAAACTCTGGCCCTCAGCGTTTGGATGATCTGATGCATCTGCACACTGGTTTACCAATCCACACGCTCTGAATTGTGAGTGAAAGAGGTGCAGTTAAAAAAACGTTCTCTGCATTATTTTCAGTGCAGACAAGCAACAAAAATGGTTACAATTTAGGACCACAGAATTAGTTCTTGTAACCGCATCACAAATTCAACTCAGTTTGTTGGAAAAGTCAATAATTATACATTTTTAAAATGTTCTGACCGACGTACTATGCTAAAGTCCAGGAGACTAATGAAGACTCCATGACCACATTTTCTGAGTTGTTTTTTATGAAAACGATACAATGAGCATGCTATTACCTAAAAACTGCTTTCTTTAATTGCAGATTAAAAATTTGGTTATAATCTGTGTTAAGTGAAATTGTAGTGATTGTTCATTTATGTGCTGAACATGGGAAATCTGAAGTTACCTTAGCTGGGAGTTTTGGTTTCTCCCTGTTCTTCTCTTTCTCTCCCTTTCTGTCTTTTTCCCCGACAGTAAACGGATTCAGAGCTACAATTAACATCAATTTGTCATACAGCTCAAATAAATGACTCTTAATAGACTCCACAGCAAGATGCTGCAACAGACTGCAAAATGAGATTCTGTGGTGCAGCTAGCACCCCCCCCACCCCACACACACACACACACACACACACACACACACACACTACTCAGACAAATAACCCCCACTTTTTGCTTGTTGAATTTTACATTTTTTATACCTAAGAGATTACTGAAAAGATTTATTTTTTCTACCAGAAACAGAAAATAACAACAAAAACGTTACAAATAATTATATCCATGTGCAAAATGAGATGTAACAACAGAAAATGCACATCCAGCATCTTAATCAGTATTTAAATGATCAAATTCACTCATAGCATTAATAAAATAAACAAACAGAAACTAATGTTTATGGAGACAGACACACAAGAAACCTAGTTTTAATCTTCAAGGCAACAAAAATATGTTTTGAATTTAACTGTATTAATGTGGAGTAACTGGAATCGGGCCTGTTCAGACTTGAAATTGTAGAGGTCCTGTAAAGTTTTTATTTGTATTTTTAAAACAAATGCCTGCGTGGGTTTTGTTTGTATACATCTTTCCTCCCACATAGCAAAAAACCTAGATGTTAGGTTAATTAATGGCTCAAAATTGTTTGTGGGAGTGAGTTTGTTCATGTATATTTATGTGTCTTTGATGGACTGATGGTCCGACCCGGGTATGTCCACTGCTCCAAACTCCTCTCTGACCCTGAACAGAATAAATCTGATAATAAGTGCATAAACGAACTGTTTTTGCTGATGCATAAATTAGATGAATACACATACGGCATGCTCACTTTAAGCAGCAAAATTATTTTCTGTCTTTAAAAAGTGGAACTGCCAGAGAATTATTTTTCATAATTTAAGGTTGCACACGAGTGATGATTGTTTTTAGTATGGGCTGACTGGATTTAAAAAAAGTAGTACACTTGGTAAAATTGCAAAAGAGATATATTTTTTTAAAAAATACTAAGCTCTTCAGTTGTCACATAATTATGTCTAACATTGTGGAATAAAAACACAAATCATTCATCTTGTTTGCTTTAAACACATCTTTCACACGTTGCATTTTGAACAGAGTATAACATTCTCTAACTAGAATATTAAAAAAACTAAATCTTCCCTTTTTCCAAAAGGAGTCGACTTTTCTGGGCATAAATAAAAGACAGGCAGACCAAAAAAAAAAAGCTCCCAAGTCAACATCCATGCATTAACAGGTGGCTGAGTGTAGCTGAGTGACAAAGACTTGCACAACCATGAACACATTTCGACCCTTTTCAGGTAATAAAATCAGAGCTGTTGGTTTTTTGGCACATTTGTGCCTCGTGTTGTTCAGAATATCTTTCCTCGTTAAACATTTGATTGAACATTGCTATTAGCTATTGTGTTACCAGCATTTGTTTTCCTTTTCAGCTTTATACAACTATTCAGCTCTATTAATGCAATAATTATTTGAAAAATCATTAAAATGATTTCTGATTTTTACTCTTTGCTATTCACACCATTCACTATAAACTGAACTGTGAAATAAGTCATTACATCTGGACTCGTGTTTTCCTGTCTCTGCTTCCAGGTCTTGACTTGAAACAGTTTTTTAAAGACTAATGAAAACACTGTTATAAACATTAGCCTGTGCTTTTGCAAAGAGATCATTAGAGATAATAGACGCTGCATCTTTAAGGTCCTAACCTTACATAATTAGGACATTTTCCTGGTGCATTGTTTAGAGACTCGCAGCTCTCTGTGATACAACAAGTTCACATCCGCTGCAACACTGAGCCGGAAAACATGATGAGGAAAAGCAATTTTTGCACAGTTCAGAAACAAGGTCTTTTTGGCCTTATTTAGAACAGTGATGTGATGGAACAGAATCTGAAGTATGAACCAACTAAAAGTAAATTAATACAGAGCTGCAATGAGCATCGATGTGCCAAACGACTCAAATGAATTAATCACAACGAGCTCCACCACAAGATGCTGCAACCGTCATGGCGGTGAAGCTAGCTCACCTGTTTCCCCCATGGCTGTCCTAACCTACATCTCATCACTCTTTTCTACCTCTGTAGGCTTTTTGTCTTACTTTGACCCAAAGCCATCCATCCATCTCCAGGAAAAGATCAATGGCAGGAAAACAGACAAGAGTAAAAAAGAGGGGGGATAGGTATATATGCGTTTCTGCCGTGCATTAAAACATATGCGTGCATGTTAATGGAGATCAGGAGCCGCAGGCGGCTGGGAAACATAACTGCAGTATTCCTACTTGTAGAATTTTCCAGGTTACTTTTGTCTACAGCTCACAGCACAAGAAAGACGATGAAGGTGGGAAAACAAAACAAAACATAAAACAACAAGGGAAAGAAGCGTAAAAAAGGGAAGGGTGTGTGAGAATGGAACAAAAATAAGGTAAAGCAACTAATGCCTTATAGGGCTTCTTGCATTAGCAAGATGTTTTTTTGTGTGTATGTGTATGTATTTTTCATGACATATTCTAGATATATTTCCAGGAAAGGCACTTCCAGCACACACAAAGTGAGATAGTTTGGCTGCCCAGTTGTTTGATAAGAATACGAATAAAAAGTGTAAAACTGTGCGAACACATGGGCGTTCCTGTGAGGCTGTAGCCATCGTGATTCTTTGAAAACAATTTCAACATGTTCACCGTTAGCTTATCTATTACCTTTAGCTGATTTTTTAATGCCTGTCTTTTTATTTGTGTTTTGCACTAAAATATACATTTAAAATGCAAATTGTAGAGATGCTCATTAATTTGTACTTTACTTTATGTTCTATATTTGGTAAACACACAGTTTTTGTCCTGGTTTAGTTTGACAGTTGTAGATTGTATCTAAATTGCAAATGTTTTTTGGGTTTTTTTTTACTATTAGGAATAAAATAATCATTATTAACACATAAAAACAGTGTTTTAAAATATATTTGCAATGGTCCAAAAGAGTATGCCACAGCTGGTTGGGTTTATACCTCCTTGAAGACGTCTTTCTGCATAACACCAGCATAGACAAAGGAAGGAAAACCACTTAAGCAGGATATTACAGTGAATAATGTTCATGAAAACAAGCAGGTTTGCAGGTTTTTATTCACCATTCATGCAGAGAAACATTTTGTGTATGCAACCACAGTAGAAAAAAAGTGTCTCCCTTTGAATCAGTGAGTGGTGTGTGTTGTCATAATTGAGGGTTCCCACATGTACAACATGACAGAATTGGTGCTCTGCATTTGACCCGTCACACAGGAGACACGCCCAGGTGGAGCAGTGGGTAGTTATGTAAAGACCCCGGGACCAAGTCTGTCTCAAAGACACCGTGTCACATGAGCACGGCCAGGAATTGAACCTGCAAGACGAGACCAAAAAAATAGCATAAAGTCATAATCATATCAAACCAATAACCCACATTTCTGCTGGTTGAACATTAATTTACAATCCAAATCCAATTCATGTTTTTCCCCCCTTTTTTTGTTGATGTCAAATTATAAAACGCTGTTTTGACACTAATAATTGCACACCATGTTTAAAAACTAATTGATCTAATTGGAGGTTAATCATTGTCATCTGAGATACACCCGCAGATTTCCAAGGCCTTCTACTTGTGTGTCATCACAAGAATCTTTCACGTGTCTACAGCAATAATTTGCGTTTCAGTTTCTAATTAGATCAGCTTTGTGTGTGCTTGTGCAATTACAGAGGCAGGTGTGAGTGGGTTTGCATAAAAAGGAATCCTGGAGAATAACATTTCACACTTATCCCGAACAATTAAAACCCCATGACCTTCTAAGCGTGAGTAATTGTCTATATCTGTGTGTGCGTCTGTTTGTGCGCAGCCACAGGAGGTCCACACAGCCCATCTCAATCAGTCTCCTACGACACAGCTACAAGTCAATTATGTTCCGTTCCGCTTCACTCAGCCCGGCTGTGAGGCTGTGTAGAGAAAGGTTTTATAGATACTGTGCTGTAGATGTTCTATAGATACCATAGATTAAAGGGTAAACTTACAGTAAAGCAAATCAACATTTTGAGCATGTCTGTTAAAGGTAGACCTTATTTTTTCTTTACAGATCTTAGCGAACAATACCTCTGAACATAAAAAGTAGACAGAATTCTTTTTTTCTGCCCAGAATTAAATTGTTGGTGAATTCAACTTGAAAATGTGCTCCCAAAAAAAAAAAAGAAAAATGTTTAATAAACTATTGTAACAACATCCAGGTATGCTGAGAGTTGTCATTTTTACTTTTTCTGAATAAAGTCGGTAGTATTTGATATTTTGTTGGACAATCTTTGTTAACAATAGCTGTAACATAGTTTTGCTAAACTTTATCTTTTTGCAAAGTTTTTGTTGTAATGATGAAGAGTTGGACCTCTGAGTTAAAGTCTTTGAAAGGTTAAGGTTAAGATCTGGAGTTTGTGGTGACCAATCCATGTGTGAAAATCCTGTTTCATGCTCCCTGAACCATGCTGTTAAAATTTAAATCCAATAAATCCTGACATTGTCATCCCATGTGAGATGACTTCTTGAACAACAATCTCACAAAGTTATTCAGGGTGTGAACGACTTCTTACAGAGAACAGACTGGAAATATGCTTTTGTGAAGTCTCACTTTATTTAATATTTTATTAAGTATTTGTCTCTTCGAAGAAAATACAACTTCTCTGCATCTTTAACAATCTTTAGCATCAGAAGGTATACACTTTCTAATTATGTAGGTATAATAATGATAACATGTTGGTGTTTATCAGATTAGATCTGAGTTGTAATCAGAGCCACGAATCGAATTATTTGTCCAAAAATGACTGTTTATCAAAAATGACGTGTGTTTTTCTCACAAACTAAACCTGTTAATTTGTCTCGGACTTTTTGCATAAAGAGTCATTTTGATTTCCACTTCACATCAAAATATTTTTAATCGTCTTTCTTTTATTCTGTACTCGGCATCATGTTTTATCAACAAAGACGTAACCTCCAGGCAATCAGCATGAATGTCAAGGTACTTTTTCAAAACTAAAGACAAAAATAATTGTGTGTGACACCACTATTCCCAAATTCACTTTGAAATCACTCTTCAGAAATATCATAATGTATTCTTGCCATGCTTTGTTGTTTAGAGTTCAGAATTTCTTTCTCGAAGATGATCCTGGACCTGCTGGTAACCCTGACAAATGTCAAGATGGTTCCCTAATAAAATTAATCAGAAGCAATTAAGCTGTGCTCATTTTCCCACCTACACACCAGAACATCCACATCCCTTTTGTTAGCCGTGTAACAGAAAACAAAACAGCAAACTATCATTTTACCGTACAGTGAAGTTTAAAAACCATTACTATGTACGTTTACCTATCAAGTTGTCATTCTTCTCAGACTTACTGATATGTGTGAAGGACTTTAGAGTGAAAACTCATCAACATATCTGACAGAAAATATTCATTATGGTTCAGTCGTCTGGACAGCGATAACCCAGAAGCCTTCTCCGCAGTGAATGATTTTTAGAGCAAGAACTATGTGTCAAAAGCTGATTTACGGGTCATTAACGGGGATAATCTCGGTTGACCGCACAGGCAGACTTTCTGGAAGACTTTATTTTAAAGAAGGGTAACTTGGACGTTATTTAGCAGAGCAAAAGTTGACGAGGAGGCCAGTAGTTCATCGATTACTGTCACCACCAGTTTACGTCTAAAACAAAGGTTCACAGAGATGCCACTCTTTGGGAAATCAGTTGGTTGACAAACAAAGCAAATTAAACCCTAAAGTCATACTTCTGTATATAAATAGATACACATTTTACAGAATAAAAAATGTTCATGTACAAAACTGGGAATTTTAGTTGTTTGTGTAAGTGGGGGACGAAGGGGATGTCTTCTTTCAGCTGCTCATATTCTCACGTGACAACTGCTTTATTTTTATCCATCCGGTCACATCAATCTAAAAACATCATCAAGTAATCCTCCGTTTAATAGAAACACAAATATTGCACATATCGTCAACACAAGCTTTGGAGTCAATTATGCTACTGCTGAACACGGCAGTAATCAATGAGCTCATTTGTGAGGAACTCAGGTCTGAATCTTTAGTACGAACATCTGATGGATAAACATTATTGTCAGCAATAGCACGGCACTGTCAATGGGAAATTACACACTGCTGCCTGGGAGGGAGGAGTACACCTCAGAGTGAGCGGAAGCAAGGAGTTGGGAGGGAGAAAGGTGGCGGCTTGGGAAGTGAGGCTCAGACAAGGCAATTAAACGCACCTTGGGCTTGATGGATTTCTAATTGGAGGTTGATCACATCGGAGGTGTGCTGGATTATAGTGTTGGTAATGAATTGGAGAGACAGAGCGTGACAGATTAGTGCTGTTACGCCTCTTCCTGAACTGTGGGGGGGAGTGTGTACGAACGGCGCTCTGTGCATCTTTGTCTGTGTTGCAACATGTATTTGTGTGTGTATAATCTACTACACATCCAGGGTGTGTTGCAGCTCTGTGTGAGTTAGACTGAATCTCAGTGTGAAAGGTTATTTGTGCGCAGCTCGGTGATGCTGCTTTGACACAGGAAAAACAACAGGGAAGGGAATGTAGAAAAGTTTTAAAAGAAAATAAGACTGAGATAACAGGAGGAAAAGCAGAACATCAAATAAAGAATTTATAAATTTATTGGCTAAACATAATTTTTTTGGTGCTTGCTTTTCTAGTGTGTGACGTATGTGTGTATTTTGTTTCTTTTTATTTGCTCATGTATTTAAGTGAAAAATTCAATGACCTCACAGCAAATTCTTCTTATTTCTGTGGCTAAAACGTTCAGTGTTAGTCCAAAGATACTAAAATGGATACATTTCTTTTAAAATATTTAAGGTATTTCATGCATAATCAGTTTAGAGACATATTCTCAAACAAACTTTTAAAAACCCTTTGCAATGATTTAAGCTGCTTTTTTAAACCATTCTACTTGTCACAGCTCCTACCACCACCATGTTCCAATTGTTGTACTGTAAACATTTTTGGGGCATATTCAACGATGTTTTTGGAAGAAGCCGCTCTCTCGTTTCACAAAAAAACTCTTCAAAGATGATTCGTACGGTTACTGTCACACTTTCAGCTTTAGAATTGTAAAACTCAAATTGATTCCTTTTATTGCTACCTGGAAATCCCCTTGTTAACAAGGTTGGGTGTTTTATAAAAACAATTTTATCATCACAGCTGGCTTTGTTTGGTTTCTTTGATCTAAATTTCAAAGGAATTACATGAATGGTGACATGTGCAAAGCATAACTAATGAGTGTGTTTCAGCTGTTTAACTATGTTAATTTACTGTATACCATCTGCTTGTGTTGTATCTAAATAAACCTCAGATTAGGTGTCACTTGGATGGGATTAAAATTATTAGATATAAACAAGAAAATAACAAAAAAGCAGGTGAATTGGGGAAAATAAGACAAGATTTATGAGGTCAACTCTGTTTGGAATGAACAAAAGTTTAGGCAGTGAGAAAGAAAAATGCATGAGATGGAGGCTGAATGAAGTAAAAAACTCTGAAAGGTAAGAAAAATGTGAACAAGTTTGAGTGTAAGGCAAAAAGAGAAAAAAAACAGGAAGTTTTAATGGCCCTTCTGTTGTCTATGTCAGCACACTGTGACAGCCAGAGTCAATTATTAACCAAGACCACAAGCTATCAGAGGAGAAGGAAAGTACATCAGGGAGGTGTTGAAAACAAAGAAGGTCAGGGCAAAGGGGTGGAGAAAAAGAAAATGAGAGCTGGGGCTTTGATCTACAAAAAGTAAGGAGATGAAAGACATAAATTAGCTGAAAGGGAGAGCAGAATGACAAGATTAAGAGGGAAAAACAAAAGTTTTTTTTTATTTACAGTGCAGCGATGAAGAGAGATGTGTTGCTGTGTTGTATCATTCTGTAAAAAAAATGGGAGTGAATACTGCTGTTCTTCAGTTAGACTGAAACTCAGGCCCTTATTACAACAACAACAATAACAACAATAACACAGCAGAATAGTAAGATCTTGGTTTAGTTTAATCTGCTCGAAGGAAGCAAATCTTCTGCAAAAAGGTGACGAGAGAATAAGAGGTTAGGGCAAAAAGTTTTGATGTATAAGAGGATGGAGGAGTGATGAGGGGGTTAGGAGGAAGAAGATAAATTAAAAGATATAGAGAAGAAGATGATTAAAAAATAAAACAAGAAAGACGGCAAGAGCATGATGGGAAACTGAGTCGTGTTTTACTGAGAGGCTGTTTTAATTGAGTGATCAAAGAATGGAGAAAATGAGATTCACAAGGAGGTTGTCTGCTTTTATGTTTCAGTCCTTCAGGTCACGCTGTGCTTGTCTCATTGTCTTACATGCAAGGAAAGCAGCTCTGGGGCTTCGGGGGGTCTTGGCACAGAAGCTTTGTTGTTACAAAAAGCAAGAGAAGATGACACAATGTGACCCATGCGTGCACTTCCGAGCACTTTTTAGAACTAGAAATGTCACAAAGGAAGACAAACAACTAAATGGTAAAGAACTTAAGGGAAGGGGGTGATTTCTCAGGGTTTTAAATTCCTCCACATGATGCAGCAAGCCATTTCTAACAGAAAACTAGCAATCCAGCAATTTTGTTGTCAAGGATCTTGGCTTTGGGAGTGTTAATTCTCATATCAGTTGCTTCTTAGTCGTTCCTTAAACTGTGTTGCGCAGCCAGTGCAGAACGCCGCTGGGTGAGCAGGATTTTGTAACAAATACCCTCTCAGCTAAGAAAAGTCAAGAATCCAGCCAGGAAGGAAGAGAAAGCTCATTTTACATGAATAGCTCATATTTACATGTCTGCTAGCTTTGTTCTCTAATATCTTGTTTCATTGATGTTGTTGTTTTGTTTTTTGTTGTTTTTAATTCCATCAGAGCTTATTTTTGTATGTCAGTATATGTATGTGTCAATATATGATCACGAATTGATGCAGAGATATTAAAAAATGTTAATAAAATTAGTAAAACAAGAAAACATGTGAAATAACATGTTTTCAAAATAAAACACTTGTAAAAATTAAAAGAAAAACATGTTTCATTTGTATTGATTCAGTATGCCCTTTCAGAACACTCTTTAAATATTTATGAGGGTGTTTCATGTATGGCTAAGAATACGAGTACATTACAAGATATTACAGATCACAAGTGACCTTTGTCTATGAGAGATACAGAGGAACAGTGTGTTGAATTATATATTCTTTCTGTAAACATATAATATGTAAATATATAGAGATATAGATATTGTAAAACTATTTATTGAAGTGAAAAGAAAAGCCTCAAAGACGAGCAGCAACGTTTTGCACTACACCACTGATGCTGTGATGATGGTTTTAAAGCCAACTGGCTGCGCCGGTAGGTTGTCAGATGTGTCATCTGCTGGTTATTTTGTTTGGTAATGACACTTCTCAAACTCAAATTTGTATAAAACATGGAAGGAAGCAACTTCATTCTTTGTGTCACAATGATCAGCAGAGCAGCTGTTCTCCACCTGCTGGGTCAATATGTGCAGCCAAGAGAGCAGAATGGCCACAGGCGCACAGCTTGCACGCTTCTATAATGTAAAATCACTGCACAATAGAAAAAAACCTCATTTCTTAATCCACTTAAAACATAGAAACAAATGATTTACAGGTAATCTGTGTTACACATGAATTCTTTCTCTTCTAGCAGGTTTGTTTATTCAGTGTTAACTTGATTTTTGCAATACTAAATCTAGAACTTCTATGAACAGTTTATGATCCCTAATTACATCAATGTTTTTCAAAATATGCCATAAATTTAATTCCAAAAATCCAAGTATATAGAAAACTAGCTCAGCTTTAGAAAACTAGTATTAGGACACCCCTGGTAATTACAATTGTTGCACACACAAATGAGTTTAACTGAGCTGTATAAAACGGAAATAAACTAAATTGTGTTTTTGTGTGAAAGAATGTTAACGAGCATCAAAAAGTGGCAAGGGACAAAGAAAACCCTGGGAGAGACAGGCGAAGTTAAATTACATCTTTGGTAAAGGTCTCAGCACCTCTCTATCTCAACCAGCCAGTAAACACATTTTGGATGTGTTTGCATGGCTGCAGGCACACACACACACACACACGCACACGCACACACACACGCACACACATACGTGTGTGAGCATATAATTAATCTAAGCGACAAACCCCTTCAAAATGCCATTTGACATCAACACAAATAATTCAGTTTACCGTCGCTGCTCTGGGTTAGCCCCGGCTTCACAAATAAGAAGCAAAGCTTACAATAAACAATAAATAAAAATAGTGTTTGAGCAACACAAACTGCAAATCCATTCACCGCATGAAGCCTGAGGAAATGATAGATGCCCAAGTGTCTCTGTACCCAGATAAACAAGCCTCGGCCCGTTTAGGGCTCGTGAAAGCCTACATAAATATTGCACTATGACTTTCATGAAGACATTTAACATGTCAGTTGTTGGACTGATTATGATACAAGTGACTAAGCTTCACTGAGCACACATGCATATTCCCAAATGTAAATCCTAAACGGGAGCACAAATAAAACTAAAATTAGAAGTGGGAGGCTCAACAATATCCAGCAAATATAAATAATGAAGAGCCAAGTTTTACACACACAAACACACACCACTCATGCAGAATATCCTCTCAGAGCACAAGTTACAAAACCCATTTTGCAAGTCAGGTGAACTCACGCGGAACATGAAGTAATGCAAAATGCAGGAAAAGTTAATTCCAGATAAACTTTCTTCATTGTCTTGTCCGGCTCATCCATGAGGTAATAATCCTGCGTGATCTCTGTAGACTTTCTTCACTCATGTGTAATTAAATAGTTTCTTATTCATGCCGCGGTCCTCGAATCGGCAGCAAAGCAAAGAAAGGACTCAGACACTTTGGTTTTGTTGCTGGAGTGTGAGGACAGAAAACGCAGAGGTTCGCGGACGTGACAAACGTTCACGTGTTTTCTGCTTTATGTTTAGTCACACAGGAAAACTGAGCTTTATAGGCAGAAATGTAGAAACTATTTCTGGTTTTAATCTTCTGCTTGAGAGACTCTGGACTAGGAGGCATAATTAAACACACTGGGAGGTGCGAGGCAAAGTAACCGAAAACAAAGGACGCTTGTAACGAGTGAATCACAGATAAACAATTTTATGTTTGAGTACAAAAACAAAAGGATGAAGGACAAAAAGTCCAACTACTGCCATGCCTTGCTTATTTCTTGCCCAGGTAATTTTGACTTTAGGAGAAGTGGCTTTAGGATTGTGCTTAGTTATAGTACAACATTTTCACATTTTGTAAAACAAATTAAATAGACAGACCATTAAATAATTATTCTTAATACTGGATAAAAAGGAAATTGTGATTTTTCAGATTT
>JAVKLF010000002.1:15585016-15596228 GCA_034783495.1 Millerichthys robustus | reverse complement strand
GTGTGTGTGTGTACACACAAAGTGCTGAGTTCACATTTTGCTGCATTAATACAAACTGCACACATTTTAATTGGCCAATTATCAGAATTTGACCTTTAAAGGACACAATAAATTTTATTTTGACCTTTTAATTTCTGTATTTTTGAACAAGTGTTTGTTTGTTTATTTGAGTCAATTCAGGCAGAAAATAAAACCACAATCCGTGTTTAAATTAAGGTCTATGGTTTTGATCTTTAACTGGTTTTATAGGCTCTGAAGCTGTATCCGGTCAATTTATTTTATGTCTAATTTGCTCATTTACATGTTATTCTAAGCTGAAGAGGTTTCTGCCACAACTGCCTTAATGAATCTCTGCTTTTTGGGGGGGATACAAAAAAAATGTAGCTTTCTCACAATTCTAGGCAGCATTTTGATTGAAGCTTCAGTTTGATGTCAGTAAAATAGCCTATTTGATAAAAAAATATGATTTTAATGAGATCTTAACTCCAGTGACTTTAGAAACCTGTGTGTTACCTGGTCACAAAGAAACAAAACATCCTGATAACGGCCAGGACCAAAGCAAAACCATTTTTTTGTCATTAGTTCTACCATCTTCAACTTGTATCTGATAAAGGGGTTCATTTCCAAAAAGATCATCCATTATCCTTTGTTCTTTGAGAAAATTATAGAACTTTGTTTTCCTTCTCCTTCATCAGTCTGTGCATGTCCCCTCTGGGCTCAGAAGAAAGCTCGGTGAAACTCCGTCAGGCAAAGAGACCAGTAATTGTTTATTGATCTATATCAGTGAGCTCATTTGTGAGCAACAACTTATTTCAATAAAGCCAAACAAAGAAAAGCACCATCACCAGGTTGTTGATGACTACATTAGTACATGCAGACACACATTTAAACAAACACAGGCCTAAATCCTACCGGTGCGCTGCAAACAGAATAGATTCAAAAATGCACAAAGAAACTAACAAATCAACTCCAAGATGATAAAAAAGAATGGCTAATAAGGTATACACAATAAATATTAACATTTCTTGTCATTTTTGTTTTTAAATTTCACAATGATTTGGTAACAACTAAAAACTGAAAAGTTATTTTCATATATTGTTTTTTTTTTCTTTCCTCAAAACTTTCAGACTACTTGTTCTGTAGATCCTGATTTGACATGAAACATATAATCACACCATATTAACTGGTGTATTAAGAGGTGCAGACAGTGCCCGCACAAGATTGATGGCTGACAGACACAAAGTAGATTAGTAAACCATCAGTGAGTTTGTTTTATATAAAAATAAAACTGTAGGAGCCCAGGGAGACAGACTGATGAGGAAAAGGTGGTGACAACAGCTAAAAAGACAACTGATGGAGAACAACAGTCCGAAGATGGGTGAGAAAGATGAAGTGCTCAGCTCACAGACTCGTGAGGATCAGCTGTGCCAAGAGGAAGCTGGTAAACGTGGTCATGAGACATGGTCACCTGCTCACAGACACATGGCAAACAGGAAAAACCTACATTCAAACTGAGAATTATATATTTTTTTAATGGTTGTAAAACAATTGCAAAAATACTACATCCACAAGCTTTCAAAGTACTTCAAGAAACAAGCTCATTGAACGGTCGAGCGTCATTCTTCCTTTGAATTGCTCAGTTTGTCTTAGGTACTCTCTGTTGCACTGAGGCTCATATTTGCACAAAATACTGCAGAGATGGGATAAGAAAAACGAGATAATCAGCTGTGTGCTTCCTATACACACACACACACACACACACATGCATCACCAAAGGCCTTGTCAACCTCATCAAGATGGAGAGAAGATGTAGGCCAAGGTTCTCTAACATTTGGCTGACACCCTGTGAGGCTAAATTTATTCAGGTTATGAAAGAGGCACATAAGTTGGCTTCCGTAAAGCTATGATTGCACGTATATCTGAGTCAGTCTCACAATATGTGACAAATTGGTGGCATACAATCTTCTTGCATATGTGAGTGATGCACTTATTATATGATATTTTTATACAAAGTGTTGCAGGTGCTGCAGAGCTGGGACAGCGCTGGGCCAGACTTGGGTCATTTCACTGGCTGTTATTGGGGTCCTGCCCCACCCTAAGGAATCCTTTGGACTAACGGGAAGCATGAGAGTCATGGACCGTTCACAAGCACTTTCTTTCTGAAAGGAAATGAGTGAGTTCACTGGAATATCAAGTTGCTCCTCTTCACACAGTACTGGTGGTTTGCTTTAATGACACACAATTGAGACGGTTCCTGGTTGTCTGATTCTGGAGTGAGGGATGATGGAAGCTGTGCTTAGTCTGAATCATCGATTACCTTTTTTTAGCCTCTAAACAACTGGTGATGATGACAGCAGGAGAAGGGCACTTAGAGCAGTTCTTGTTTCAAGACACCTAACCAGGAGGCTGGACCTCCATGTCCTTTAAATCAGAACTTCATCAACTGCTTGTTGCTCAGTGCGAGCTCCCAGAATTGACAAAGACTCCTGAAAAGGTGTCAAAACGTCTTCAAACAAGAACTGATCCATATCTGGTTGCCTCTGATTTAAGCCTGGCATTCATATACAGTATAAAAATGCCAATTAGTAAAGGTTATCTAAGGAAACCATACGTTTGAGTTAAATCTTCATTTCATCACAATAAACCATCCTGAGCAGCACAGAGGCAACACTGACAAAGAAAACAACAGATTTTTATTATATTAAACAGGTTTATTCACAGTATGGGTGTGTTGCCCGGGGAGACGTGTTTTTTTTTTAATGCAACTGTTGCTCATTTAAATTATATTAACTGTCAGAATCTCCAGCAGGTATAATGGCACAATTCCTCCATCACCATGACTCTGCAAAACAGTAAAATTAAATCAAAGAGCAGCATATTTACTATAATAACTGTTTTGCCCTGGTTGTCTGAGTAGGTCTGCAGTTTTCTGACTACGTCCATCACAGCAAGATCTCTTTACAATTCCTTTAATATAAATGCATACTTCAATAGGCCTTAATGTGAAAGTTTCTTTGTTGAGCATAAAACAAGTTGTCCTTCAAATCACATTAAGTTAGACTTTAAAAATTATTTTACAATCTACTGGAGGATGAGCAAGAAATCTAAATATATCCTTACAAATCCAATTAAAGGCAAATAGACTTCGATTTTCTGTCTTAAAGATCATGTTTTTCACATCTGAGAAACTGTCACAGTTCAAAGCAGAAAGGTGCAGAGTTTGGCCTGATCGTGTTGTGAGTTATTTAACTCCAGGTGTCTGCCATCCCTCCTCCAGAAGGTCATCATTGTATTTGTTTGACCTGGTCAGCATGTGAAATGGTCATAGGCTTAAAGATGAGGTGGAATCTGAGGTTAGTCCTGTTTGACATTAATGACTTCTTTCGGTCCTGTCTGAAACCATCTGCCTAAAATATGTACTTACAGATCATTTATGACCTTTGAGTTATAAACAGGCTGCTGAGATTTGACCTGTGTTGTGCCATGTGTTTGTTAGTCAATGTTTAATTCCCCCCATAAAGGACAGAATAATCCTCACTCCAATGGGTTTTTTAAAATCAATTGTATATATATTTTTTAATCTTTGTTCATTTTCATCCAATTGTAAAAACAAATAACTAATATAAATCTGTCTCTATTGCAGTTGGCTGACTGCTGCATCTTTTTGTGCTTCTGTCCGAGAGTCATCTTTCTCTGCGTGTTTCCTAAATACAAATACACACATCTGTCTCCTTTCACAGGGGAGTTTATGACCTGGTGGGTTTGTTTTCGCCTGCCATTGGGGGGTTTGCTGTCACTGTTTGATCGAAAGAACTCATGAAAGAGGCAGAAGACCCAGGAGCTGGAAGCTGCTGGCTAAAAGTGAGGATGTCCTGACAAGAGTGTGTCAGTCTGCTGGCAGGTTCCCTCAGTGGTGCGCAAATAAATTGACTAGTTCACTGACTGAGAGCCTAAATGATGTCACTGTGATTTAGTTTGGAAGCTGTCGGAAATTATTTTACACAAATGTGTCAACTCCTCAAGTAGTATTATTGATATGCTGTTTGCTATCATCCAAAATAATCCAAATAACTCTAAAACATGCACAAAAAGGTGATGCAAGTCAGTGCACGTTGAAGACAAAACATCTGTTTCTCACACCGCACAGACTTCAGTAACCTTTACACCAACACGTACGCACAATCACATAAACCCAGATGTTCTGACAGTACACGTGCAGCCAGCAGCTTCTTTAGTGAGCGGATAAAGCAAAGAATAGAATTTATTTGAGCATGTGGAGAATATTATTGAACAAACTGCAACCAGCAGCTCTGGCATCTCACTGCAGGTTGGATGTTTGTCCTTGAGCTAACATGCTGCAGGTTATCACGATCATTTAGAGAAAGAAGGACAGCTTCAGGTCTGCTTTCTGTGTAATAATTTGCAACCATGGCGCCTCATAAAGAGCTTTGTGTGGGTGTACTACAGGATTAGTAACAGCAGAGATGGAGAGGATCTGTTCATAAGAAACACATTATACACTCATTTAAAAGTCAAAGAAACAAAAGTATACATTTATTCACTTTAATCTAATTTATTAAAACAGTCCTGCTGTTTCAGTTGTTTGGTTGCTGTTTTATTCACTACTTCTGAACTGGTGGGCCATATTGTTGAGCTTACAGTGTGCACACACACATCTATTTCACCATCGGAACGTTTTTGTATCCCTTCCTATTTAGGAGGAATATTTATAAAATATTGTGCAAGTATTTGTTATGTTGGTAATTTATTAACTTCACCCCCCAAGTATGTTTTGTCAGGTTGTTTATATGTTAACCTGCAATTTATTGATTTATCATTCAAAAACTACTTTAATGAAAGTATTATTTGCATAAATATGTATGAATTGTACTGACGCCCCTGTGTTCTAAAAAGTTTTTAAGCAGTTTTTAAGTATTAGAAATTGAAAATCATGAAAAAAGTCATTTATTTCAGTGTAGGATGCATCTTTTTTTTTAACTAGCCCTATTAATCCTAAATAATCACAAAGCACATACAAGCTGGCTGAACACATAATTTGTTTGATAGATGGCTCACGTGCACCCTCAGCACATCCTGAGTGCTTCATAATGATAGGGGTGATAAATAGACGCATCTCTTCAGCTCGTATAAGTAACCCATGAGCACAAACATGCAGCACATTTATCAACAAAGTCATTATCAAAAACATAAAGTGGGACATAAAAACAGAAAATACAGAAGGTTTGCATCAATGACAGCGAGCAGGTTAGAAACAAACTCTGGTTTTACATTCGGTTCAGACTGAGGGGTGGGGTTCCTCTACCATAGAAGATTCTGCACAGGAAGGGGAATCTGGTTAGTCTCTCACTTGTACTTATATACTGTATTATGCACTCCTTTCTTCTCAAAGTTTTCTTAGCAGAAAAAAAACTTTCCTCGTTGTACAGTAGGTTACATTTAACACGTTAAAACATTTAATGTGAAAGGGAGAAAATTCTGTTAGCACTTTTCTTTGCGGCCATCACGGTTTTAAATGACTCCAGCTCTTCTGATACGGTTTCGCAAATCAATTGCTTAATTAACTTTCTAAAAAGTTACTATGACCGCAGGAAATCTAACTGGGAAGCTGCATTAACGTCACTGTGGTAGTGATATCGAACAAGTTATAAAGCGCGTGTCTTTAAACCAAGCATTCCCACAAAACAATCCAAGCTGGATTCACAGTAAAAACCTCTAGGTGAAGAAATTTATATGTATAATTATCAGTGTTGGTGCATTTCTACCTTTTAGCTGAAAAAAAACTGAGTTCAAGAGCAAAGAATTATGCTCACAAGGAGGCAACACCTGATTTAAAATAAATTATTTACTCTCAACATACCTGCATGAATACAAGACAAAAGGCAAATTGATGAAATTTAACAATAGTTCCAATAATTTACCTGTGTTTGCACTAACTTATAAACCTCAAATACTGAACATTTCACAATATTTATTTACTTGTGGTTTTTTTTAGTTTTTTTACATGTATCGCCCCTGGATTTCTGAAACTTTGCTTCCAAAGAGCTATCTGAAAAACTTCACAGCCTCTTTTGTCCCTTTACCTTTTTTCAGTTTTCACCCACCGTTCGTTCATGACAACTTCCATCTTATTTCCTCGCCTCGGTTTGTCTGCCCTCCTGCTTTTCTCGCTGCAGGCATCGGTGCCGTTGTGGTGGGCGAAGGTGGCGCGCTGTTTACTGCTGACAGCACAAATGGAAAGATGGGGATGAAAAGAAAGACGGGAAACTAGAACAGAGAGAGAAGTGGGGGGGTTAAACTTGACATTTATGTTGCTGATAAAAATAAAAGCACTCAAGTTTCCTTATCTTTTCCTGTTGTATATCCTGAGTGCGTCTCACTCTCTGTTGTGTCCCTGATTTCTTCATGCCACCAGCAGCCGTGATCAAACTCGTCCTCCTAACTTTTGTTCCCATTATCTGGTTTTAATACAAAGACATTCAGCGTAAAGTCAAAATAGCAGAACTCCTGCATTGTTTATCAAGTGTTAACCAGTTTAGGATAATAATGTCACTACACAACTGTAAAAAAAAAGCTTGATTAGGTTGTTTTCTGACCAAATATAGGTTTTGTTTTTGCTTATTTATGCTGAATTTTTTAGCATAATTTGCACACCTGGTAATTATATTTTACATGACAAATTTGACAAGATATTGATCTTTTATTGGCTAAGGAAGAGTGAAATAATTTTTCTTGTCACTAGATATTTAGTTACAGAATTTTGCATTCCCTCCTCCAGACCACACTCATTTATAAAGCGTTGGTATCATCAGGTTTCACTAGTTTTTAATTAAATCAACGTGAAACTGAACCGTGTTACGAGCCTGCAGGAAATCCTTCGTGCCCGGATTCATATTTTCCATGAAAACAAGAAGACACTTGAGTAAGCTGCAATGATTATACTTTCTCTTACAACATATTGACCTTTAATCATTTTTAGAAGCTGGCTGGGTTTGATGATTGTAGCTTTGTAAGAGTTTTATGAGTCAGAGTTGTTGTATGTCAGAGACTTTTCTAATTTAACACGTTTCCAGAGTCCTGACACTAATGCCACCGGTAGTTTTACTTGTCATTTTATATATAGTAAAAACATAAATGATAAAATAAACTTTTTCTCTTGTCCAGATGGTATGATGAAACAGTATTTTCTTCCAGATGTCAGAAGAATAAATTATGTGGGTGAGTTTCACATCAGTACATATGAATCATAACCAAACCCTTGGAGATTGTGGTGGTTCGAAAGTGACTAATAGAACTGATGTTTTCATTATAGACAGATTTGAATAAAAAGAATGAACTGTATCAGTTTTACTGGCATCCCAGTGTTTTAAGAAGAGCACTTCTCTTAATCCATCATAAACTGTACTGATGAAATTAAATACATCTATCCAGTGACTTTTTTCTGTTCAGTCATTTAGTGGCAGCAGACACCCCAACGACACTTTCCAGTTTCTCCTAGAGGATTCCAAGGTGTTCCCAGGCCTGAGAGGAGATCTGCCCCAAAGTTTCATCCCGGTGCCAAACTCCCAGAAAATGTTTAGAGGCATCCTAATGAAACGCCTGAATCATCTCATCTGGCTCATTTCAGTGTGGAGAGGCATCAGCTGTACTCTGAGCTCCCCTTGGATAATATATTTTCTTACTGTATCTCTGTAACTGAGCCTGACCATCAGAGGAAGCTCATTTCAGCCACTTGTTTCTGGTATGACAAGTAAACGGCCTTTTATGAAATGGGTCATTTAATCCACAAAGATGTTACAGAGTTTAAATGTTCTGGTTAGGATATCGCCTTGATGTTAGTCAGACCAAAGGTCTGGATCAATTTAAATGGAAAGCAAACACAGATTTTTTATGGGAGGGCTTGGAGGTAACACCGCTGCTGCTGAGGTTAAAGTCTGGTGACACTGGTGAGCTTTTTTCATTTTACCAGCTGTTATATCTATTAAACCATATAAAGAATCCAAACACACAACATCAGAATAGATTCTAAAAGATGTAAACAATAAATTACATAGACCACATGTAGTATACATAAACTATTAAGTAGTATGTTTTTCTATTTATTTATTCAAATTTAAAGTTTAGGCTCCATCAGTCTTGGTGCTTAAGGTTAAGTAAAATCAGAAAATTCATAATTTGTGATTTAGAACAAACTGGCTACATATACAGAACACCTGCACGTCTTCATGTAGGCAATTGTCTTTTTCCTTCAAATACCAAGTTCAAAGTTGTGCTTGAAATGTACACTTTGAAAATGTTCTTATGTTTCAGAATATTTTTAGTTACAATTTTTATCTTCAGCATCAGCTTGAAAAAGTTCGAGTCCAATGTTCTCTTCAACAAAACTTCAACTCTGGGATGTTATTTATAATTTACCTGGATTGATTTGGACATTGGATCAGGCTGTACAACCTTATGGGCAGGCATCTGTTTTTAGATAGGACTTATGAAAATAAGTCTGGCTGAAAGGAGAGGCACCGCTTGCATTTATGTTTTCTAAGTGTGGGCAGTCGCCACGGAAAATAAGATTGACACACACTGAGAGAAACTCATTTATGGCCATCTTAGGTTCATTTTCTCTGTGTGTGTGCGATCATGCAAGCTCTTACAAATTTCATTCTTATTCAAAAGCTCTCCAAAAGCTCAAATAGCCCCCGTGACTTTAAATATTCAGAGGAGGCTGTCATTCAAACTCGTTCATTAAAAACAAAAATCAGAAGAAGAAGCTGCCCACAAGAATCAGATGTTTTTTATTAGTTTAAACAACTGTCAGTTAGTGTTTAATGTTACTTGTCATTCTTGCTTTATCAGTTTTTTAAAAATATGAATAACTTTTCTTTTGTTGCGCAGTAGTTTGTCAGAATAAAGCATTAAAATGATTTTTCATCCATCCTAATCTCTGCTTCTCATCTCAGCAGATGCCCTTCACCTTGACTCCTCACCTTTGCTCAGTGTGCTTTCCCGCCTCCGACCCTTATCGTCACCATCTCCTTCCTTTGAGGATTTTCCCTTCAGTTCTCTCCGCTCATCTTACCATTTAACCTCCGCTGACGCCATTCTTTTTCTCATCTTTGCTCAGTTTTAAAGCTTTTTTGTTCATTTTTCAACCATTTTACGGAACTGGTTCCAAACTGCTCCCTCCTTCCATTTGACCTGTTTCTTTAATCCGCCATCGTTTCTCCATTTATGAGTATTCATCGAACTTCAACAGTACGATAGGGCAGCTTTAAGTCTTCTCCTAAAATTGAATAACTCCATTACACTTCTTTTTTTTGCTCCCCTCATAGTTTTATCTGTTGTCCCCGTCTTCCATTCCAACAAACAGTTTTCATCTTTCATCATTTTTACTCATCAGTTCCTTTTCACCTTAGAAAATGGTTGGGAAAATATTAGCATATAAGAGATGCCCTTCTAGGTATAGAACTGCTAACTTTTATTTTAAATCACAAGTACTTTACTACTAAAAAGGACAAGCGGGTGCCATGTAAGAAACTGAGATGGTGGGTTGGAGGGGGTACAAACGACCCTTTGACTCGTCTTGTAATGTGACCAGTACAGTTTTAAAGTTCAGGTTTGTTTTTTATTGGCAGAGAAGCTTTTCATTTTACATTGTTACTACCTTTTTCATAATTATTTTCTATTTTCCGAGTGATTAGAATAGTTTTCTTTCACTACAAAATAAAATGAGATTACCCGAGTTGACAAAATTGTGCTTTTTCAAATATTTTAGCTGTAAGTAGTGCTTTCAAACAGCATTTTAAAAATGTTTAATGAATTAGTTTAAGGGTTTTTTTCTGCTTCAAACTCAAAGTTTGATTGTGGAAGTAGCAGGAAGTAGCTTTGAGCTTCCAGTTAAGGACCACAGTAAGCCTGAATGTGAGAAGAGAAGCTATTAGGTGCTGATTAGCAGAAATAATTTCTCACGGCTGAGTTCACTGCCTCCTCATCTAATTAATATTAAATTGAGTTAAAGAGGAAGAATTCCAGAAAAATTAACTGCTGGCGAATACAAATCCTCTCAAGTAGATTTAGTCATGACTGTGAGGCTTTCGGAAGAGATTTATGGAAGGTAACAAGTCAGAAGGTACTCTGAAGAACTTGAGCAGGTGGTCCTTCAAACACAATAGGACAGAAAAATATTACAAGTCAGGGCAAAAAGTCTCGTCTTCTGCATGATTTCCAACTGTTAGTCAGAGAATCATTATCTTGTACCCTACAGTTTAGAAGCCTTTTTAATCCTGATACTGAGTCATTGCTTTTGAAAAACAGATGTAACATTTATGACTAAAGGTCAGGTAACTAAATTTAGTTCTGAGCAGGACACTTATTAATCAGGAGCAGCAACGAGTGATTCTGCAGACGTATGCAGGTCATGGAATGGTTTTGTATTAAGAAATCGTTACGTACCTGAGCGGTTCTCTGATTCATACAAAGGTTAATGCATTTCCGAGTTCTAAAACGATTTAAAAATTAGGATTGTTTAAATTAAAGAACTGTGATCGTTGTGAAGTTTAACCTGAAATCAGTAGATGAGCCATCAAAACAAGCAAAATAAAACTAAAAGGATTTTTCTTAGTTGATTCGGTATCCTGTCAATTTATTCCAGATGGTGAAAATACTGTTTATTAGCAGGATTATTTGTTACATGTAAATGGAAAAGTGCACAGCTTCTGTTTTATGCACACACACACACACACACACACACTGTCGCGTTGAATAAGATCAGCTGTTCTGACATCTGTGTTGTTGTTCTCTATCAGATCAGCCTAACCATCTGAGATGTACGGAGTGTGTGTGCAGTGTGTAAAGGACAGAAGATGACGACAAATAAGGGAAGGGATGACACAGATGAGAAATGTGATGTAATGGGAAAGAAACGCTAGGAGCAGATGCAGCTGCAGATGGCTATAAGAAAAATCAGGTGACACACAGGCAGACGTTTGGCCCAGTATGTCACACTTTGACAAGATGCACATGTTTAAAAACATCAGGGATGTTTGGTTGTGTCATGAGATTTGTTCTACATGCTCAAATCCAGCTGATGGTTCTCTGGGTTTTAGACATTTTTGTCTGCGTGCGTGTTAGAAGTTTATTCCTAAATTTAAAATGAACTTGCTCACAGAATGATGCACTGTAATTTCAGTGATAATAAAAA
>JAVKLF010000002.1:15539955-15551021 GCA_034783495.1 Millerichthys robustus | reverse complement strand
TGTGTGTGTGTGTGTGTGTGTGTGTGTGTGTGTGTGTGTGTGTGTGTGTGTGTGTGTGTGTGTGTGTGTGTCGTCAGGGAGAGGGGGGTAATGTAAGGTGATGTTTGCATCAGGAGATAAAGATGATAAAAAGCCCATAACATCGAACATAAAACTAAGCAGAATCTTTTTTTTTTATCTGATGTCTGTTTTAAAATGTGCTCAGCTGACTAAAATCCTTTGATTTCCAGCACTAGGCCCATTTCAGGACAGCTGAAGCTACACCTACACATATTTTACACCCTAAAATATTCAGTGTTTTTTCTTGTGTCAGCCATGCTTGAGACATGTCATTGGTTGAGTTCTGAATAACGTAATTGAATGCCAATAACGTCTTTCGTCATTTCCCGTGAGGTTTTTAAGTGGTTAGCACTGAGGAGGGGAGAAATGAGCTTTTCTTTTCTGCCAAAATTTATTTTGTGATTCCTTAAAGTCCAGTTTAGATTTTTCATTTCTCCCTCGTAACCACCGGAGCAAAGCTGACTCGTGTTGACAGTACAGTGAGTCATCATACTGTATAAGAAGAACATCTACTTCACTCAAGAATTTATTTATCTGTTTTAGAAACTTTTCATGATTTTAAACATGTTGAAAATTTTAAGAAAACTATCTGGATGGAAGACAAACAATAACCACCGTCTGAAATAATAAAAGAACCAATAAATTTCAGTTGTCAGTTTGTCGCTGCAGCCCATTCAATAACTTATTTATGAAAACAAGAAAACCTTCAACAATATATGAACAACACAAAATGTTCACTGCAAAGCTCAATTATTTGTGCTGAGTTTGAATTGTATATTTAACTAGTTAGCCTTGAGCTAGCATATAGGCTAATTTGCTATAAAAAAAAAAATATTAATAATAACCAATGTGTCGCTGATGTTTGAACAGTTTAGCTAAGAAGAAAAGTACGACACAGAAACAGAACAAGTGGGATGCAAATCCAATTTGAAATTAGAGTAAACAAATAATTGTATTGCTGACAATTATTCACTTATTCTAATATTACTTTGAGTCTCTTGACAAAGAAGGATACAGTAGACCAGCACTGGTGCCAGTTCTCTGCTTCGTTACTCATTAGTATCCACTCTCTGCTTTGCCTCTGGACTTTTTATACCTTCTGATTGATGGATTAGGTCTGAGGAGCTGCTTGCTAATCAATCTGCTTGTCTGTAGACCAGAATCTCATGCATTTATCATGTGTAGCAGAGATGGTGGAATGAAAGAACAATAATTTATTTATTTTTTCTGTAAAGTAAACTTAAATCAAATTTCAACATATTTGAAGACGTATGTCTATTAAATATGAATATGTCTATTAAAGGTTGTGTAAAGAGAATTCGTCAATTTTTTTAAACACATTATAAATGATATAAATATATAGTTGTTTGTAAAAATAAATAAATAAAACTCCTGTGTGTGGACGTGGTTTTAGCGCCTCCGGCGGACACGCCCCCTGAAGACACGCCCCCATCATCTCAGGACAGATAAAGCAGACATATTTTCACTATTTTTGAAACCTAATTTTATACACTTAGCTGTGTTTTTAATCAAATGAATTTGGATAGGTGATTAATAATGGTGTGACAAACTCTGAACGCACATTTTTGTATACTTTACTCTCCCTTTAATAACCTAACTTTGAGCAGACTTTATTTATTTATTTAACCTTTATTTATCCAGGTAAACTGTTTGAGAACCATTTCTCATTTACAAACATGACCATTGGTTTATCAGTTGTAAACCTGATTTCACATCAAAATTAGTGCAATTAATGATGCAGCTGTTCAAAAGCACTGTAATGGGGCATATTGATAGGAAATCTCAAATTATGTTTTGCAGTGTAAAGTTTTGCTTGAAAATGAGTTATGTTCACCTGCAGTACTGACCTGTCACACACGGGTTTTGATCTTGCAATCTTGTGTACTGTAGTGTAAGGTAAGTAATCCTGCAGATGTCTAGTTTAGATGCCACAGGATTTATGAGCACACCCTTAAATTGTGAGTACACAATAAACAAGAATCCACAGCCATAAATCTGCAGGACCTTCAGCATGACGGCATCATAAACTGCCACCTGAAAGGTACACAGAAATATGAATAACCAGTTGATAGGGGACCTCCCATCGTGTTTTTGTTTAAATTAAACCAACACATAATCCAAGGGATTAACAGGCTTTATGGAAGCAAGCGCTTCAGGAAGCTGGTCTCTACAAGTCAGCTGTGTTATTACTGTCAAAGATTCTGGTTTGCTTTTCTTCAAATGTTTGAATTATTATTTTTTTTTACAAGCCTCGCACTTTTACTAGAGCTGGTAAATGTGGTTCGTTTTATGGAACTGGGTTAATCGGAGTGAATCACTAAAATAACCCGGTTCATTTTATTTTACGTTTCTTTTTTCTACCCATCAGTTTATTTGAACCCATTTACTTGAGGTTGGTTTGTGAAGGCAGATGGTCCAGGAGGAAAATGCAGACATTGACCTTTTTCACCAGCCAGCATCAACATAGTTTTGTTAAGCAAAGTTAAACCAAAGTTAACCTACTACTTGCACAGCTTTTTTTTGAAGTTGTTTATATATTTTTTGTTTTCAAAATTATTATCTGCTTTATCATATGGTATCACACATTGTTTTTATTACCCTCCTGAAACAATTTTATAAATTAAATCCACAGTGTTGGGTGTTTGAAAAATCTGTAAATTGTAGTGGGGGGAACCAGTTAGGTGTTCTCTTTTTTTAAAAAGCCAATGGTTAAAGCATCAAGGCTTAGTGTGTATGTTGGATTTACTTGGTGTGTTTTGTATGCTGTGGGGCTGAGGGAACCTGCAGGAGTCAGTGAGATGTTTCATCTTAATGATACATTCTCAGCTCTTATCCCGTGTGGTGAAAGCTCTGTGGCTGCGTTCACAATCATACATGCATGTCTTGTCTGGAAGTCTCAGGCCAGCTGCTCCTGCAGGTAGCTGAGTGCAGTGTTCTCTCTTCTCCTCCACACTGTTGTTGTCTTCTATAAATTTTGCACCTGCACATAAATAAATCAGTATAGCTGGGAATAATACCATGATTTCAGGGGGGGAGAATATTTTTACTGGACCTCTGGAATTGTTCGATAGTCTAGCTTCTGAATTTTGGGCAAGTTTTTTTTTTTTTTGGGGGGGGGGGGGGTTCCTGTCAACAAGCAACAAAATGGGGTTTTGGTTCTTGCAGCTGCCTAAATGGAGCAGGAAGTGAGAAATTTATAGTCATTAAAACACCTCAGGCTCTTTGTTCCATCATTTCTGCACTGTTCTTGTGTCAATGAATACCGTTTAGAATAACAGTGGAGAAAATTAACAAAGTTCGTTTTCTATTGTTTTTGACCAATAACCCAATTTTTAAGAGGTTAAACATCTGGCTCCTTTGCGAATCTAATGTAGCCAAAACGCACCTAGTAACTTGTTTACTTATTTTCTCTTAACTTTGAAGGTCTAACACAAAAAATATCAAAATAAGACAGAGGAAAACAAAAAAAAGAGTGAAAACAAGTAATCAGATGATATAAAAAAGAAGAAATGAAGAATAGAGCAGCGGGTTAGAAGCACAGATTGTCAAATTAAAAGGATTAGACGGCTCATTCCCCCTTAATTCCCTTATCACCTACTCCCACAGTGGATTGGGCTGCCACAGCAATGTTTATATGACCCCTTATCCTGCTGAAGCCAAAACAGGCACGGCCCATATTATGCTAAATCTCCTGTTTACCTGACATAATCCCTACTGGACAAACAATTTGCAGCCGGCTACCTGGAAGTTTATGAAGAGGGTCTCTTATTTTCCTTCTGGATTAAAGAGTGGAAGTGAAGAAAGGAACTTGTGTTTGTGTTGAGTGGGTCAGCGCACATTAACCAACTTCACGCACAAATAAACCTCTATACAAAAAAAATAAACTACAAATTGCTTAAAGGTTCACGGTTGTCTTAAGAGGTGACAGTGTTTGCACTTTCATGTGACTGAAGGCTCTGTCTTCAACTGAACATAAACAGTGTTTTTAAAACAAATATGTTGCTCCGGTTTTATTTAATTATGACTTGTGAAGAAGCGCCATGCCGTCGCTGTGTACACTGTGGGCCCAGCTGGTACCGGAGCAGCCTGGAGCACAGGACCCACTACAACAAGAGACACTCCCACAGAAAGCAGAGACCAAAACACAGAGGAGCCAAAAGGAAACAGAGATATAGGAGAGGAGATGGATCCAAGGAACAGATCAAGAGCAGCTAGAAAAAAAAACTTTCTGACCTATTTTTAAAATGAGTAATCCAAAGACGACAGAAAGTAGTTTAGAAAATGTGAAACTTAAAACTTTCTGCAAATTGGATCCCTATTCAGAACTGTTGCAAATCATGTCTGAGTGTCCGTCTATTATCAGATGGTCCAGTGGGTACCTAAAAACCCAGAAATCCTTTGTGTGAGTTGGCTTTGCTGTGGTGACCCTCTCAAAGGAGATTATCTTTCCTGTCAATGCTCTCTGTTGGAATATAATGCACCTGTAACCCAATAAAGAAGAGACCAATCGCAAAACAAGATTGGGAAATGGAAGTAATGGATGAATAACTGAAACAGACTCTGGACTCCAGTTGTGTCAGGAAGGCTTCATGACTTTCCCAAATTTCTTCTGAATATTTACCCAAGCAGAGGCTCTTTCCTAGCAATGCTTTAAAGCATTGTTTTAGTCCAGGTAGTGAAATTAGACAGATTTACATACAAACAAAGTGATTAATCAACTCCCTGGATGTTGTATGTATATGACAAGCGCTTTGTATAAAGTTCTAGTCCGTGTATTTGCATGACTGATTTGAAGGAGCAACTATAATGCATGCTGTGAGCTTTAGGAGCTGAAGGTGATCCATTTATCCTCAGTTCTAAAAGCTCAATGTGTCCTTCACCTGATAAGGCTTCAGCTGTCGAGCCAAGAAAGAACAAATCAGAGCCTCTGCAGGTTTTAAGTTTGTTGTTGCCGTTGGCTGTTTTGCACTACAATCAGGCCTTTATGTAACACCTTTAAATACAAGCTTTAAAATGTGTTCAGACTTTACTCTTATTATAAACACCAATTAAAGTTAACAAGACAGCTCTGGACCTGCAAATAAATCTGCTGGACTAATTCAGCTGTTTTGTTCCAGAAATTCCAAAGAGCTGCTAGCAGCATTTGATACAGATAAAACGAAAAACAAGAATGTATGGGTTTTGTTTGCATCTAATTTATGAAAGTGTAAAACTACTACTGTGTATGGCTTCTGGTTTGTGTAATTTATATGCTTATTGTCGCGGGCAGGTGCCAGACTGTGATTGGCTCAGCTGATAACAGCTGGAAGAGGATTGGCTCGTGGACGACACCCTAAGCTTAGATCCAAAAGGAGCCAGCTGTGAGCTGAAGATTCAATCATTACCCTCTCCTCTCCTTCAAAGCTGTGACTCTTTTTTACAAACCTGAGGTCTGAAAATAGTTTGTCAGTTTATATTCCGACTTGTGCAGATAAATCAACTGAGCTAGACATAATTTCTGTGTTTTTCTATCCAGTAAAATCCTAAAAATGCATTTTCATGACTTCTTTTCGTGCTTTTTATCAGACAACCTATATTTAGTCATTTTGTTTTGTTTGATCTTTATATTGTGTGTTTTTAGTCTGTTTGATTTTTGTATTTTGAATAAATGTGTACGTTAAACCAAAACAAACATGTCAAAGTCTGTGTTTTTATTTCTCTGTGTTTTCTGGTCTTTATGTTTCCTGCTTTCTGTTTGTTTCCACCTCCCTCTCAGTCTGCTCATTCCTCTCAGCTGACTGCGATCAGCCTCCGTTCCCAGGTGTTGTTCATTTTCACGCCCCCTCCTTGTGTATTTAACCGCTCCATTTTCAGCTCGTCACCGTCCGATCACTGTTTGACTTCTCCCTCGTGGTTTCGCCCCTTCCTGTTCTTCCTTGAAGATTTTTTTTCCTGTCTGCTTTTTGTTTTACTTAATACATTTTTAAAAGTTATTTTGAGTCCACCTGCATCTTGGTCTGCCTCGCTCCCTCGTGATAAAACAGGGCATACACTAATCTGTTTGGTTTTTTTTTTTTGTCTATATTATGTACCATGAATGGATTTAATTTGAATTATTAAAAGTGGCAGCCTAAACTGGTTTCCTTTACTCATATTAAACATTGAAACATATGAGAGCACATTCACAAATCTTATTGTCATCAGCAGGCGTAGTTTCTACACCAGCACATTATAACCAAAGTTGTCAGCAGAATTCAGACTTTATAGTTTAGGTCTTATTTGGATGAATGCTGGTGTTGAAGCAGATATCTTTAGTTAAATACAAACTTTGCTGGTTTCCTACAGAATTTAAAACAGAGCGAGTACCAGTATGTTTTAGTTCTGGTTCGTCAAATAGTTTTCCATTAAACTCAAACTGTTCTTGCATAAAGTTTTTCAAAGCAGTTTAAAAAGTTGTTGCTGTTTGTCACCTGAACATTTCAGGTTTCACTTTTAGTGAAGCATCTCAGGAAGGAATGTCTCAGCTGTTTGCACAGAGGTGTCTTTTGTGAACATCCCAAGTACATCTTCATAACCAAGGGACTCATGGCAGCAAAAGACACACCAGCATGTGCTCAGAATAGAGATTTTGTTATGATGTTCAAAAAAAGGAGCAGCAGACACGGCGAGGACAGGGGAAGGGTAACGTGCGTGATGAGAATTTTAATTTTGCAACACACTTCCCTGCTGAAGAACCGTCACAAAACTGATCATCAGAGCAAGATGAAGAGACGACAAGAAACAAAGAAAACCAGAGGGGGACGGTCTGGATTTTCTGTGGTAATTTAATGTTTAGAAAGAATTTTAAGGGTGAATCAAATTACAATTAAAACCAGATTAGGGAATAGGCTTACTGCCAAAACAAAAAAGAAAAGAATTGATTTGGAATATGATAAGAGCAGGTCAGAAATAAAAGCAGCAACACAAAGAACACAAAAAATGTCAAAGGTAATTTTAAAAAAAACTTTAAACCTTTGAGAAACATATAAAGGAGACGTAAAGTATTATTTGACAGTTTTATTCAAGTTTCTGTGTAGAAATGTGTTTCAAACACTGTTGTTGCATCATTGCTTCCATTTTAAACTTTTTTTTATCTCATTAGCTCAACAAAAAGCCTAAAGTAAAACAATATAGGAAAGGGTTTCTGCTTTCCAGTTCTGACTGATTTCATTCTCCTCCACAACAAACTGCTGATTCACCACAGTCAGCGTAAAAACAATTGTCAAATCTGGCCGTGAACGGACACTGGTTCCGACTGAAAACTACTGCTTGGTTTAACAAGCTTTTCAATCATTGTTTTCAAATGAAACTTTTAGTTTGCCTTGAAAACCGTAGTTGTGTTGTTTCGCTCTTTGGAGTAATGAAGGGCTGTCCAGTGGCACTTGTGCCCACGTTGAATTTAACCAGTGTGACATTCAGAATGGAACACTCGAACATCAAATAATTGAATTTAGCAGAGAATTTCTGTAAAAAAAAAAAACAAAAAACAACATTCTTGTTCATTTTGTTTTATTACAGCAGCTATTAAACCCAGTCATCAGATCAAATCCGATACAAACACTTTTATTTTGTGAACTTTTAGTTGGGTGATGGTCGGGGTTGACCCCAGGAAGAACAGTCCTCGCTGTGGTGAGGATTCCTTTAAATAAAAAATAAAAACAAACAAACAGTAGATACAAAATTGGATTTGATCATGTTTCCAGATCAACTCCTATTGCACCAATTTTATTTCAGTTGTAGACCCTACAAATAAATCCAATAAAAACTGTAGGTATCAGCTAACGCTCCTATAGCCTGCTGTCATCGTTTTATTCTGTCAGAAATTCATAGAGCAGTGCTTTTCCTCTTTTCTCGCCTCATTTTGAGTAGATTTAACCCTGCCACCTTGGGATTCAGTCCAATATAAAATACTTGCTCTCTTGTCAAGTGGCAGGCCTTTGGTGCTTGTTGGGGCCACAGTGAGAAGGAAGTTATTTTGGTAAATAAACCTTAACTGGGGTCCTCTCAACACCTTAGTTAACCAGCCTTAAATATCTTAAAGTTGTAGCTTTCATTAGATATGTGGGTTAAGATTTATACTAAATGTTTTGGGCAAAGATTTTTATAAAGATGCTAACTTGTTTATGTCAAGCAGCAGCTACAATATTTCTAAGTCATACTGGTGTATTTAAGGGTGAATTGCACAGAACGGAGTGCCTTTGTTTATAACACACGACATTCATCATTCACTGGACCGCTCATTAAAAAGACTGAGGCTGAAAAAATAAACCCACCCATCCATCCAGACATCTCTGCACAACTGGGTGTTTACATCATCAACACCATGTAGGCTTCGTACAAAAAACTGAAACTAGACGAAAAGCAAAAGTCAGAATTGGAAGCCACTTTCCTAAAATGAGAGTCCTGTTATCTTTTTGGCATTATCCTTTTAGTTGAGATTTTCATCTTGCTATAGCCAGGCTGCTTGTGAAGATTTCTGAACAAACCAAGGAATTCGCAGAGACTAAAACTAGTGATAAATATTAATTACTTTGTGTCCCAAGTGTGACATTAAGCTACATTAGACTTTCAAGTGATGGAAATGTCACTTCGTATTAACATGGATTTATGTTAAATAAAATATTACAACATCCCGTACAAGATCGGACCACTCATTCAGCTCGATGACAACGTAAAAAATGTATTCTTCATAAATAAGCTTCTTCAGTTTCAGGGACTTGTTTAGTCAGGTAGTTTGTTGCTGAAATATTCTGTTGTTTTCTCATAGATCAGGTCTGTTTTGCATCATTGACAGCCATGCAATCTGGTGTATACCCTTAGCGAAATATGTAAATATAAGTGTGATGAATGGTTGTGTGTTTTGGCTGGTGGACAGCTTGGGTTGGCACGGGAAATGAAAACAAAAGTTATCCCTGTGCTGGAGAGCAAACAAGGTGGATGAAAACAGGGGTACACTTGTGTGATGTGTACATTATACAAAGTAAACTTACATAAATTAGCCTTGATTTCAACTAACTTGATGTTCAGAGGAGACAAACCTATCTGTCTTCAGGTGAGCTTACAATCATCCACAAATAATTTTGTCTTTATAAAGCCAAAATAAAAAGCTGATATTTAAACTTTTGTTGCTTTCAGCTCAGAAGTCTTTTTTTTTTTTTAAATCAGCTTGTCTGTGACATTTACGTTACAAAGGCTCTTTGTTGGTTTTATTTCATAAGCCCCTAAAATGAAGCCTTTTAAATCATGGATGAGTGGTCAGGTTTTATCACTCCTTAAACTCCTAGCTGTTGATTTAGCTTTGTGACACATAATTGCCTTTTGTGCAACATCAGCACTAAAAGCAAAAAGCCTTTAATTAAGATAAATATCCTGCTTGTTATTTTTTCTAAAAGGAATCATCTTTAGTGGATTTAATCACAGAGTAATTAATCCGTTCTCCACCTTGCTGTGATTACGCTCAGGTACATGAACATTGAACTGAAGAACCTAAGATTCATTAAGTTTGATACGTTCCTGCGTTTATCAAACGAGTTAAATTGAATTAATGATAATTTAACTATCTCCTGCCTTTTTCTTTTTTTTTCTAAATGACATTTTAGGCTAAAACAAAATGTGCCCAGAAAGATAATGCTGCAAAGGATAAAATTTTACATGAAAAAAAACTAAATAAAACCTATTACTCATGGTCCCGTGTCTGACATAGATGTCCAAACTTTTTATACACACTTGAGCATTTCTGCTATAAAATGACAAAAAAGAACAAGTTTCCATCATCAGGTCAGCTGCGTTGTTTGGACTCTTCTCGTCTTCATCACGTGCGTTACAATCCCAAAACTTTCCAGGAGATGTTCTGGCGCTGGTAACGAGCCACGATAAGGTGCAGCTTTTAAGTTTTAAAAGATGTTTTGTGAATTCCGGCAATAGACTGAGAAAGCAGAAAGGGAGGACCAGGATCAGCAACAGCAGGCAGAGATCTCCAAAGAGAAAGGCAGACCGATAAAAGTCATATCTTAAACACGGTAAAATAAATTGTGATTGATGTGATGCAGAGCTCTTGGAGGTCTTGAGATTCCAGAGACCCACAGATAAGCTTACAGGATGCGACGTGGAGGTCAGGTAAGTGGAAGAGAAGCTGTGCAGAGGTGAAAAAGAAGATGATCATTTAGAGATTAACGCTAAAGAATAAACTCTGAAAACCAGAGAAACTCTGAGGAGTATTTCAGGTCATGAAACAGTTCAAAGTCATGGTTATCCGGAAAAATCCAAGGACACTTAATCATAAACAATCATGTCTGTAGCAGTTTGTTATCCATTTGCTTTTCAAAAATTCTGTCTGCCACCAACAAGAGCAAAATGTTACACAGCCGACAGAGAACAAGCAGGCACAAAGTCTCAGAATTATAATTACAGTCAAAATCTCAGGAACCAATACAAAATATCCAAGGCATTCAGGATATAGTACACACTGTATCAGAATTTACAAAAAGGAATACATAGAGAGAAGAGCCTTGTTATCAAGGAAGAACAGATCCTTAGAAACAAATCAAAAAGGTTTTTAAAGCAAAAAGTCTAATTAAAATATAAACCTTGTTTAGAAGTATAAATAAAACATTAGGTTTTGTCTCGTCAAATCATCGCACTAAAAGGATAAATTCTCAATTTGTGCAAATGAGCATATTCGTGCGCTTTGGCAGCCTTAAACAATCCTGCTGAAGTGAGGCAGGGATCCAAAGTGAGACGGGCAGACGCTGAGCCAGCTGTCAGATACTCGGCTCAGGGTTAAATTGAGTAGCAGCAGTTCACATTATCCTCTGTTTCTCTGCATTAAACTGTATGACCATGAGCAACCTGACAGAGATAATCTGCTTACAGGTGTGTGTGTGTGTGTGCGTGTGTGCACGTTAAGTCAGTGTAAATGCCAGCAGTATCAGTCAAACTGAAGGTCAGAGTCTTACGCCGACCTTTAG
>JAVKLF010000002.1:15502689-15514827 GCA_034783495.1 Millerichthys robustus | reverse complement strand
GTGTGTGTGTGTGTGTGTGTGTGTGTGTGTGTGTGTGTGTGTGTGTGTGTGTGTGTGTGTGTGTGTGTGTGTTTCAGCTCAGCAATATTTCAGTTTATCAGCCACAATAAATTAGACAGGACATTCAATCATCGAACATGCACAACATAATGTGGTGTTTAGAGAACCAGCTGTTTTCTTTTCACATCGATACACATTTCAGGATGAGGTCACTCACGTGCACGCACACACACACAGAGAGACCTTAACGTTTAAATCTGAGACTGACTTAGTTTTCTTCCTGCTGCCAGCATGAGAGTGTTCAAGAGATGAACCAACTATTAATACAGCATGTCTTTAAAATAAATAATCCTTTCACCCTGTCACTCACATTCACTCAGCCGTTTGAACCCCCTACACACACACACACACTTCTAATTTTATGTAAGTGAATTTGTTCAGTGACTGCTTTGTACTCATTTCAACTATTTTCACTGAAATTATTGATTTGCTGAAATGTGTTTGCAAATGGTGTCTGTATTAAAATAGTTGTTAAACTGATAAAATTATATTGTAAAAATCTTTATACATTTCAAGCTAAAAACAAAACAACTTATCACCAGATATTAAGAAAATATCTTTACACTTTTTCAATAGTTCCTATTTGAGTCCTTTTATTAGTTACAACTTACGTGGAGTTATTTTGTTTGTTTGATCCATTTGATTCCTTGGATTTCATTCTGTGTTGCTCACGTGTTACTTTTCTTGACGTGTGTCTTGTTGTAGCAGGTTGTTTAGATCTTCATTTGAGGTATTTATGTATGTCTGTGCTGAAAATCTAACATGATCAGAAGCAAATGAGGTTTCCAGCATCAGTCGCTGCAGTAACAGACTCAAGTAAAAACTGAATCAACTTTAAGCTGAATCTGAAGTCCGCTCACAAAGCTATTTATCCTGCTTCTTAGTAAAAGGCCCGGATGGCTGCTTATGTAAACTTGTTTTTAATTTGCAACCACAAGCTAATTTGTTTGGCTTGGTGCATCAGTTTCCTGGGATAAATGGTTGTTTTCATCAGTTTATGATAAAAAAGGGGGACAGAAACAAAAATACAAAATGCATGAAGTAGCTGACAGAGATTTAAAGGTCTGAGCTGGAAGGATAAACAGGAGCTGTTGTCATCATACTTCACAAACCTTGTCTGAAGCCACACTACACTAACTTTATGATGCTTTTCATTTTCACACTCCGTCAAACACTTTTATACGATCTCTGTATTTATAACTTCACACTGGCAGAGACACGGTGAAAAATACAAGTCATTAATCAAAAGCTGAGATGAAGAAACTTTTTTCTCTCACACAAATGGAGAAATGGAGAAGGTGGCGGGTTCGTCTTGTATGTTGCCAGCAAAAAAAACATTGTTTTGAGTTCTGTTCTCAAGCTTTGCTTGTTTATTTCTCATAAGGGCAGCAACTTTTTTAGTTTAAAGGTTTGCACCTTCTTTTTATTACCACTACTGTGCTTTTTTTCACACCCTCTCTATATTTTATATACCTTTTTCATTGTTGCCAGTCTACCTATTAAAGCTTGTCTTCTCATAAATTTATATATTCAGAATAAAATATATGTACATATGACCTCCAGAGACACTGCATCATCTTTCTCCTTTTTTACAAAAGCAAAATAAAACCCATAAACAGACCCTGCTTTATTTTCTACTCATTTCTTGCAGATTATGTTCTGAATTCCTTCGGTCTTCAAACAGCCAAAGCAAGGGCAAAACAGTCCTAACCTATATATATATATATATATTCTCAACTTCATTTACACCCACTTGACCTGAAATGATCCAGGAAAGCATATTACACACACACACACAGAGAGTCTCTGACTCACACCTTGAAGGTCAACAGGTCATTTTAACCATGGAGATGATAATGAGCAATCAGCTCTGAAACAAATCGCTGCTGCTCCCGCCCTTCTAGGCTCGTTATGAAAATGTGTGTGTACATATTTGTGAGATTGTTAAAGTTTGTCAGAGGGCCAGAAGTAATATGATGACCTTGAGTTCTGCAAAAAGACATCACACTGGATGAGTCAGACTGCAGATGCATGATCTCAACAAAGTAACCGGCATCTTTCAGTGGTAGTCTGGGATTCAGGGAGATTTCAGAGTAAATCTATTTAAAGATCCAAATAAAGCCAACGGGGCACCGTTAACTAAATAACCTTTATACAAACTACAAACCTCGTTTTTCTTCCACTCACAAACTCAGAAAAAGGAACACCTGGATTTTCACACGAGGAATGATCCACAGCTTCAGTTCAATACTTCTAAAGTACCTCTAACAGGATTATTTTGTCTTTTTTCAGTTCTAGCTGACTGAAGCAGACTGATGCTGGGTTGGCTTAACTCATGCTGATTTGATGGTGTTCAGTTTGTTAATGTTTAAATTACAAATCTGAACTAATGGACACTGACGTTTTGTCTTTTAAAATATGATCAGTGTGAAGTTCAGTTTTGGGGAAAGTAAATAACTGGAAGGAAAGGTTTAAGTTTTTAGACAACTTAAACTTGACAAGACAATAAAAATAGCACCTGGCAGAAATAATGTACACTGATAAGTTTTGAATTAAAGCAAAACTAGAAGTTACTCCGTAGTTTCATTGCTGTAGATAATTATGACATGACAGTGTTTTAGAACAGCTTAAGTTGCAACATGAGGGAAATAATGAGTCCCATAAGAGAAATGGCTAATTAAGACATTTAGTTGGCTGTGCTGAGAGTTCCTTTATCTCATTAAACACAGTCAGTCACTGTATATGTCATCATAGTCTCAGAGTGTTAACCCAAGTGAGATTTAAATAATTAAAACATAATGGCTTATACCATATCTCATTATTTCACACAATCTGCCAATTAAAATGCTAAGATAGGAAATCCAGGTTAAATGAAAACCAGTAATCCCAGTGGGATGTTGAGGTTACACCAGTGAGCAATTATTATTTCTATTAACAAGGCTTGAACAAGGTCACTGAATGGTTAACCATATGTGGGGAGAGGCATTTGTTTATTAGGCACAAGGAGAAAAACAGTCAGTGTTTTAGGGTTTGTGCTTCAGCTTCTGTCTTTGGAGGAAACGTCTGTACGGTTTAAAAACACTAAAATGTCTGAATAGATTAATTCAGTTTTATTTTGGGTCCAGCAGTTAGCTGGTCCTCTGAATTGTGGGCCTCAAACTACCACAAATGAATGTTTCCAAATCAAATTAAAGGGAATAACAAAAGCATTTACTTTAATAAGCTTGGCTGTTCGTCAGGAGTAAGGTTGGGAACGAATACTGTAATACACTCAGTGTTAAATTTAAGTAAATACAACCTGAGATTTTAAAAAGCCATGACATTATTAGTTTTTTAACAAGAACTAAAAAATCCTTGGGTAATAAATTACGAATATCAGAAAATTCTTCACCTCGTTAAAAAATACTTTAAAAATGTTTTAACTACAATGCATCTTACTTTGCAAATTTTATTTCTGTATATTCAGTCTTAATATTAAACCTTTTCCCTTTTTAACAAGCCAAAGAAGTGCAGAATAATTAGTCTCCAGGCTGGCCAAACTCTCCTTTTCTTGACTATGTGGCCTTTTCAATCACCATCTTTGTCAGAATTTATTTTTTTTCAGTATCTCTGGCAATCTCATGTGCTGTTTTTACAATACAATAAGTCTGTGAAGTTGGCAGTCAGATCCAGTGTTAAACTGATTTCATCATTTAGTCTCTCTTGCTGCAGCTCAGGGAAGGGGAACACTGATTCGGAGGGGCTGATTGTGAATGTGGTCAATAGATGCAACCGATTCTGGCAACAGGACAAATTAACTGCCATTGTGAGCCGTTACTGAGGTGAATGGAAATTATGTTGAAAAGGTTTCAGAGGGAATGAAGCTGCTAAAACGAAAAAAGAAGCTGAAAGAAAAGGAGTTGAATACACGACTTCTGTAAGCTAATACACGCCTGTCTTGTTACAGAGCTTTAAATTTTGATCCTTTTGTTGTTTTGGGGTTTTGGTTTGGAGTCTTGGTAATATCTCCTGGTGTAGTTAGGTTTATCTTAGTTTTATTATATCATTTGCTTTAGTTTTACTCCTTTTTCCTTTTTGTCTCTGGTTTAACCTTGTCATTTTTACTCATTGTAGTATTTCATTTTTTACCACCTGGTTATTTTTGCTCATTTCTACGTCATTGTCTGTTTATTAAAGAGTCTAAGTGGCTCATCACCAGGTCAGAAGAGTTGTGAATTTAAAAAAAAGGTTGAGCATTGCTGAGTCAAGCCCTTTTTTTCCAGTGGGTTTAAATTTAAACAAGGTTCTGAAAATTGTCCCACAGATAACACAGGAAAACAGTAAAGGAGTGACACAGCTTGGAAACTCAAGGAAGTAAAAAAAAATAACCTGGACAAAATCTGACAATCACTGGGCCACAGAGGCCCCCCATCCAACAAGGGAAAAATATATGAAATGCTGCAGACAAACCAGTAAAAATGCAGATAGTTTCAAAAAGGACAAACCCTGACATAAATGATGCAAAAGTGGATCTTTTTTTTTTTCCAAATACTGAGACGAATAACCAGAAGTCATTGAAGAGAAGATATTAGTCAAAGTGAAATTAGAATCCTGTTGGTTACACAACAAAAAAAAAAATCACCAGAGTCCAGCCACCAAACACAAACACATCAAGAAAACAGATGAAATGTGTTTGGTTTTTTTTTTTTGTCCACCAGAACCGAACAGGGCTGCAGAGCCACGTTGGCCCATACAAAAAACTGGACCATTCCATAATCCGAATTTTAAACACATATTTAGGTCTTTTGTTCTGAAACCTAAGTTTCTTCATGCTGTTTGAGTCAGGAAAGGAGTGATCAGCAATTGACTGAACTCCGTGCAGTAAAAGCTTTGAGGTCTTTGGTGCCCCACCCTCCAGAGAAAAACTCATTTGTAACATAAAAGCAAGGTTAAAAAGAATTAGCTACTGCTTTAATTAATTTCACTGACTCACTAATTAACATATTGATAGATAAGTTGAAGGGTGAATCTTTTGTGACATCTGCTGCACAAGTTGTGAGATTTTTATTTTTATTTTTTGCTTACAAATTCTTACTTCTATGCAGTGCCTCAATTTTTCTGTTCTCTCATTACCTCGCTGCTCCTTCTCCTGTCTTAAAAAAAACTTAAACAGCAGGATGGGATTCATCAAGCAGACTTTTAAATGACAGACGTGGAATATTAAATACGTCTTACTGCACCGTTCTGCTTCCGCTGCTCCATTTTTCATTGTGGGGAGATTGACACAGAGGCTTTTTCTTATGATTTGTCGTTTGTCTTTGCCATTTTTTTTCTCCACTTCCTTTCTCCTCAACATTTTATTTTATGTTATTTACAGAGAAGACTTTTCTAAGTATTTCCTGTATTTTCTTGCTTTGGTTTGCCTTCTCTATTTTGTAAATCATTAAAACGTCATAGCTTTTACTTTTTTTTTGGTTTATTTCCTTCTGATAAGATGATTATGTGAAGAAGAGACAGAACAATCAAGAACAAGATGAAAATGCAATTTCTTTTTAGCAAAAATCACTCTGGATGAAGACTGCTAAAGTGATTTTGTTCTAATTAGTTGTGACTCAGGTGTTGGATTTTTGAAATTTGAACTAAAAAGCGACAAGACTCAAATTAAAGTTTTCTTTTCATAAATACTGACATACGGTTAACACAGTCAACACAATCTTCTGCTCGCTTTTCAAGATGAAATACATCATTCAAATAAAGGAGAAGAAACGTTTAATTTGTTTCCTCTGTGTGTCTCTGTCAAAATCCAATCTTCTCTACTTGTGCGCCTGTCATTTATTTTTTATTTTTATACCACCAGGAGAAGATGACAGGAGTACTTTCATTACTTCAAGAATCAACAAGTTTCTGAGCAGGTGTCTGAAAAGTTCAAGTTTCCAGTGTTCAGCTGGCGCCATCTGCCCGCCCACACAGTTTCCTCCTCACACGTGTCACGCTGCTGTGGCAGCTCTCAGCATGTCAGCGGACAGCTGAGTACCTTTCTAACCTTCATACTGAACAATTCAGAACATCCAGGCTCAGTGTTTTACACAAACTGATTCATACCCTCGCAGATTATTAACAGATTAATCGGATCCCTTTGGAAGATGACAAAAGTTCCTAATGTTAGTAATATCGCACTAAAATAAGACGTGAACTTCCCATTTTAAAGTTTAAATTGATTCAGCTGCCGTGGGTTTATTAGCAGAAGAGTTCTGGGTCAATTTAATGAGAGAGAACTTCTTTCTTTACTGACCCCTAATAGAAATTTGAGATTGTGTCACAATGAGGCAATCAAAGAAAAGGAATGAAGGATTGTTCAGTCGTGTTAAAAAGAATTACAACAACTTTCTATTTGAACATTTTACAGACCAAAAATATATTCAAATGTAATTTCTAACTGGTCTTAAAAAGAACTTGGTAAATCCATATGATTAGAATATGAAAATTATACAAAAATATACATTTGAAATAAAACAATTTTTCTCCTTGATGTTGGTTGTTTCCCATTTTCCTCTCTACAAATGTTCTTTTTCTCATCAATTCTCCTGCTTTTTTGGGTGAATCGCTGCTATTTTTCCCTCGTTTCTTTGCTTTCTGTATGAATTATTTCCTTGTTTCTTCTCATATAGTGAGAAAGCTGTCAGCTGCTCGTGTTAGCTAAACCCACTTCTTCTTTCTTCTGTCTGCTTATCAGAAATCTAAAAGCTGGTTCACCCAAACTTTCCTCAAACTCAACAAAGACAGAACAGTTTTCTTGTTGTTTCTAAGTCCAGTTTTAAACTACCTCACAGTTATAGATCCTCTGTTTACAGCTCTGCTGTTTTTAAGGTTTCTTCAGTATTCTAAAAGGTGCGCAGAAATAAAACTATCTTGTATTTTTATTTTTCTCCTCTATTCTACCGTGAATCGTGTCCTTATCGCGTCGTCCTCTGAGGAGAAAAGCTGTTATTGTTTGTTGTTTTTCTTCCTTTCCTTATTTTCTGTATTTCTGTATGAGAGATGCTTTTATTCCCCTCTCTCTTTGTGTTGCTTGTAAATGATGTTCTGACCTGTTTTTCTTCTTGATCTTGTCTCTTTTGATGAATGATGATCTAATTTCTTCTGTGAGTGATTTAGCTCTCTTCCTGAATAAGTTATTCAGCTAAAGATCTTTTTTACAGTCATTTCTTTCCATGCATTTACAATTAATTTTGAAAAAGAAGTTGTTGGTTTTTTTCTTCTTTTGAAAGGAAAGCCAAAAAGGAATAAATGTGTTTATTTTTTATGTTAAACCAATGAATTAAGCATTTTTAAGAAATAATTGATTAGAATAAATTCAACACACGAACCAATAAGTTCATGTTTTTTGTAATAAACTGTAAATAAATAAATGTTTAAAATGCCAGCCACAGTTCGAACTCTTTACATGTCACACGAGATTCACTATTTTATCTGTAATGTTTCATTAACTTCTGCAGTAAAGGTACTCACTGCACATTTGTTCAACTCAAATTTAAACAAATCTGTCATCCTAATGTTGGACTTTAATGAAATGACAACATCATTTGGAACTTTTATGGGATTAAATCGACTGTAATGACATCTCACCTGCAGTGGCTCCGGGCAAACGCATCGAAGGAGCAACTAAATCAAGGTCAATAGAAAACACTGAAATTAAGGTCAGCAAAGGGGAGTTTTTATATTCAATCTACTCTCTGATATTCACAGTTGGCAAACACTTACTTCATTTCCATATAGTGAAACTGCTGGGGTTGCTTTCTAACAATCGGGCTGATTTTTTAATCTCCATACCATCTCCATATGATTATAAAACCCATGTACATCTAAAGCAGGGTCAAAAAGAAGTGAGTCTGTGAAACAAAAGACAGGTGCTGTGATGCAACGTCTCATTTGGATCTTTGAAGATAGTGTGGAACAGAAAAGAATAGCTCATATTTTTGCATTTAGAATCGCTGAAAATCATTCAGACATACAACGTAATGTATGCTGATCAAATGCTTTGACCTAAAAATCAAGAGAGTCAAAATAAAAATGGATGCAATTGTTTGAAAATCTACTTTAACTTCAAATAAAGACTATCCCTCAGAAATACCATATTGCACAAACGCATTCCTTTATCATCCTTTGGACCCAAGTGGCAAGCTGAAGTAAGTAGATCAGAAGATGCATTGATGCAGAAAATAAAGTAATGCTCAGTCCTGTTGGGGGGAAAAATACCAATTCTGTTGAAGAAGCAAGCAGACACACCTCACTCAGAGCTGCGACTGCAGCGGAAAGAAGACAGTTCCTCTGTCACAACTGAAAACTGAAGGATAAACAAAACAAATTTATTTCATCAATCATACTCAGCAAAAACTATATTTTATTAAATCACAAAAGTTCCTTTATTGATATAAATTTCATTTATCAGTGAGAGGATTTGACTGCAGATATTGGTTCAATAAAAACAGTTAATCAAAGAAATTTAGTCAAATAACTAAAATCCCTTCATTTGGGTAAAACTCTTCCAGCAATGATTGACTGGTGGAAGTCTATCAACAAAATGGGCATATGTGTTTTAACTATTTCATTCTTCATTTTATCCAATCCAAAGATTTTTCTTGGGCCAATATTTATCTTTCTGCAAGCTCCTTGCATGGCTAAATTTTGATTTCTTTCCTACAGGCCATTAGAATGTCAATTACCAGTCTGACAAAGCCCTGTGTTCCGCTGGGAAGGAAGTTTTAAACTCCTTCAACTTCAGAAAAATGGAAGCTGCTGTGATTTGCAGCTTTTTAAATGTCACAGAACTTTCCCTTTATCACTTCCCGAGGGGGGGCTAGTTGGAATCCATATCTCTGTGATAGGTCACCTGTCTGAGGTGTACAAGAGTACACAATAACGTTTTCCAGGTGCCGACTGATCCTGTCTGTGTGTTTGAGATTAGTTATAAAATTGACTAATTAATGAAGCCACTGCTGTTGTGCCATATGTGCAAAGTGCCAAGAGCAACTCTGCCAAGAATGGAAATTGAACAAAAATGTTGATGTGGTGACTTACAAGAATTTTAATCTGAGGGAAAACACCCCAAAATATTAAAAGTTTTAGAGCAAATGTAGCGCAAAACAAAATGTGCCTTTAGCACTATTACTAAACATGTTTGTATTGTTTTGAATAGGTAGACCTGGACAGTATTTCTGTTATCTTGGCAGTATTCTTCAGATTCTTTGGTCAAAATATTGTTCAGGATGAAAAATGATTGAATTTTTAAATGGACTCTAAATGCCATAAATATCATCCCACTCTAATAATCATTGTGTTTCTGTTTGACTTTTTCAGTAACGTTATACGTCCATCCATCCATACATCCATCCATCCATTTTCTATTACCCGCTTCTTCCTTTCAGGGTCACGGGGGTCACTGGTGCCCATATCCAGCAGTCACAGTGCGAGGGGCGGGGCTAACCTGGACAGGTCAGGGCTACATATAGACAAACGAGACAAACAACCATTTACTCGTTGTTTAATTAAATGGCATAATTATGTTTTTGGGATGTTTTCAGACACCTTTCAGTTTTTCAGATGCAAAGCTGGAGCCTGATCAAGTCATTTGCACAGAAGCCCACCAACTCACCTGTCTGACAGGTTGAACCAGCCAACCTTTCACCAATGACCATTAATCATTCCTAAATAACCCTGTAACACAGACCCTTAGATACCTCACACTTCCTCCTTTCTACTAGTAACAAAAATACTGCAGTTTCCTAGAAATCTTTGTTTTAAAGCTTTGATACCCTTACGTGTTTTAAATTAATAGCAACCTGGTCTTTAAGCACCTTACTTCTTCTGACAAGTCTCATGCGTCACTAGCAGGTACAATTAAACTGCAGAGGTCAATGAGACAAGTAATCAATTCTGAGAAACATGTGGAAATTAACTTTATGGAGGGCATGTTTTATCCCCCGATTGGTGAGACGTGGAGGAACAGTGAAAGTAATAAAATTAGTTTCCCTGGAGAAAATCCCTGTTCAGAAAATGAGTTACATTCCTGCCACTTAAACAGCTGCTATTAATGTGGTCTGTAGTTCGGATATTAGCCTCGGACTTACCACACGAATTGCTCAGGAACTGAATGTGTTTTGCCTTTCTATGCAATGTGGCAAACAAAATTTGGAAAGTGTGAATTGGTCTAACTTTATATAGTTATTGTTTGGACAGGGCTGGTTCCCTTTAGATATCATATATTGTTTTGTTTTTTTTTAAGCCTGCATGTGTCTGGTCTTTGAAGGGTCTTGGTGGGTTCCCTATTAAAGGTTCCCTGTTAAACTGAGCATGATAAACATATTTTTGATCAAGCACAAAACCTCCAAAGCGAGGTCATAGCTGCACACCCGATGAAGTCTGAAAAAGTTCTACCAGGGTGGCCACACTGAGCATGATGAGGGCATGGAGAGCATTTGTCTGTGATTCCTGAACTCCTCGCTCTTCAGCTTAAGCTGCCACAACAGAAGAAACATCTTCTGTAAACGCTGAGACAGAAAGAGCCAAAGCACAGCTCAGTGCTTCGATGATGACAAAATCATTGACGGATGGCTTCTGTAAGCAGCAGTTCATTGCTTCATATCTTCCCATAAATCTCCACATGCTTCATCATTAGTTTTAATAAACAGTATTGCACAGTGAACTGGGGGTGCCACTTATTCCGCATTAACTGAACAACCAAAACATTTCCCGTGTTTCTGCTTTTACTTCATTTTTTTTAGATGTGTTTAGTTTCTCTGGTAACAATCAAGAAAACTGTTGGGTGCTATTAAGTTTTTACAGTGACAGACTTTATATTATTGTAACATTTTATTTATTGGAAATGCTTCTGAAATAATTTGAGCTGTTCCATTTTTTTTTTTCTGTTACTCGAAAAATAAAAATGCCACAGTTTACTTAATGAGATAGACATCAGAACATCATGTCCAAGCATAATTTCTTGTTATTTTTAATTTTTGGCTGTAGTAGTATTGTCTGTCAAAGGATTTTTGACATGTAAAAGCTGAATCTTTAACAAGGCAGTAAATCCTTACTAAACATTGATTTTGTAAAATACTGATTACAAAATATTTTTACTTTTTTAAGAATAATGTATCAGAACCATTTTGGACCCTGTCATATCCTAAACCTGAAGGGAAAATTTTGCACATCAACAATCCTTGAGGATCTTCTTTTTGTGTTGTCCCACAATCTAAGTGCTGGAAATATAAATGGCATTTAGAGAAAACAGAATTGGGATTAAAATCAGTCCATTTTATTGTCCAACTTGCTGCCAGAGTTTCATAATTGACTGTCAAGGGATTGGTTAGTTGGATGGTTATATTGATTCTGATTGGTTTTCATCCCCAAGGGTCTGATCTAATAGCAGGTTCTCCTCTTGATCCTTGTCATCCAGTGGGCATGTTTCGCTTCAGCGCTGCAGACTGATGCCTCATTTTGGCAAACAGGTGTCGCTGATGTTCATGACAGACTTTGTAGCCACTGGTTACTGAGTGTCGGAGGGTTTTTTGTAACCTACACTGGGACCAGTAGTGGTAATAACAGTATGTCTTTACCACTGCTGTAGCTCTGCACAGCCAAACAGACTATGTTTATACACCAAAATTTCATTCAGTTTTACTCCAGGCTAACAGCAGACGGTGACAGATGGCCTGCAAAGTGTGGTAAACCATCCAAGCAGATAATAAAGAATGGTGAACACAACAGCATAACAGCAGCACAACAACCAAATGGCCACATCTGCTCTTACAGCCTCACAGAAACAACAATACATCTGATGATGACTGTTTGATTTGTACTGACTGTGGCTTGTGGAGTTAGTTTAACTCAACACCAATCAGTTACACTGTGCAAATTTTCTAAACTAGCAGGTTAGTTAAATAGTTTAAACACTACAAATCATGTGAATCAAAATGTGAAGAAAATGACGTTTTCTGCATCGTACTAAATCTCTCAGGAAGTGGCATCAGTGTGTGTGTGTGTGTGTGTGTGTGTGTGTGTGTGTGTGTGTGTGTGTGTGTGTGTGTGTGTGTGTGTGTG
>JAVKLF010000002.1:15409024-15435835 GCA_034783495.1 Millerichthys robustus | reverse complement strand
TTGTTTTACAGCATGAAATGTCTGAATGAGTGCTCATCCAAGACTGGTGATTCCATACTTTTTGCCAGGGGTTGTAGTCTTACTCTAACAATGTCTGCTGTGTTATTGAAAATAATTTGTTTTACATCAAAATGTTTTGATTAGCTTTAGTGTTTTAGCTTCTTCTAAAAAAGTTGAATATATTTTTTGCAGGTAAGGAGCAGTGGATGGCTCAACAGATCACACAGCTGCTGGATGAAAAATGTAAAGTCCTTGAGACTCTCAGTCAGTGTCAACAAGAGGTTAGTGCTTGTGAACTGTTGGCTGCAGACACAACTACTGTATTCTCACCATATTGAGGTATTATATACAGCAGGTTACATGCCTTTTAAAAGCTCAAGTTTATTTATATTGTTATGAAATAAAAGTTGTTGCTTATACATACAAAATTATAAAATGAAATCCTTTTGAAACAGATGTGTCTGTTATGAATGTTTTATTGCGAGAATCACTTTTTAATGTTGTTTTCAGTATGACGAGCTGGAGAATACCCTGAGGGATGGTGGTGTTTTGGCCCAGACTCAAAAAACAGAACAATTAGAAGTAAGGCTGTAAAAAACAATACTTGAGCATAGTTTTGCTTAAAGACATTTTCTGATTACATTTGTTGACTTTTTTATGGCAGGTCCAAGTCGGACAGTTGACAGATGCTAAAGAGGAGCTGGGGAGAGATCTTGATCAACTGAAGGCTCAGTTGGAACAACAAAGACAACATAGGAAAGAGCAAGAACGAAGGGTAGGAGTACACAAATGAACTATTAAAATACTGAAATATTTTGCTAGTAGTAGTGCTATAAAATTGTTAGAATTATTTTGGTTCATTTTGCAGATATCTGAGCTCGAGGAAAGCATAAAGACATTTGAACAGGAAACCAAAGATCTCCAATCTCAGGAAGAGCAGGTGCTGTTTTTTCTTAACAAATTCCTTTGTTATTTCTTTAGTTTGCTCTTTATTTTTCTGTGCTACTTTTATTTCTCCTTTTGTTTTTAAGTTTCAATAAAACATTGCTGCTGTTTACTCTATAGGCACAAACAACTCTAAAGATATACGATATGAACAGCGACAGACTGCAGGGGAACCTGGAAACAGCACGAGAGGAGAACACAGTACTAGAAGAAAGCAACACTCAGGTCAGATGCTGTACACAAAGTGTCAGATTTTATGTGGTTGAAGTTCTATATTTAAAGTTATGCGTTTGGTTTATACAACTAGTTTGAGCAAAACTCATGGATATTTTTTGGTCATTTTTCTTGTAACTATCTTGCATCGTTTTTCTCTCTCTGCTTATCTTTTTTATATCTGCAGCTGAAGCAGCAGGTGGAGGGATGGGCAGAAAGAGTGAGTGAGCTGGAGGCAGAGATGCAGAGATGTGAGGTTGCCTACAGTGCGATGCTGCAGGATGTTACCCTTAAGGATGAACGTATAATGGTATGATTGCTTTTTTCAATTACTATGTTCTAATAGAGCTAACTTTTGTCTGGTTAATGACAACAGAAGAAGACTCCAGAGTTACACGAATTTGTTTTCAAATTGTTTTTTTCATTTCATCAGTCTTTGACAGATAGTCTCCTGAGGATGAAAGGTTGGGATTCAGATCTGGAGGACGATGGAGGTGAGGAGGTGGGAGAGACAGAGACAAACCTCGGCACACTACAAAAAGAAGACGGGAGTGAAAGAAACGACTTAACAAGCACTCCTCTCCAGAAAGTGCAGAAACTTATTTATGCTGCTAAGGTAAACAAATCCATAATATTTAATGTTGCACATACTTTCCTACATTTTAAATGCATGCTTGAGAATATTTATCCAAATGTCAGCTAAAATAGTTATGTATTTTATAAAATCTGTACATTTTACTCAAGTTAACATGTGTTGAAACTTCAGTTTCTGTAGTATTTTCACAGTTTAACTTCTGTAACTTTGATTAGTTGAATGCAGACCTCAAATCCGTGGATGAAGATAAGGACAGAGCATTTGCAAAACTGAATGATGAGATCAAAGCTAAAAAAGATCTGCAAGGTAAGTGAGCTGTGCGGTGACCAGAAGTTAAAATCTCTGATTAAGTCCATTGAAACTGACTGAAAAGTAACACAAAAAGCTGTGAACAAGTTAATTTCTAACAGCAATTCAAACCAGTACACATCTCCTTTCTTTGTTTTATTTTCTATGTGAACAATTTTTGAACAGCAGTCAATAGAGGTTTGACACAATTTCTTTTGTTTCCCCTTCAAGTGAGCATTAAGGATCTGGAGAACGAGAAGTTATCGCTACAGTCTGACTCTAAACATTATTCAGAAGAGGTAAGTAACCTTAAACTGCTACTATGATATTTAGTCTGTTTTTTTTTCTTTGTTTTAATCATACTGATTGATGTGATTAGGTTGAGCGGTTACAACAGAAGCTCCAAATTATGACTGAAATGTACCAAGAAAATGAGCTCAAGCTGCACAGGTACATACTGAAAATATTCTGAGTTTTAAATCAGTTGGAACAAAACAGGATGAGATGTGTGTGTGTGTGTGTGTGTGTGTTTTTAAATAGAATGCTGACTGTGGAGGAGAAGGAGCGTCTCCAGAAGGAAGATAAATTAAATAAAGCTGACAAAAACATTGCAATGGCTCTGGAAGAGCTGAATAACTACAGGTAGCTGCTTCACTTGGATACATGCAGTGTATAATTATACTGAAGGCATATATAGTACGTGTGTCTCTCCTACACGCGTTGTGACCCTTCTACTGTGTTTCAGAAAACGAGCAGGTGAGATGGAGGAAGAGCTGGAGAAAACTAAACAGTCCTATCAGACTCAGATATCGGCACACGAGACGAAGGCTCATAACAACTGGGTTAGTAAAACCCCACCACAAACCAGTTCTGATAGGAAAAGCACAAAAAGATCAGCTATTTTATGCAGCCCAGTTAGAGTTTGTGCAACTGCACTTGGACCACTTTAGTTTCTATGTTTGTTTCTCTGAAGATTTCGTGTCGCCTCTGTTATTTGCAGTTGGCAGCTCGAGCAGCAGAGAGAGACCTGGGAGACATCAGAAGAGAGAACTCCCTTCTCAGACAGAAGTAAGTGTGATCTCAAAACTTCAGTGAGTGACGGTGGGGACTGCACTGCATTCCTAACAGTTTGTTGCATCTCCTTAAGTTTGTCTTGTCGTATTCTGACAGAGTGTGTTTATGTTTCTGTTTACAGAATTACGGATACACAGTTTAAACTGGACTCCCTCGACAAAGATCCTTACGCCTTGAACAGCCTTGCTAGACCACTGCCTTTCCGAGGTGAACCAACCGTAAAAATCGTGTCAATTTTCTTCATTAATGTACACGTACAGACACATGGAGTTACGGTATATTTTAAATAAATAAAAAAAATTTCAACTTGCAGAACGAGTTATAAACGATAACATCTTTATTCGTCCTTTGTCCAGTAAAATACTTGAATAAAATCAAAGTGTGAAAAGTGTGTTTTCCTAACAACAAATGTTCTTTCCCTGCAGCTGAGAGGTCACCGTACAGTTCTTCTCCTTATGGCCGACCCTCATCTGAAACCAGACCCTTTCTCTCTCCTCCTACATTAATGGATGGGCCACCTGCTCGACTGTCTCCTAGAGGTAAAAACCCGAAAGAAAATCTATTCCTAATCAGCTTCTATATGCTGTAAGTGCTGCAACTGTACATGATGATGCATGCTGTGGCATGATATTTTGGCACGTTATCTGCAATCAAGCATAAACAGTATATATAAAGAAATATTTGAAGCTTTTCAGTTCTGTCAGACTGACTTAGCGTCCTCATACATTCTTTCTTCTCCTCTTTCTGTCTTCTAATACTCTCATTCTGTCCCTGTTTGTTACATTCACGTTTCACCATCCTTTATTTTTGGACCATTTCTTCTCGTTACTCGTGTCTTTCCCAGTATCACGTGGTCCGGTGGATCCCCCAGGTGGCCAAGGAGAGCTGGAGCGCAGTGGAGGTCCTCATTCAGACAGTGGTTCAAACTCTCCAACATGGGAGAGAGATCGCAGGGGTCCCCCACCGGGACCCCCTGGGTCTCTAGGTGCCCCAGGTGTGTGTACAATCCTAAAGTAATACAAAATACTCAGAATAATTGTGATAAATATTCAAACAGCCTGACCAGCAACACCTCAACTTTGATCATATCAAGGATCAAGACCGAGGTGAAGTTTACCAAATATTTCATCATCGTGATCCAAATCTAAACACATAAGTCAAAATGATTTGGTTTTTAATAAAACCTAGCAAATAAAATGAATGAAAATCTTTTCAACAATCATCCAGTATGTGATCTAAAGAAATAAAATGCCTTGTGTGCTGATACGTGTATCACACAGTTCTCTTAGTGATTCCTCAACAACAGAAGCCTTCAAACTAAGCAATTAGCGGGACCAACAGTCTGAGGGGAATTTTTATATGCAGTACAGCTACATATCTGCTGCATCATTTTGTTATTCTTGGAGCATGTGCATTTTCATTAATTGAGTAATTGAGAGTTCTGTTTTAATAACCTCATCTCATACTATCAGGAACTAAATTAAAAGCAGAAGTAAAAAAAAGGAAGTTAAACCTGAGCGGAGCAGATCAAAAGCAGCTATAAAGTAAACAGTTCCTAATCTAAGTGCAGCTCACATGAGCAGAGAAACCTGTTGGTGTTTGATCTGCTCTCAGCAGGTTAAACATTAGGTTGCAGCGAGCATTTGGTTATAACCTGTTAAACACAGCAGACCACAGCTCACAGTCCACAGAACATGTTTGGTTTGACTTGGGATAGTTTTGTAGAGCCACTCTATGCATGCAAAGTAAAAAAAAAAAGCATGTTGAAAGTTCTTGTTGTCTTCAGTGCATTTTGAGTTTGACTCTGGACAGGTATCTCAGATAAATTGAAGCGATTACCAAACTTCAAACCTTTTTGATTGTTGTGAAGTGCTTTTACTTTTACTGTTTGTAACAGTAGCATCATTAAAATACAGTTTGTAGAGGGGTGACTTTGGTATGCCAGGAAAGTTATTAATTAATTAATTAATTTATTTATTTATTCACTCAGTGTTATACAGTGAAACTCGTGAGTTATTGATATCAGATTTGTAAATCAAAAAAGAAAACAAATCCTGACATCACATCATGAATTAAAGTTTTTTTGGACTCATTTATGGATTGTATCTCAGGTTATATGTTTCCAGAACCAGGGGCTCCAATGTTCAGGAGACCACCACCTCCCTCAGCAGTTCTGGGCCTTTTACCTCCTCCTGGCCCCCTCCCACCGAGAGGTCTCCCCTCAGGACCCACTCACCACGCAGACATGACTGGTAAGTTATAAATTTCATACATTTGACATTTTTAGGTGTAGTAGCTTGATGAAATGAAATCTTTGTAATATTGCTGCATGTGTTGGAACTTATGTTAAGTGTTTTTGGATGCAGATGGCACCTTCAGAGAAAACCATCTTGGACCTGGTGATCAGAACCTAAGATTGGTGAGCAACAGACATGTTTGTAGATCTGTAATCCAGGCAGTGTTTAAAGAGGTTTTTCTGTCTTTAGTCTGGTCCTGGTGATCAGAGGACTCCCCCCGAATTGGATCTAAGGATGGGAGGCCCTCCTCCTGGACCCCCAATGGTTCCTATGGATGGTCCCTTTCCTCGTAGAGCCCCTTATGGACCTCCACCACCTCCTGATTTCTACCCTCCCAGGGGTCCTGGGGCTCTTCCTATGATGCCCAGTAAGAATTTTGAATCATTTTTAGAACATATATATATATCAGATAGGATTAGAGTGCCTTTTAACCTTTTTTGTCTCTCCAGTGTGGCCCCCTCCTCAAAGAATGATGCTCCCTCCTCGCGGACCCCCTTTTCCTTCAGTGCCTCATCCTAACATGCCCTTTCATGGCCCCCCCACGATGCATCCTTTTTCTGATGGCCCCCCACCACCCCAGCAGGCCCTCCCTTCACCGCCACACAATCAGTCACCAGAGAACAGACCTTCTCCTGAGGACATCATCTGACCCCGACAGTTGCTGCTGAGACTCTGTTGATGCTTTCCTGGTTCAGATTTACCTCAGTGGATGAAAGGTGGCGGATTTCCCCCTTTTCTATAACGTCCATTCATCCACCAGGAGGAGATTTAATGAAGTGTTCGTTTAGGGGAAACACCAGCCTTCATAAGGCTGTTCTGTTGTCTGCCTCAGTTGTTTTTTTTTTTCTCCATCCAGCTGAATTGAGATCATGGCAACAACAATTTGGTTCTTGCTCGTTTGCATTTTAAACTTTACATTTTCAGGATTGTTGAGCCAGAAAGAGTTTCCTGTTGGCTCAACAAAGCAAGAAATGTTTTTACCACCATCTTTTGTTGAAACGCTTAAAGAAAAAATGAAGTTATTTGTTGACAGTATGATTTTTGTTGTATCGCTTTTGTCGCATAGTAATTTTTAAAATGCTGTTTCAGCATTTCTATAATAGATGTCTATGACAACACTTAAATCTGATGTCATCAGGTGTTCTTTGTTTACCCTGTGGCTGAACAAAGTTTATTCATCAGAAGTCAAGTCAGTGTTCTAAAATCCAAATCTAATTTCAGTGATCTCCTTGTGACTTTCAGCAGACTTTTAAACCACGAGCAACAATGAAACAGCCCATTTTGACCCTGTTACAGTGACTTACAGACTGCTTGTGATTTGCAAAAACAAGTTACAACTCCATCTGACAGTTATAATTAATTAAATGAGCTGACAGGAATAGAAGCTCGTTCAGTGAGCCAAACGACATTTGTAAATTTTGTAAAAAAAAAAAAAGAAGTGATTATTCATAAATAATAAAGGTTCTCAAACCTGTCTCCATATTTCACTGATGTAATTACAAGAACTATTAACATGGGAGTGTAATTATGTCAAAATATTTTGTACGTGTTTTTAAAATATTTCAAAACTTGCTTGCATTTATTGTATTCTTAAATATGCTGCACTTTAACATGTTCTTATACTTGACCAGAACCTTGATGTCATTGAAAACGTGTAAACAATATGAGCCTAAATCTATAATAAAACATTTGTAAAGTGTACAAAAAACACGGTGATAATAAATATGGAGATAGTGCAAAGATGACATGAGATGTGAGAAATTTCATTGCTTTTTTAAAAAATCACTTTTGTTGCCAGCAACATGTTGGAGGGGAAAGAAAAAGATTGGAAGATGGAAAATGAGCAACTGGAAGTTTCAGGAACTCACAGAAAATGGATTCCAATGTTAGAATAAGAAATAAACTAAATTTATTTCTGAGTTTAAAATAGACCTATTTCCTCAGTTTTATAATTATTTTGAGATTAGAGTTTCTGATCAGGTCCTGCCTCTTTGTTTTATACCCTATAAGTAAACTGGAATCCCATAATCTGTTAAATATTTAATTCATACTAAGATGAGAACCTGTAAAAATGGAAGCAAAGATGCCTCTCTTGGTCTGACCTAATCCACCTACGTGTTCTACTCAAGCAGGCAGCGCTTTCAGATACGACACAAAAATTACAAAACAACTTTAATCATAAAACTCACCCACAGAATTAACAAAACATTGTCAAACACTGAGGAAATGAGTCCTCAGAAATACACCATTTTGAATAAACCGAACAATTCTATTGCTGATTTGAAGAAAAATCATAATCCTGAACTTAAAAAACAAGTAAAGCAACAAAACTAGTTGTTCATTTCTGTATAAAGAAGGTAACGATGTTGCCTGTTAACAAGTAATGAAACTAATGACATTTTCTTTAAAAAAGTGGGTATAAATGTGTCAACAGAAAATCATTAAAAAAAAAACCTGTTCACAAACACATTAAAAACCATCAGATGTGTACTGATGCTCGAACATTTACTGTCACCAACCGAGTTAGAGGTAAAGAAAGTTAATCTTTGTTAAATATGCACAAACGTTTACTGAAAGATCTTCAAACTAAAACAAAACTCTAAACCACCTGACATTTTAATTTGTTTAACATTAAAATCATGTCTTAAACAAAACTCTTCCAATTACAGAAAGTTGAACAATTTTCTGGCACAACAACCCTGCTTGTCAGCAACACCAGAGCTTAACAAAAGTATTGAAAATTTTGATTTGTTTGGTGCAAAAAAACCTTTTCCATGAGACTCTTTAACGAGTGATGAAGATACAACACTGAGAACTCTTTGAAAGTTGAAAAAGCAAATCCTAAAACCAACAAAGCAATATATCATTTGTTACGATAAAATATTGGTGAATACTGGTAAGAGGTTTTAAAACGTGACGTGCAAAGTAGAACATCTGTTTGTCACAGTATCTTCCAGATTTGTATTTTGGAGTAAACCAAAATATTGTAGTTATGTCTATCTTATTGTTTAAAAAAAACTGAACATTCATCCATTTTGGCTGTTGATGAATAGTCCAGAGCAAAACAAATACTGACAACCATTTGCATGAAAAAAATAAATCATGCTGCTGTTCTGAAAGATAAACCCAATGTTTGAATCAAACTGAGTAGCTGGAAATATCAGTCCCTCTCAGTTTAGCATGAAAGTTATAACATGAAAGATATTGGAAGAAAGGAGCTGTTTTATTATTAAACCCCTAAAACCTGCATTTTTAGAGCCTGAGTTTAACCTGAAGCAACAAAATGAACCTGAAGAGATCAATAATGCTTGAAAAGTCCTTGATGTGCAAGAAGACCAGTTCAGCTGGTTTCAAAGTAAGGCAGAGTTCTGATCACTATCAGATATAGAGGTGTGCATAAGAGCTGAAGAGAAATGTTCAGGTGCACGTGTGTGTTTGAGGTCCTCGTGGGTTGGGTGTGTCTCAGCAGTTGAGAATTGGCCTGGATCTGTCTGCAGACCTGAATGGAAACAAGCTGCCGTCAGAGTCAGATCTGACTCTGTTAGGACCCAGCGAAGCCACAGCCTGAAGGATAAAACATAACAGTTAAGAGCTGCTTACATAAATATAAACTGCAGACAAAACAACTCTCCAAATCGCCAGACAAACCTGCACCTTTCTGATTGCTGTCCAGTCCTCCAGAATGTCTAGATCTGGTAGCATATACACAATATATGGACGTGAGCAAGGTTAAGGACAGTGAGGACAAATCTGGATTCTAGCATTTTGGAGTGTTTTTTTAAGCAGTAAAAAGTCAAAAAACAATTTAACATAAATAAAATCAGAGATACAAAGGATATCAGACACCACAGAAGGTCGTCTTCTCTTCTTATCTGGACTTAAAGCATCACGCCTTTTCTTCCTCCCCGTTATCTCATCATTCCACAGCTCTGAAGAAAAATCCAGTAAGACTAAAATGTGTTGAAGAAGCTGCATGTGTAAATAATAATAAGCGCATTTTGTTCAGTGTGTTACCTGATGTGATGTCTATGCTGTGTCTGTCTTCCTCCAGTCTCCTAATCTTCTCCTTCAGTTCGCTCTGCACTGTATCAAACAGCAGCAGTTTCTCACTCTGCTCACAAGTACAAAATATAAATGCAATAAAATCAGAAACTCAAGAGAAGTCCGATCTAGTTATAGATAAGGCTATTGAGATAATCTGTTTGTGTCTCTAACCTCCCAGTGTTGGCACGCAGCCTGGATTTCACAATCATGCTTGTTCTTAACAGACTCCAGGCACAACTCTCTGTAGATACCTGACAAAAACAGATAAAGGAGTGAACAGTGCAACAGAAGTGTGCAAAACTTTCTGAGTGTGTCTGTGTGTCAAAGCTTACCTGCCACCTTGGTGCGGACCTGCATGTTCTCCAGCAGCACCGCCAGAGGCTCAAGATATTCTGCAGCCCGTCCAGCCTCCACTTCTGCCAGTTTGCTGTTCACTTGACTGAGTCGCTCTTGATACAACCTGCACACCATCACACACGTTTCTGATTTTTATTCCAATTTAAAGCCAACTTTAAATAATTCGGCCTGAGTCTCACTGGTCTTTGAGGTCATTAAACTGTTTCTCCAGGGTAGACATTTCGTCCAGACATTCCATTCTCCTCCGCTCACAATCCTCCTCATCTATTTCTGGAACATCATGAAGGACAAAACACACTATTTTACTTAACATTACATTTGAATGTAATTGAAAAGAAAAAAATGAAATGTTAACATCCTAACAATCAGCACAATCAATTGCAAAAGAAAAACCTACATCTTAACAAATATATTATTAATAATAATAATAATTATGAATTGTCAGAGTTTCTCACCAGAACTGTCTCCATCCTCAGAAACAGAGGAGGTTTCAGAGTCCTCCTCATCTGTGCTGGATGCTTCGTGCTCCTGCTCTTCCACCTCCATCTCCTCAGCTGTGCTCTCTTTCTTGTCTCGATCACGATGCACTGGCATGACACCCAGTAGACTTCAGAGCAGTGGTATTAGACAGAAACATATGGATGGGCTCATTTAGCACTTTTACTTAGAGCAGATCAACTTTTGTATTCTGATTCTTAGATTTACTTTGTTTTAAGACATCAGAGGAGCTTCTTTTAAATAACCTTCTCAATCAGTAGTTCTGCTTGTACATCAAGAAGTCAATTTACTACATTTAAAATCAGTATTATTCGTGTTCTTACAACCTTCTTTGCCTAATTTCAAATTTATGTGTGGATTGACGTACTTACAAATAATGACGCATTTACATTTTCTGAACATATATATGACTTAAAGAAGACATGTATTATATCTTAATAATAAGCTATGTTTTAATACAGTTTTTCCTGTGGTGAACTAAGAAAGTTATTCCAAACTATTAAATACTCTGGAACTAGAACAAAACAATCTCCAATTAATGCACGTAAACAAAAACTAAAATTTGTAAATAAACATTAAAAATCCAACGCCAGTTAGTAAAATAAGAATAGTCTAGCCGTTATTTAATATTTCAACTACAAAAACAGCCCAGGACAACACAAAGTTAGCATTTGTTAGCATATTAGCAAGTCAGCAAGGTAACGAGCAATATATTATGGATGCTGAAATACAATTGTAGTTAAAATCCAACTCACGAGGCGGTAAAAAACGGAACGTTTGCGTGAAAGTTTAAAGAGGACAAATTTATCGCAGAGAAAGATAAACTCGTTTTTCCTCTACCACTGTTAACCTCTGTTATGCTAAAAACAAATTTCGACAAGGCGCATTTTGTTTATTTTGGGAATTGTAGTTTTCTATTTCACTGAAATTATGAAAAGTGAAGGTCCAATAGGAGAAACTAAAACTTCATTACCCATGATTCAACACGATAAGGAGAATTCGAGCATATGTAAAGAAGGGCGTTAAAACATAGAAACAAGAATCCAAGTAAATGTAAAAAATATATTACATTGTTAATGAATACATTTATAGTAAATATACCAAAGGTGATCTGCGATCACATGCAGTTTAAATCGTGTGTGTTTTGAATTTATCTGGCATGTGTTTTTTTATACCTCTGCCAGGATATTTTGTAAGTGGACAGCTAACCAGCTAGTTTAGCCTTTCAGGCTGCGGGAGCTACGATGGATGGATTTGTTACCCCGCCACTCTGCACGTATTTGTTTATAGCTGAAACGTCATGCGACCGATTTTATTCCTGAACGTTTTGGGCGCCGTAGCGGGGAGCAGCTAACCTGCAGCGCAGTGTTGATAAATGATCGAGAAGGAACGGTTTTTGGTTCTAGTTTGAAGATTATCTCCGACTGAGGCTGCGTTTGAGCAGCTGTACAGCCTAGCCCTTTCCTATTTCTGTCGCATTCTTGTGTCTCCTACCTCAGGAATGTTTTCCAAAAAAACTCATGGGGACGTTAAAAAATCAACGCAGAAAGTGTTGGACCCAAAGAAGGATGTTTTGACGAGGCTCAAGCATCTCAGAATAGTCATAGGTGAGTAAAAACCATTAACGAGCAGCTAAAATGTTAGCTACCAGCCTGCATGTCAAGTCTATCTCGAAAATCTTTGCCTCCAGTGTAAATAAATACGCCTATATTTTAATTAAATTAGCTTACTAGTTTGTCAGTGCAGCTGTTGTCTCTATTAAAAGCGTTTTAAAAAACGTTTTATGTCATATGTCAAAGTTTTCTATGCTTTGAGACTAAATCTGTAGAGAATTTTTTTAGGAATTAGTGTTCATAATTAAGTGGAAAAAATGTAGGTTTACAGGATTGAAATATGGAGTTTCAAAATAGCAACTTCATGAAATATTACTTTATTTTTGTAGATATATTTATTCCAGAAGGGAAATAGTTTTGTCTGTTCAGGAAGACATAGGTCAAAATGCCAAGTTTCTTTAATTTAAGAAGTATCTAAAATATACCATATTTAGAAAAGTAAATAATATTGCCAGTACAAAAAGCAATCTAACTGTAAATGGAACAGTTAAACTAGTTAATATATTCAGGTGGTATAGCTGAAACTATACTAAATTTGTTGTGATCTGTTGAAGACTGACTTTAAAATGCCTCCTGTTTTCAGTCAGTTTGCGGTGATTTGTGAAGGGCGTGCCTTTTAGTTGTCCAAAAACTTGTAGACTGAGAAGTGTTTTTCCTAAACAATTAACCAAGCATCTGTTTGGAATGTGGGGGTTAAATAGGAGGATGAGTGTGTATTAATAAGTGATGGAGATGTGTGTGCTTCTGAGCATTTTACAAACAGCAGAGAAGTGGAGAGAGGGAAATATCCTTGAGTATTTCCCTTCCCTGTCCTCTACAGTAGTTCCACTTCCTCTGTTTTTGTGTATGTTTGAGTGAAATGGGTGTGCCCTCCTTTACTCAAAATTATGATAACAACCAAAGGAATTCACACACACACACACACACACACACACACTGAAAAATGCACATTACAAACATCAGCAAGGGCAGAAAGGCTTGAGAGCAAAACAGATTACAAAACAGTTTAGGGACTTTTGTCTTAAAAACACAGTTAATACACATTTATTTCCAGTTCTCTCCTACAAGAAGATTTCCTAAATGGATGTTGCCTAAACATAATTATACCGTTCTGAAGTATCAGCTGATATCGTGGGGTTGAAATATAATTTTATTAGTAGAAATTAGACATTTTAAATGGATGAAGTGTTGATTAAAGTTGCATTGAAAGGTATAAAGACAAAGTGACTTCCCAGCTGAGACCTTACAAGGACAACCATCGTGATACAGTTGGTCTCAGAGTTCACCTTTCTGTTGCCTTTAAACAAACCCAGAGGCACTTCTTCACACACATCTGTGACTTGAACACTCTAACATATTTCTTTGATTTGACCAGTATAGTGGTGCCATTTATATTAGTGTATGTTTTTTGAGTTCCAGCTGTTGAGTCCGTGGTGCAGAGGTCCAAAATTACATGATATAAAGCTGTGATTCTACCTACCGTACCTGGAGCCTCAGTTTTGCTGTGTACCTTTACAGCTGCAGTTTCACAAACCTGAAGTGAATTTGGAGAACTCAGATGCAGGAGGAAGGTTACATTTCTCAACTTCCTGTGATGAGAAGTCAGAAATCGGTTCTCTTCACAACTTACCTTTTTCCTCTTTACTGCAGATGCATTTAAAGTTCATCATGGACACATTTTTCAATGTTAATGGATGAAAATAGCAGATTTAAATTACGCCACTTTAAATTAAATTTGATGAATCTTTTTTTTTATTCCTCTTCTGGAGGCTGCAGTAGCTCGGTGGTCAGTGTCATTGTCTCGTAACCACGAGGCTGTAGTTTCAAACTCCGGTTGCACCATGAAGAGCATCTGATATAAAACAACTACCAAATCTTTCATGCAAGTTTGCTCACAAAACAAGCCTATAATATTCCTCTTTTACCTTTACCAAAGGTGAACAATGTATTGTTATCGCCATGTCAGTGGATGTAATATCAGAAAGGACTTAATTTAGTCAAAGACACAAAATGTAGGGAATATGTGTTTAGTACTGTATATTATTTATTTGTTGTAACATTGCTTCTTGGCAATACATTTTATACCAGGCACCTGATTGGCTGGACCTGGGGGTACCAGAAGCACAAGACAAGTGTCAATAACAACAGAAAAATAAGCTGTTTGACAATGGCAGAGAAGATTTGTCAAATATTTTATGTGCGCAACCCACATACTTCGCTATGCTGCTCATCACAGAAATGCAAATTCATGTTCCTTACATATGTGGCACAATTTAAAAGAGAAATTAACAGGCTTTCAAACGGTAAAAGATTTATTGCCAAGAAGTGTTGTTACAACAAATAAATAATCTACCAAACACAAAATTTTCTACATTTTGTGCTAAGTATATTTAACTCACTGCTTTAAATGCCCATACCAGGTTTTGCAGAATAGTCATTGAACCCCATGGAGATTGTTGTGAGCATTAAGATGACAGAAGAAATTAAGAGAAGAGTAAGAAAAATAGCAGTTTATTGCTAAGATCAACAATATATGATCCAGCCAAGAGAGAACAGTTGAAAGTGGAAGATGTCCAAGTTTTTTAATACTATGACTTTGTGTTTCCTTCCTTGATGTGTTTCACCCTTAATTTCAGGTTTGTTTGTTGGATTTCTCTTTTTCTAGAAAATTCAGAGGCTCCAGACTTGAAGCAGTTCTTTGACCAATACTATTCTCATATCTACTATGTCTTCTTTGAAAACTTTGTCACCATTGAGGTCAGCCTCAAGCAGAAAGGTACGTTTTGTTATTGCTTGAAATCAAAAGCTGTTTATTTTAAGCAAAGATTGCTTCTGTGTTTGTGTACAGGCATCATAAATCATTCTCATGATGCGTTTTTCGGCTGTTTTCAAACTACTGCTGTGTTTTCTAGGTCATAAGTCTCAGAGGGAGGAGCTGGACTCAATCCTCTTCATCTTTGAGGTGACAAAATCTTACAAATCCCCTCAGACTTAAAATTGCTTAATGCAACATTTGGCAAAATCCAAATCTTGTTCAAATTGAAGAGTAACCGTTAATGTTTATGCTTTTAGGACTCAACGTTTAGTTTTTTGGGATTCTTTTGAGCTACAAGAAAGAATGACTAATTCACCGAGGTACTTGTGATTCCAGAAGCTCAAACTTTCTGTCTGTGGTCTCGGGCAGAACCCTAACACCAGCTGGCACAGATCCCAGACTTTCTTAGACTGTTGGCATTTGGCTGTGGAGTAGCCAGGATAAGATAACAGATGTTTGTGTAACCCCCATTTGCTCTTTTCCAATTTTAAAATTTTGAGCAGCTCTGGAAAAAAACACGAGTTAAATGAGAATTAGGACTAAATGGTGTAAACCCATTTAGTATGCTAATATTATGAAAAATAATAGGCGAGTTTATCATTAAAGACTGGAATTATAAAAATCACCCAGAATGTAAGGGACGTTTTATAAGGCAGTCGTAACAATAAATTTGCTTTATTTATTTTTTATTTTTTTGTCGTTTAGAAAATCCTCCAGCTTCTGCCCGAGAGAATCCAGAGCCGATGGCAGTTTCACAGCATCGGTAACTTTTTTTTCTCTTCCTGATAAATTTTGTAGCTGATTTTAAAGTTGGTATTTGTATATTGTATGTAATGTTTAAAAACAGCTGTCTTCAAAAAGTTTTCAATGCTTGTATGTGTCATTGTGCACGTTAGATCATTTTGTTGTTTGAACAATGATGAGGATTTCATCCATGAATAAATAAAACAGGCAGTTTGACTTTTATTTTTCCATCAGGGTTAATTCTCAAGAAGTTGTTGCATACTGGAAACTCCCTAAAGGTACTGATCTGACTTGATTGTAGTGTTTTTTTTTACATGACAGCAATAGATTTAAATTGAGTCATTTTTTTCTTATTGCTGTTTTTTTCCTTTCTATTCTTTAGATCCGTCGTGAAGGCGTGCGCTTGTTTTTGTTATGGATGCAGGCTCTGCAGAGCAACGCAGAGCACGAACAGCTCTGCATGTTTGCATGTTTGATCCCTGGTTTTCCTGCTCCGGTCTGTAATGGGTCCCCACGAACGCTGGACACCCTCATCAACCCGCCGCTGAGTCTGACTGAGAGTTAGTTCAACAAAAACACCCACAAATATGTAGTTTTAGTGAATGTGACCTTATAGTTGTTGGGTTTTTTTAATGAATAGGAGACAATAATTTGCCATGTTAAATGTTGAATTAATATTCTAATTTTCCCTCTGCAGCTCAAGTAACTCCAGAAGAAATCACCCCATTAGTTGCTCCCCAGTCAGGGGACAAAAACCAAGAAGATCTCACTGCTTATTTTTTGGAAGCTCTGCTGAAATACATGGTAAACCAGGTATTATCCTTTTTTACTAACACTATTAACACAACATAACCATACTGTCAACAATCTTGCAATACTTTACTAATATAATTAATACTAAACACAGGAGTAAACAAGGCTGCTTTTATTGTCGGGTACAAGTTTGAATCTTCAGTATCAATCACACTTCTTTCTGGAGTCATTAACCATTTAAAATGCACTTGGTCTCTTTTTTTTTAGCACAAACTTTGTCCTTGTGTTTTCTTGCTTGCTGCTGTCACTCACATGCATGCAAGTGTTCACACACTGATAACATTCTCCTCTTGAAACAATAGAGCTCCTCTCCGCTTGTTCCTATTTTGTGTGCCCTCTTTATGACGCAAGGTTTGCCTTTTTGTGTTTGTTTTGACCAGGCAAAGTCTCTAGAGTGGCGATGTAAAGAGAACCACGAACGTGGCTTCAGCTTCCTCTTTGACCGTTTTAGGAAGTTTTACCTTCCTCACATATTTCCCAACTTTGCCATGGAAACAAGCCTTTACAGTCCTATTTTAGGTCAGTTCTATAAAGATTCAGTAAAATCCGTTGGAGTTAAATGAACTCTATGGAGTTCGTTCATGTACCTTTAATAAATGAAAGATATTATGTCTTTCCCCATAGATGTCCCTTCGATGCGTCCTAAACCGTACTACAGCATGCTGCGCAGAGAGCAGGATGGCGGTGAAGCTCAGTTCTGCACTAAAGAGTGTTTCCTTCAGGCCCGAGTCATCTTTATCCGCTGGCTGGTTTCCTTCTGGTTAGAACCTCGACCCAACACACAAACACACATCCCAGGAACGGAAGGAGAAAACGTTCCAAAAAACATACAGGTCTGTCGCAGTTTTAATGGTGTTGCTTTATATTTTGGAGCACGGCGGTGTTTAGATTACATTACATTTTTATATCGTACAAAAGCATAATTGACTGTTGATCTGCCACCTTTTTTCTCAACCAACCCAGCGAGCAGCAGCAGGACTGGCTGCTCGGTCGGCAGGCATCTCTGACGACAGCGCTGGAGGAGGAATTCGATCTGAATGCCACCTAGAAGGAAGTGGTAGCTCCTTAGGACCGGCAGGAGGTGGTCTGGGAGCCTGCGGGGGTCCTGGGGCGGAACCCGAACAAAGCCACTCCAACACTTCCACACTGACGGAGAGAGAACCCAGCTCCTCCTCGCTCTGCTCCATGGATGAAGAGCAGCTGACAGACATGGAGGTGGTGAGGAGAGTCCTGACCAACTCCAGAACCAACGTCAACTTCATCATCGAGATCTTCAGACAGGTGAAGGAGACATCTCTTCGTTCTCATTTGTCTTGCTTCAGCATTTTCAAATTGAATCAATTTTAAATTGATGAATACAACTATTAGTTAATAAACCAGTTCTGTTTTTGTGTGTGCAGGCTTTTCTTCTTCCAATGTGTGAGGCAGCTGCGATGCGAAAAGTGGTCCGTGTTTACCAGGAGTGGATCTCCATGGAGGACAAGCCCGTGTTTATGAAGGATCCTGATGAAGGAGCTTATCCTATTCCTGCTGGTACCAGCCTGGATTCAGGCTCTCAGCTTGGAGACAAAGAAGATGAGGTAACCTGTAAATAATTCACCACAATATTCACATTAATAATTGTGTAAATGCTGCATGTATTATTCCTTTTTTTTTCAGGGAAAAAACAAAGAAGTTGACTGTGAAATTCTGGAATATTGTGTTCATGCTGGAGCTCAGACAACACTACAAGTATGACCCTCTCACCACTTTAAGTTTAAACATTTAGGGGTCTTAAATCTACTATTCCTTATGTCCTTTTTAATTTATTCTTCAGGTATTTATCACCCACTCTGCTAATGTTTTCTTGCTGGAACCTGCTAATGATATCAAGATCCTTTTAGAGGAGCATGTTGACATGTGCAAGCGAGTCCTGAACATCTACCGCAGCCTCGTCATGCACGAAACTATGGACCAGAAAACATGGTAAAAAGATAAACAAAACAAATTTAATCCTAGTAAATATACATTTGTCTATCTAAAAATCCCATCACGTCTGCAAGTTTTTGATTAAAGAATTGTTGTGTTTTTTTTGTTTTTTTATTTAAATATGTTCCTGTTTTTGACTGTAGGGAGCAGATCTTAATGGTTCTGCTGAGAGTGACAGAATCTGTTATGAAAAGACCTCCATCCATCATGCCTCACGGCAAGAAGAGCAACACGCTGTCAGGCAGGCTGGCCGGGCCAATTTTTCAGGTACATAATCATAAATTTTTTTTTGCTGTTTTCATTTTGGTTTAAATATCTTGTATATATTTTTTTCTATAAATGATAACTTAGTCTGTTTTTGTATTCTTGCAACCACTTCCTTTGTGACACTTGCTGTTTTTTGTCCTGCACAGACCTTGATAGTTGCTTGGATTAAGGGAAACCTCAATGTTTATATCAGCAGAGAACTGTGGGACGACCTTCTCTCAGTTCTCTCCTCCCTCACCTGCTGGGAGGAGTTGGTCACAGAGTGGTCTCTCACTATGGAGACCCTCACTAAGGTACAAAAATCTCTTCCTTTAAGATTTGCCTGCTGAGCCTTTGAATATGTTAGAAGTCCTGAACATGGAACTGATAAAGTAGTGTTTATATGCAGGTGTTGGCAAGGAATCTGTACAGTGTGGATCTGAATGAGCTGCCTCTGGAAAAACTCAGTGAACAAAAACAGAAGAAACACAAAGGAAAGGGTTAGTCAGTCACAAGAGACCTGCACAGATATAGATTTCTGTTAGGTTTCTATAACATATTGCATTGTTTTTAAAGCTATGTCTGTTTTATTTTGACAACAACCTATTTACTCGTGATCATTATCATTTGTTTGATACGACATTAAGAAAAAAGTAAATGTTTTCCCTGCGTGTACTCCAGCTATCAGTACAGAGAACCAGCGGCAGGTTGTGGACCGGTCTTTTTCTCGAGGTTGGAGCAGAGACCAACCGGGTCAGACAGCAGCCATGAGGCAGCGAAGCGCCACCACTGCTGGCTCACCGGGCATCGAAAAAGCACGAAGTATTGTGCGTCAGAAGACTGTAGGTCAGTATTGTCCCCTCCTGTTTGTTTTTATTTTGTTCAGTTAATATTTAAACACTCTAACATGACTTTTAGAAGCTTTTTGTACTCACTTGGTGCTAACTTTTCAACTATTGTTCTTGCCTTTGTTCAAAAAAAAATCCTAGACTGACAAAATCAGCAGTTTTTGTGTTTTATTACTGGAAATAAAGTGCATCATACTGTCAGCCTCACAGTTTCTCACTGTTTCCTGCAGAGCTAACCCTACCTCACTCAATCCTCACCTCCCTTGTCTCTGTTTTTCTACACTTGAAAGTCTTTATTTTTTTCACTTTTTACTTTTATTCTTTGTTTCTTGTAGATAAATATTGATTTATTTTCTTTTCCTTTATCTACTCCATTTATAATTTGAATTGTTTTTTTTACACTATTTCCTCTCTCTTCCATCTTTGTTTTTCCGATTATGTTTTTTCAACTCCATCTTTATCCATAAACCCACCTGTCGTTTACTGACCTTAGTCCTCACTACAACAAAACTCTTTTTCTTTCTGCCTTCTTGGTGTCCTCTCTCTTTTCCATCTTCCGACTTCCTCAGCCCTGCGTAGCTGTTCTACGGGCGACTCTCTGCTGTCCTCAGCTTTTATCCGCAGTGCTAAGAGTGCTCCTACTCTGGCTCCGCCTCTTCCTGTCCTCCACCACCATCACCCTTTTTTACCCCCCCTTGCCGACAATCTGGCAGGTACACTGTCTTTGCTCTGTCTGCCGCCTGGAAACTGCAACCTCCTGCATGCCTGTCAGAGACCTAAACAATGCTTTTTGTCTCGTCTGTAGCTATTTTTTTGTGTAACTGTAAAGAAACTGTTTGCATGCGCATGATGAAAGCGTTTTTTGAAATAATTGAATATAATACACAAATACTGTTTTTTAGCCAAGTTGCCATAATAAATAATTTTAAAATGTTGATTTATTTAAATGTTTGGATGCAGATGAGATTTTTTTTCCAGTTGATTCGTCACCATTTACCTGCATGGAGCATGGCCTGATATTGTTTCTTGTCTTCTTTCTTTGTTTTCTAAACTGCATTCTTGACTTGTTCTCTTTGGCTACACATGTTCTTGTCGTGTTCCAATAAATCACATCCTTCTGCTTGTTTTCTCTGCAGAGATTTATTTCCTTCCTTTTTTAAAGACTTTCTCATTCATCTTTGTAGCACTTTTACTTAATGTGATTCTTATCAATGCACTGAATTTGAGTCTTCTCCTTATCAACATAGAGACAGTAGAGATGCTGCTATATGCACAATTTGTTTGTTTATTTTGTGTAGCTTGATGGAGAAATACCATTTCTCAAAACCTACCTGGAAGTATATAAAATCTAGAAACGTAGACAAATCAAAAATCTAGAAACTTTTAATGTGGTTTGATTTCAATCTAAAACATTTGATAAACAGTAATACAACTTAAAACCTAATTGCAAAATTGCAAGCTTGATTTTGCAAAGTTGTGACCTGCAGCCTTTTGATTTAGATTTTTTTCCCCTGAGTTATAATTAACAGCATATAATATTTCTTGCTTTTTTTCTGTTAAACTATAAATTTGACAGCTTACAACTGTAATGGTGAACAATATTAGATAGACAAGATGATTCAAAGAAATAAATATGCCTTTTGACTTCTGTGCCTCTGATTTTTATTTTCGTGTACACCTAAACTTACGTCACTCCCCTGTTTTTCCTCCAATTACCAGACCTTGAGGACCAGCCAATCACGCTGACATCTACTCGAATGCGCCACGCTTCCCAGAGCGACGAGGCCCCTCCCGCCTCATGTTCCGAGGTCTTCCAGGGAGGGTCCTGTGACTTGGACGCCCCGGGCCCGTCCGCTCTCGCCAGGAGCAGCAGTGCTTCTGACATCATGGAGCCCTTCATCACCGAGCGGGTCAAAGGTGAAGAACCCCAGAGGGACCCCATTTCGTTCCCGAATCCTCACCATCACCCCTCCACATCTACAGCAAACAGCCACACAGCTCAGCCACTCTCACAATCCCTCACCTCTTCCTCTCCCAAACCTTTTACCGTCTACAGTGATGTTTCCTTGTCTTCAAATGCACAAAATGATGATGGTGTTTATGACCAGCCCTGGCTTCAGACCGGCTCTCAAAGCCTTGGTTCTAGTTCTGATTGGGTAAGCAACTGGGGTTCTGCCTTCGCTTTTTCATCTGAGAAAGAACTGGATGCAGACGAGGGGGAAATGGGGACTGAGGTTGAGGAAGATGATTTATTCTCCTCTATTAGGGACTACCTCACTCAGAAAGGAGGTGAAAGAAAAGAAGAGATCAGAGAAGGAGATGGTCCAGGTCATATACTAAAAAATACTGTCACTGAAACTCTGCTGGTGGAAACAGGAATTGCTAGATTGCAATTTGCATGTACAGGACAGTTAGAAGAAGGGAAACAGGTGATAAGTGAGGACAGACAGGTAAGTAAATCAGTGAGACATAGCAGTGTGGATTCCACAGAGGAGAATGAGGCAGAGCAGCGCAGTATTTATGAGTGTTTGGAGTTGCAGTGTCAGTGGCCATCACCCAGTGTTAAAGAGAGTGCTAGTTTAGAAAGGAACTCTGGTGAGAAAAAGAGAGTTAGTGCTGAAACCGGATTGGAAGGGAAATTTGACATATGGACTGAGTTAGAAGAAACAAACCAAGAAGAAAAAGAAAGGGAAATAAACGCCAGACCTAGTTTGATTAGACAAGAATTAATCACAGCCGAACCAAACTCTGAATCAGCTTCCCAAATCTCAGACTCTGCTAAAGCAAAGATCAATTCTAGTAGCACCAAGCGGCTCAGTTCTGGTTCTAATGTTCATGTCAGTTTCCGGCCATCAACAGAGTCGGTCCAGTTTCACAACCCTCTTGAGAGTAAGGAGGCCCACTGGAAAGCCAGGCTGCGTCGACTCAGCCACTTCCACACACACAGTCATTCAGCTGGGGAGAGACTGAGTAGATCTGGGTCAGGGGGGAAGCTGGCAGCAGAGGGTGCAGGTAAGTTTGGCTCTAGAACTGCAGTTAGCCACAAAGCGGGGTCACAGGAGAGATTTTTGTCTGGAACGGCTGCAGAAAGCAGAGGAGCAGTAGCCACAGATGCTGGAAGCCTGGAAAACAGGCCTGGGACCGACGGGGACAGGGACAAGCAGCATTCTGGATCCTTTGCTAGATCCAACCTGGGCCCTGAAATCAGCTCTGAGGTCTTGTCAAATAATTCAGGTTCCTCAGGCGTGTCCACTGGAGTGCGTGGACGTCTGGGACGTTCCAACTTGCGTTCTCGAGTCTCCCGCTCTCGCTCCCAGGAGCCCGGCAGCGCTACCTCTCGGCACCACCAGGGGGCTCTTCTTGGTGGCGTTTATAAGAGTGTTGTCCATGCTCTGTCCTCTAAACCTCGACCCAGAGGTCAGGGATCGTCACAGGGTTCTTCACCGCAGCGACAGAGTCGGGCTGCCATGGGTGACGCATCGCTAAGGGATCTCTACTCCCACGTCCTGGGCTACTTTGGACGAAAGTCAACAACGCCAGGTGAGGCCTGCAACGAACGAGGTGCTCATAGAGGACACATCAGTGGAAAGAAATACTCACCAATGCATAAACACCAGCAGCTCTTTTTTTTCATTTTGGCTGTTTTTAACTGGTTTGTTATGATGGAATGATATTTTTTGGCTGAAACTCATCATCTTGCTGCTGGACTGAAATTCAGACCCCCTGTTGATGTGTCTCCTTTTGAACGTAGCCCCTCCTGCAGCCTGCCTCCTTTTTGAGGACCCCACTTTCTCCCACATCCTTTCACGTGTTTCTGTAGGTCAGAGCTCCATCCCTCCTCCTCCTCCTGTTTTCTCTTTAAGGCTTTTGGGATTGTAAACTTTTCACCACCTCCCCGTCTTCTCCATCTCCTCCCTTTCCTCGATTTTTTTGCATGCGGCCTCCTTGTGCCTCCTTCGCCTCCTCGCCGGAAATGGGCCTCTCCGCAGTTTGACAGAAGGAAACTACAATCTTTTCAGAAGCGCAACTGTCTGTGGAAAAAAACAGAAAACAAAACAAAAAAAACCCAGAAAAGCTAGAAATATTATCTTTTAAAGAAGCTTCCAGATACTTCGCTGGATCTTTAAGCTTCAGAGCTGTATTTGCTGTCATTGTTATTAAGACAGAAATAAGTCAGTCTGACTAAGAATTATAGGCTGCAAACATGTTGTAGTTCATTCCCACTCCACTAGATTGCAGCATTAGACCTTCTTGTTGGCAGTAATAATAGAAAAACTGTTTAAGTTAAAAAAAAATTGTATACAGTTTACTGGAATGGTTATTTGCCTTGTTATTGGTATAAAAATATATATCAAAACGCTGTGCAGCTATTGTTTATAAATCATTGTAAATTTCTGTGCAACAAACCTTAAGTTGCACAAATGTCTAAATATTTTGTAAGAGCACTGAGATTCACCACTCGAATCTGTCTTGATGTGACATTTCTGTTGTGGCGTTTTCTACTAAATTCACTCATTTTATGCGGTAACGTATGGTGTAATTTGCAGAGGAGTATTGTCTGGTTGTGTGCTGAACTATTAAACTCTGACCGCCTTTTTTTTTTTCTTTTGGTTTTTCTAACTTTGTGGCAGGGCTCTAAAAATTTAACACTAACTATGTGGTAGAAGCATATGGCATAGCTGTGCTATTAAAATGAGCTTGAGAACCAATTTTCTCAATTAGAAAAGCTGTTCAGTTGCAGAATGTTGTGTATTTGATTCCTTCCATTAGATGTACATTTTTATTTATTTACTGATTTTATCGATTTAAGTTAATGAGTCTGAGACCACATTGTTTACCTGGCTCACACAAGAAATGTCTCCGTCACATGCATGAAGTTCACACCTTCATACATGTGATGTAGACGTTTCTCCCGTGAGCCAGATAAACAAAGATCGTAACGACTCTCCATTGTGAGATTAGTTCCCAGTCATTCTACATGTGAATCTAAACCCTAACGAGGCCGCTCAGGCAGGTCTGTAAAACATGAGGTACTTTGGATTTTTTTGGCAGCAATGCATAAAAAAGGGCCATGTTTACTACTACGTCACATCTTTTATCAAAACTCTGTGAAACAAGCGTTTGTAGAGGGATGTTGTCCCTTTCTTGTCTCATGTTGGATTCTAGCTGTTCAACAGTTTGAGTCATATTTGCTGCATATTTTAGTTTCAATATTTGGCATGTTTACTTTATGTTCCATCGTGGGAGAAAAACGCAGGTTCGTGAGATTTGCAAATTATTGAATTTTTGTACACAACAGCCAGACTTATTTGGAATTGGGGTTGTAATTGACTTAGGCTTTAGCAAATAGTGAAGGCAAATAACCATTGCAGTTAAATTCAGATAAACTCACTCAGAAGCACAATTGTTAACGATAGAGAAGGTTTTTGAATAAGCTAATTATGTGTGTTTGATTAAGCAGACACTGTCCTGTTGATGCTTGTTTGCAGTGGCTTATGGGGGCTGAATTTAGTTTAAACTTTGTTGCACATTTGGTCTCAGCAGAGGCAGATGTAACGTTGAACCTTCAGGGCATGACATTTTGAACAAAGCTTGTTTTGTTCTCTGTTAAGTGGCTATGGTGTTTTAAAAGCCAGCCTGGTGGCAGGAGTGTAAACAGTTTTATTTTGTGTTCGGTACCTGTAAGCTTTATTGACCAAAGTTCTTCCTGGTATTGAGCTGAAGGCGACCAAGCTGTCTGCTGTACAGCCACAGATGCAGCAGTTAGGGCAGTAGATTTAGATGATGTTTATTACCATACCTTGTACAGCTACTCTGATCGCTATCTGTGCACCAAAACTAACATTAATATGGAAAAACAGAACTACACTAAAATAGGCTTCTAGTTTGCTGGTTAGTTCTAACAAAGTTTAACACTCTTGCTCTTCGTGCATGAAGTGAATTTATTCCTGCATTGCTTCTCTGGGTTGGAATGTGCCTGCTGTTGTGGTTTTTGAAATTTATTTAATTTTATTTATTTTTCATTGAATAACCTTCAGATTAAGAGTACATTCACATCAGGACTGCTCTTACAATTTAGATTCATCCTGGATTTAATTACCTTAATTTATTATTGTGATTTTTAAAAAAAATATACAACTTGTTATTCTTGAGTCAGCAGCTGTTTATAATGTATCTGTTAATAATCCTTAATAGTGTATGGAATAACGGTTTCATATGTGGATCAGTAATAAAATTGCTTTATGTGTTTATAACAGGCTGATGGAGTTTATCAGCAGCTAATACAAATCAAGTGTGCAGTACTGTTTAGGCTAAATCAGTTTTTCATCATTTCTGCATTTGTGTGAGTATTCTTGTCTGCTGAATTTGATCTTTAGCTGAAAGTGTGTTTGTTTGTTCGTGTGTGTAGCCAACAAGGAGGAGGTGGTCCAGAAGGTCCGTCCGGTCTCCAGTGATGTTGGAAGCAGCAACCCAAACTTCTCTGACCTCATGGATGAGTTTATCCAGGAGAGACTGAGAACCAAAGGGACAGTGGTGAGTACTGTACATCACAGCCACGGTGTCAATGTTAAATGTCACAAATCATCAGAGCTATAAACGTTTTCTCCCTGATGTGCAGGGTCGTCGTGGCAGCAGCCCCATAAGTCTGGAGGTTCCCAGAGACTTGCCAGAGCTCCTGGAGTCCGGTCAGGGTCCAGGGTCGCGACCCAGTGACGATCATCGACCTATGGATGACGGCGTTCCCTCTGAGTGGACGTCACCTGCTAGCGCAAGCGGTTCTGATGTTGTCAGCTCCGACAGCCAATCGGACTCCTTTAATGCCTTTCAGTACTCAGCCTGCAAATTTGACAGTAAGGAGCTGAGTATCATTTTCTAACACACTCATTTTGTGACCTTGCAACATTAAAAGAAAGCATTTTCTTTTTTTTTTTTAAATAACTGCTAGAATTTTTATTTTAAGTTTTACTCATCCTCTTTCATTTATTTGTAAAAGAAATTGCACAATTTAATCACAATTTCTAAATCTACAGTAGGTGAAACTGCAGGTTAAGTAGAAAAATACATACATTTTTATCTATATTTACTCAATATTTACTAAATTTTTAGAATTCAGGGAAATGTTTTCACCAGAAAAAATTTTTTAAAATTGTGACAACTGAAGATCTCAAAACAAGGTCTTTTGAATTTTTAATCTCTGCCTGTTGTAGTTGTATTCAGCTTGTCTTGTGTGTTTTTTAGAAACGTGCAGATATTTGTGATTTTTGTGTGTCTGTGTGGGATTTTTTGGTTTTCTTCTCAGATGTAGAGCATGTATCTGAAAACTTCTTGGTTTTATCGACCCCTGCTTGAAATGAGGAAGCAAAAGAGTTTGTGCGGTTTGTTTGTCTTTTAAAATGGCTTTAAAAGTACAAAAAGCTTCTTTAGATCAAAAAAGCAAACATTGATCCGTATT
>JAVKLF010000002.1:15346902-15358811 GCA_034783495.1 Millerichthys robustus | reverse complement strand
ACACACCTGATCTGCAAGAATGGGTGATTAACAGGCTTCTGTACATTTGAGGAGTTAATTCAATCACTGAATCAGGTGTGTTAGAGCAGAGAAACATCTAAAACATGTAGGAGAGCGGGCCTCGAGGACTGGAGTTTGAGACCCCTGCTTTAAATAATCTCTGGTTTTCCTTCTACGCTGCTGCATGCTTTCCTGAGCTTTCTAATCCTGCAATCCCCTGGCTTCCTTAGAACGAGAGATTTATTATTTATTAATTTGCAGTTTTTATTAACTAATTTTACTATACATTAAGACAGAATTGCAAAGTAGAGCAGCAAAAAGGTCCTAGGTTATGATCAAGCATAGTTGTACAATATCACAAAGTATTTTCTGTTTATTTAACCTATAAATATCATCACGCAGTAAAAATTAACAAACCAGTTATTATTAGATAAGTAATTTTAATTTAACGTATTTGTCTCTGTAATAACATTATTGCCTTATGTTTGAGTAGCTGCTAGCAGCCTGTTAGCATTGTTAGCAAAGATGACAGAGCAGGTTTATTTCTTTTACTTCTCACCGACTTGGTAGAGTCTTCCCTCCGGGGAGAAAATGGTGATATGCCGGTCAAAACCTGCACTAGATCCCCGAGACATGACGGCAATGATTAAAAAAAAGAAAATAAAAACGTGAAAATGAAACTAAACCGAGAAGAAAAAGCAAAACATCGAAAACATCGGCCACCGGAAGTTTAATTTCCCACTTCCGGGTCAACGTGAAGCGTAATTTTATGGGATTTTTTTTAGAATTACTAAAATTTTATCGAAATGCACAGGCAACACTCGAGTTACAAAACATTTTATTCATTAGTTTACATTTATATCTATTTTACTTATATTTTTTTAAATTACAAAAACATGTTTTTCTTGAGACACAACCAGCGTTGGGGCACTTCGTAGGTGCTTCTGTCCATTGTGTCGTCGAAGGGAATGTGCCACGAATCTGCTGTATTCTGGATGATGGTGTCATAGCTGGTAATACTCTGTTTAAAAAAACATTTATTTATTTAGTTTGTGTGGAAGTTCTGATTTTGTAAAGACTTACAGAAAGCCATGTTACCATCTAACGTCTCACCTGAAATCGGACCCTCCTGCCTTCTGCGATGTTCCCATAAACGACCAACTGATGGCCCCTCTGCCACTTAAAAAAGAGGCGCCTGGTTGGCCCGTCGGGCAGGCAGGCTTTGTGGTCCCTCATCAGGTCCCTGCTCACAAACTGACAGTGGTTCCCAGAATTCAAAGTGGCATAAAGCAAGAAAGGGTCGTCCTCGGAGCTGATAAGACAGGCAGGCATGAGATTAGTTTAATTACAATAAAGACTACTCAAACTGTGTCAAATAAAAAGTGGTAGAACGGAATTAAAGAAATGTCAAGTGTGACATGAAAATGAATTTTCCATGTTTAGGCATGATATCTGAACACCACCTTCATGAACGATTAATAAATACCCATCGTCTCACATGTTTTCAGTAAAGAAGCAATGAGCTTTCTGCTGAATGAGGTTCATGTTGTGTTTGCGCCAGAACTGGGAGGGCACGAGCATGTGTTTCCTCCCCAGAACCAGAACATTCAGGCCTCGAATCTCGAGCTCCGACACCACTGCCAACAGCTGAAACACACAAAAATGTATGTCAGCCACTTTCATTTGTAAGTACTATCAGATGAAGAGTTTAGTGGAAAAGTTGGTGCAGACTGTTGGGATAAGAAGTCAGAACCCATCTACAGCACATGGTCCTTGAGGTCTACCATCCTGCATGTTTTAGAGGTCTCTCTGCTCTTCAGTAGGATTTCAAGTTCTGCAGAAGTCTGTTAATGACTCATTCATTCAAATCAGGTGTGTCAAAGCAGAGAAGCATCTAAAATGCATGTCAGTTAGTGGCCAATTACTGTTAATGCCGGTGACCCTAATGTGTTGGTTAAAGTTTAAGATGCTTGCATGGTGCTCTCTTACAAGAGAAAATAAAACACAAAATTTGCCTAAAACGTTTCATAGTCGTCATTTGACCTTCTGTAGACGAGCTCAGAGGTCCTCTGTTTACTCGGGGTGCTGAAACTTCTGAAGGATTCAGCAGCTCATCATTCATTCATGCAGGCATTTGAATAAAAAGTCCTGGCGTTGATGTCGATGTAAATTTCTGCGCTTTTAATTTTCATAATTTTCTTTTTGATGACGTGACAGGGAAACGGTCTTATCTGGCTGTACTTTCCTGCCTCGCAGCTGAATGATGTGTGAGAAAGACATGCAGACAAACAGATGTGGGCAGACAGACAAGTAGGTTAGGTGATGCAAAAATCAGACGCTGGCCAATTATAAAAGCATCTCTTACACACATCTAACAGTTAGATGAATACACACTCTGGGGGGGTTGTTCATAGTGAAACTGGTAGAAAACCCCTAGCGTTTGTAGGAAGAAACCACTAAAATCTGTCAAACTGTGCAGAAGAAGCACAGAAACAGATTCTGTGCACCTGTATGCGTTATTCTCACCGTCTCTGACAGCATCCTTTTGTCCTTGTTCATGTTGGCAACGTTCAAACCATCGACAACCACATCAAACGCTGGCTTCCTCTTCACAAACTTCTTGAAGCGCTCCAACTCCTGAACACCAAAACAGAGACAGCGGTGAGATATGATGCAAAAATAAAAAGAGAAAACTGATAACAAAAGAAGAAAAGGTCAATGGATGAGTAGATAAGTGATAAAAAATAGGCTTGTTTAACAAAGAAATAGTCTGATAATGTATCAAAATGTATCCGTTTACGTACTACATTATGGTATAAAAAGATATTAACAAAAAGTTCTTGGAATTGTATGAAAAGACATCACACAAGCCTGCATGTAAAATATAAATCAACCAATTTAGGTTGTCTGTGCTTGTCGAAATATCTGATGATACACTGAAAAGACTAAAATATATATATATTAATACACATATGACTGATTTGTCTTTGAAGTCAATCCAATTCAACATGGCCACCGTGGCTAATCTGCATTAGCCAACAGTAAAAATGGCTACAACTCGCTAAGTTTGACAGTTACTAAGCTAAACTTCAGCTTGGTAGTAGCTGAGAGTCATTCACAGCATGAGATTCTGACCAAAACGGATACAACTCTCACAAATAATAACAGATGAGCTTGGTATAAAACTCTGGTGATATGCATTCCTTCACAGAAAGCTAAGACTTTTCAGCAAGTTTTGAACATATCTAAAATGATTAAGTTTGGCTGCACAACTCATGCTTCCTTTTTGACAGATTAATATTCAGCATCATCTGCAGCTCCAAAAACTGCTGCAAAAAGGCCATTTGAGTCGTCTAAACTCGTCTGCAGGAAGTAAAGAAAGTTGAATTTGCTAAAAGGGGAAAATACTTTGAAACCACTTGGGAGTGAAGCTCTTGTTGGCGTCTTCAGCCGTGAGCTGCTGCTTCGAGCCATAACAGGAAAGTTTTTACGCTGCAGCTCAAAATAGGCCTCCAGCTACAGAACATTGTTGGTGCTTTCACTTTTAGATAGCAGCGATATGGAAATAGGCTGCTGTGAATTCCCCTGGACTTGAAACTTGAAGCTGCTTGCACGGTATCATTAACGCTCAAAAGAAATGTGACCCTATAAATTTAAAACAGACTGCAATATTCCTCCTCTGATGGAAAACAAACCAACAGTCAGATTGACTAGATACAACAATTACAAATTCTGCAACAGGGAGTGAGTTTAAGATAAAAAACAAGTTTGTGAACAAGTCCGGTTTGTGACTAAGAGCAAAGAAGGAAGACAGAACTGGAGACAAAGTCCAGAGTAATTATCCGGGGACTTTCCAGAGAAGATATTTGAAACCAGCTCATTGTACTGCTGTGGATAATATGACTGACTAAAAAAACACCCACACCCACATCTGTACGTACACACAGACACTTATATTACCACCTGAATAATCACATAATCACAATAATTCTGATTTGAGACTGTGCAAAAAGTTTTGTTGAAAAGAAACTGGTGCTCCCACTCAAACCTGACAAAATCATACGCTGCGTGGAAATATTATAAAGTTTGTTATAATAAATCAGAAAATGCCCCAGGTTAGTTTATTAACAAGACAAACTGAATTTTCTGCAAAAATGTGAATGCTGAGCGCTTAATAGGTAACACTGAGCTGTTAAAACAATCAGAACAAACCCTAAAAAGAGTAAAGCACAAGCTAAAAGCACCAGAACAACAAAGCTTAAATTAGCAAAACAGATACTAAAACGAGCCAAACAGTAGCTACCAAAAACAAAATGTAGATAAGAAAAACATAAGTAAAACTAAACTAAAAGAAGCAGTATGACAGGAAAAATAGGCAGAACAGTAACTAAAAAGCTAAAATGAGCAAAACAAAAGTTAAATCCAGCAAAATAGTAACTACAAGCTAAAAGTAAGCAAGAGCTAGCTAAAAGTAGCATAACAACAGCTGAAGTTACAAGGAACATATTGGCTCATAAAACCAAGTCTTTGTAAGTGAAACAGTCTCTGAATTTAAAACGCAAACAATAAACTAAGATTATTAACTAAACACAGGCTTAAAGGCTATAAAGTTTATATCTATCTTTGTGTAAATGTTTGTACCGAGACTCTGCAGTGAGATTCAGCCGTCTACCTCTCAGGTAATGTGAGTCTCAGGTGTTTTATCTGCAGAATGACTCGACACACACTTCTTACACCATATTTGCTCTCTTTCACTGCATGTTTATGCATTAAGTTCGTTAAAAATTCATGTAAATTACATCATTTTTATTTTATGTAAAAGTTACCAAAAGCTTGTGGTTTTCAAGTATTTCCACCAAACAAAAATGAAAAAATGAAAATACATAAAGAAAATAATTCTGTTAAGTTATTCTATTAGGTGAGAAACAGTGTTTAAACTGCTTAAAGTCCGTTTCAAATTCACTCCACAGTTTGGTGCACGATGACGTGAACCAACGGTGCCACCTAGCAGGAGCAGCTGGGAGGGTGATGCTGCTAAAAATGGGTTTGATCTTACTTTGCTTTTAAAAAAAACAAAAAAACAATGCTTATATAATCACAGAGGCATGGAATTTATTACACTAAAATGTTACAAATTCATTTATTTCATTCGGAACAATACTAGGACAAACTGTTTTAAATTGGAAAAACTTAATCTTGTAAGATTTAAAACTGCTAAAGCTCAAAGTTTTGAAAGTTAGCAAAGTGATTTAGGCATAAATCAGATAATATCACTGAATTATTTCGGTTTTAAAAGCTGAAATGTTTTGATTGCTAAATGCTAAACAAATGAGTTTTTTGTTGGTCTCTGACTGTTGGTGTACCTCTGGTGTAGTCTTGTTGAAAACATCTCGTCCCTGGATGACGTCCATCATTACTCTGTCTTTCAGTTTTTCATACTCTTCATCCCTCAGCTGGATGGATTCCAGCTCTGATCCACAACACTCACACACTCCCCTAAACACACGAGCATACTTGTAAAACAAAATAATAATAAATCACAAAACACAGCAAATTAGCTTTTAAAATCGAGAAAGACGTCCGATTACTTTGGGGTGATGTTGGTCCAGGATCCTGTCCAGTTCTGTCCTGTGAGACTGAAGACAGGAAGGAGCAAAGAGAAAGATGAAAAGTGGAAATAAAAGTAAACAGATGAGAGAATGTTAGTCAGAAAAATACAAAAAAAGACTTCTAATTTATGCACGTTTGCAGGCAAAACACTGCAGCACCTTAAATATATAAAACTGTAGTTTTAAATCCATCAAACAAGCTGCTTGTTTGGATATATTCCAATATTTCAACATAATGCATCCATTTATTTTATCTGCATCTTTAACATCTCTCGCCTCTCAAACCAGGTCTTGATCTTGCTGGCTAAGCTGTGTTGAGGGTAGATCTGGTTGTTTCTCATGTACAGTAGAACCCCCTGCAGCCGCTCCTGCTGCTCAGTCTCCTGCATGACTTCTTCCTCGTTGGTGTTCTTCATGCCTGCAAACAGAACCTCCCAGGTGTCTGGATGTGGCGTCAGTCCACTCTCAATCACTTCATCATAAAGAGCCCAGGCGGTGGTTGTGTCACCGTGTTGAACTGCTGCTGCGATGATGTCACCATAGTTGCGTGGTGATGGGGTTAAAACCTTTTAATAAAGAAATCAGGCTTAGATGTAGAAAATATGCATTTTCTCTTTTTAACCGGCAAATATCTTTACCTTCTTGATCTCTTGCAAGACGCTGAGAGCCTCCTTCCATCGTGCCGTCCTGCTAAAGGACTTGATGAAAAGGCTGGAAGCTCCTGTTTCCAATGAGGGGAAACTTCCACGCATGATTTTGTAGACATCAAACGCCTCGTCATCGTGGCCTCCGCTCACACACACAAACAGATAGCGCAGGAGCAGCATGTAGGACAGAGTACCTGTTTCCACTGCAACAAAACTCAGAAGGGACCTATGACAGAAAGAAACAGCCAAATTGTATTTGCCGTTTCTGTATCTGCTGACTGAAAAGAAAACCGGTCAACTTGATGAGTATTACACAAAATGTCAAACAGACCCACGCTTTTCTTACTTTGCGATGTCGAGTTCTGACCCCGAGTTGGATAATGCAATCATCATCTGGCTGTCGAAATGCTCCGGATTCCCCAGAGACTCCTTCAGGTTCCTCCACTCAGCAGGAGAGAGCGACCGTTCAGGCGGCTGCAGCGTTCCTGTAATACTCGTCTACTTTAGAGCAGGAAACTCAAACAGTGATAAAACACCTTCACATAAACTTCTATACCTGATTTTTTACTGGTCCTGCGTGCCAGCTCTTCGTCATCCATAGAGACTAAAGTCTTCCTTCTCATTAACTCTGCTGTCCTTTTTGCTGTCCCGGCAGCAAACACTGATTTGGGAAAGGAAGGCAGCTTCTTCACAGTAAACTTCTTACAGCATCCATCACCTATACCCTGTATGTCTTTAATTCTCAGCCGAGCCTGTCCATCAGCCTTATTACTTTTACCGCTGTTCATCTGTTTGCCTCCCAGAGTCTGTTTAAATTCTCTTGTGCAGAAAAAGCGTGCTGAGGAAGGCAGCAGTGGTGACTTTAAATACATTCTGACATTTAGTATAAGGTTAGAGCCCATTTTAAGATGTTCAACGTATGATGTTGTGAAAATGTATGTTAACTATTTTTTTCTAAGCCTCTCGTTCACTCCTGCATAGAGCAGCAGCAAATTTTGACTTAAATCTCGTGTAAATAAATAAAGTCACCACATAACTGTCAAACTTTCTTTGTTGCATGACCTGAATATGCCACTTGCGGAATTATGTTGTTTGCTGTTTAAAGCTTTCAGTAAGATAAATAGAATATTAAACAAAAATTAGTATATATTCATGGAAATCACTTACAAATGTTTAAATATCTAACCCGAGCAATAAATCATCGTGTTTACAGTCAACCGCTAGAAGCGTTTGCATGACTGCCGGGTCGCACAGTGCTTTCGTCATCAACAACTGACCGGTTCGATTTTTGATGTTGCTTTCAAATTCATCAAAAGTAGTATTTTGTACCACAAAATCATTAAAATCAGTTATGCCTACTGTCTCGCTTTGTTAAAATATAAAACCGTTGAGTTCTATAACGCACTTACTTAATCGAAAACGTATATTAAATAGATTTTAAAATGAAGATTAGCAAGAAAACGATGTAAAATTATCAGATACGGTTTTGTTTTGTTTTGTCAAGCATAAATTCTAAAATTCTGGATAAATTATTTACTACTTCTTTCTTCTTCTTTATTCTTTCAAATGGGCTTTTGGTGCGTTTTCTTTATCTAGTTTTCTCATTTAGCAACTAGAAATTCCGAGTTGTCTGATGTACACGAAAGCGGCATGAGCTAACCCAAGATTTTAAAGATAAAAATGCAAAGCCAAAAGAGTCTTATTATTTATAGAAACCTACAAGTAATATATGATTTGATAATAAATATTTAAAAACTAAATATTATTCGATTTGTTTAGGACATCAAGCAAGTTACAATACAGGCTTTCAACTAACATTTCAGATATTTTTGTTTTATTTTGAAAATTAAACATCCTACCGGAAGTAGCTTTGTTGCTGTTTTTTCAGAGGCAGTGGTTGCTTAGCTTCTTTTAGGTTGGACGGGTTTTACCATATAATGGTAGAAACCGTATGTTGAGGTTTTTTGACTGTTATGGCTAAAGAGCAACATTCCCAGTGGGCGAATATTCTGAAGAGGAGAATAGCGAACTCCAAAATCGGTAAATAATTAAAATTAACTTACATCTTTAGACTAGCTAACGTTTGGGAGCAAGACAGGAAGTTCTTTAACACGAAGTGGTATTGAATTGTTTTTGTGTCTGTTTTATTTTAAATAATACTTTTTTTTAAAAGACGAGAGGAGCGAAGAGGAGAAGAAATCAGAAGAAACTGATTTATTCACCAAATATTACACGGAGTGGAGAGGAGGAGTCGAAACAGACGAGTCCTACAAGACCATCCCACGATTTTATTACAAGGTAGCCTTTAAAGAGTCCAGAATTGGAAATGACAATATTTTGTGGTCATTAGGTGATACCTAAAGACTTAAATATTGGCTAAAAAACGTTAGTAAAGATAACGATGATGATGTGCAGCTTCCAGCAGAGGATGAAGTACTTCTTCAGAAACTGAGAGAAGAATCCAGAGCTGTTTTCCTCCAGCGGAAGAGCAGAGAGCTGTTAGATAATGAGGAACTACAGGTAGGGCGTGCTTAAAATAACACATCTTTTGTATTTCTGTGACAACGTCCTACTTTTTTAATTTTTACTTTTGTTTGTCAACTACTCTGTGTCTTTGTAGAATCTGTGGTTTCTGCTTGATAAACATCAGGTGCCTCCAGTGAGCGGAGATGAAGCCATGATTAACTATGAAGCCTACCTGCAGGTGGGGGATAAAGCAGGACCCAAGTGCAGGTAGGTAACAATGACTACTGATGGAGACATCTTCTTTGCAGAGCAGAAGCAAACATTTATACTTTATTAGTCTCTAGGCGTTAAAGTGCATATTATTTAGAAAAGATGATGTAAAAACAGAGCTGCGTTAACGGTGTGTTCACACAACCTTCCTATGAAACAAATTTACCAGCTAATATAGTGTTCTTTTTTTTTCTTTAGAAAATTCTTTACAGCCAAAGTTTATACCAAGCTGCTACACAACGACCCATACGGCCGAATTTCCATCATGCAGTTCTTTAACTACGTCATGAGGAAAGGTTTGGCTGCACTTTTCAGATTTTAGCAGAAAGAAAAGATTTGTATAATGAACAATTTGAGTGACCATCTCTGGTTTTGTGTAGTTTGGCTGCATCAGACCCGAATAGGCCTGAGTTTGTATGATGTAGCAGGTCAAGGCTACCTCAGGGAGTCGGTAAGAGTCAAACTCTCATTTCAGTTCAAGTGATTTAAATAAATAAATACATTTTATGTGTCAGTGTTGTGACGTTTATTGGTTACTGTAGGATCTGGAGAACTACATCCTGGAGCTGATTCCCACTCTGCCTCAGCTTGACGGATTGGAGAAGTCCTTCTACTCCTTCTACGTCTGCACAGCTGTTCGCAAGTTTTTCTTCTTTCTCGACCCACTCCGAACCGGTGAGTTAAAAATAGACTTCAAACTGAATACATGATCACCAGAAGAACTTCTGCTAACCTCAGGACTACGTTCATGTTATGATTCAGTTTTTATGTGATAGAGGTCATTTATTTGAGCATCCAAGTAACTTCTGACTCAAAAACATCAACATCTTATCTTTTTAGGAGCTACAAAGGTGTAAAAAATGTCATTTTCAGTTCAAATTTGAAGCATCGTGTTTTGTCACACTTTTAGCTCAGAGTTAAATCATCCACCCCACCCATATTTAGCTAGTGTTGATTTCTGAGTTTTGTACTGTATCTCTGTTTGTGCCATTTTAACCTTAATGTGTCAGACAATTAAAAGGATGTACCGTATTTTCCAGACAATAAGGCGCACGTAAAAGTATTTCTTTTTTTCAAAAGTCGGCAGTGTGCCTTGTAATCCGGTGCGCCTAATGGTCCGAAAAATACGGTAATGTGTCATTATTTAGAAGGTGAAAATGTTGTTTATTTTACTTGACAGACATTCACGTTTTGTTTCATTCAAAGTCGGTTCTTTGTAGCTCTAATGTGAAAAATGTTTCTAACAGGAAAAATAAAAATTCAAGATATCTTGGCCTGCAGTTTTTTGGATGATCTATTAGAGGTATGATAGTTTTCCCCTCAAAAGTTCTTTAAAGTTCAATATTTATTTTTATTTTCACTCCTTTTGAAGTGTTCATTAACGATCAAGAATCTGAATTTTATTGTTGAAGTCTTTAAATACCACAAAACATAACAGCAACAGAACAAGTTTGTAACTTGTAGTTCTAGATTCTGTCCTGAATGAATCTGTATTTAATCCTCTTGATGTGTTCCCAGTTGAGAGATGAGGAGCTGTCTAAAGAAAGTCAGGAGTCCAACTGGTTCTCAGCCCCGTCGTCTCTCAGAGTTTATGGTGAGAAAACACTCTGAATTTGTAGGTTTGCTGTTTTGTTCTTATTGGTTTTATTTTTTAATCTGCGTCCCAACAGGCCAGTATCTGAATCTGGACAAAGATCACAACGGCATGCTGAGCAAAGACGAGCTGTCGCGTTACGGCACAGCGACTCTTACTTCAGTCTTTCTGGACCGAGTTTTTCAGGAGTGTCTCACCTACGATGGAGAAATGGTACGACGGTCGTGGTAGAGATGTTTCCTGTCAGTAAGAACCGGCAGAGTGCTTATTTTAACTACTTGAGTAACAGAATTATTCATCAGAGAGAGCATTCGATAATGTTTAACTCGTATGTTAAACATTTGCTTCAACTTTCTGTTCTTCCCCAACTTTTTTCAGGACTATAAGACCTATCTGGACTTTGTGTTGGCCTTGGAAAACAGGAAGGAGCCGGCAGCGTTGCAGTATATTTTTAAACTTCTGGACATGGAAAATCAAGGATACCTCAACATCTTCTCCCTCAACTACTTCTTCAGGGTACGACCTCACACTGAAACACCTCTTACACCACCTGTCAGAGCTTCAGGATGGTTTGTGTCTTGGTCCTGCAGGCCATTCAGGAGCAGATGAAGCTGCACGGTCAGGAGCCCGTCTCCTTCCAGGATGTTAAAGTAAAATCACCCACAGATGAGCTCTAATCTTTATACTGCTGCGATTACAGCAAGTGTTGCGAATTTCCTGATTTACTTTCACCATCCTTTCCTCAAGGATGAGATCTTTGACATGGTGAAGCCCAAAGACCCCTACAAGATCACACTCCAGGATTTGGTGAACAGCTGCCAGGGCGACACGGTGGTCAGCATCCTGATCGACCTCAACGGCTTCTGGACCTACGAGAACAGAGAGGTGCTGGTCGCTAACGACAGCGACGGCAGCAGCACAGCTGAGCTCGACATCACTTGAAGAACAACAGTTAGGATGTTAGACACTTTCAGGTTTTATTTTGTACTTCCAACAAAGATTTTAAGACCGGAAATGTCCGTTTTCTGTAAAGATTTTTTTTCCCTCAAATGTCTTTCCTGAAATCGGACCCTTAAACCAGATTTTCTCATGGCCCACTGTCCTGTCCTGCATGTTTGTTTGCCTGCTTTCACACACTTGAATGAAACTATGTAATTATTTACTCAAATTATTAAGTTTAATCAGAATCCTGTCAATAACTTATTCATTTCAGTCTGGTGTTTAAGCAGGGAAAGAAAACACGCAGGATGCCGGAGCTCATGGATTTTTGCCTTAAATCGTTTAGATCATTGTCATTATTCATGATTTATAAAAAATCATTTT
>JAVKLF010000002.1:15320844-15333118 GCA_034783495.1 Millerichthys robustus | reverse complement strand
TGCAAATTTATTTGATTTCAACTCCTGTTAAAGCAGCTTCTTATCTGACGGCTGGCACCTTATTATCAAATTTTGTGCCGCGTCTTAAAAAGTCATCATATTTGAGTTTTGCTCACGTTAATTTGCGTCTTATTCTTCCCACGTCTCTGCCTCAGGTGCTCAAGGACAAAACTCTCCCAAAAAGAGATGAATGTTTTGGAAAAACGTGTTTAAAATAGTTGTCATTTGTATTTCAAACACTGTCTTGACCTTTGAGTACCTAAAGTAGAAACAGTTTGAGGGGTGTTTGTGGAGTATTTTTAACATTTTAGATATTTAGGTATATGTGCATTTTTTAATCACATGTATACCGTACATATAATACAAAATATTTAGATAAAAACACTTACACTCCAAATTAAACACTCAGTGAAGTCGGACGAGGAAAACTAGATTCACGAATGTTAAACTTCCTGTTATTGTTATTCAGTGGGTGTTTGGTAATTATTTGGATTTCATCCTTAACTGAGAAACAAAGATTAGATTCTTACACTCAAAGTAAAACGGGTAAAATATGAATCTTTTCATGCCACGTGTTTGCCTCAAATGCAGGAGACGATAATGTTTTCATCAGTGTCTGTTTGTCAGACTGTTAGTTTAATGTCTAATGAACCACTGGATGGATTTTTACTGTTTGTAGTTAATCCAATTCAAGATGGCTGGGTTAGGGTTAGAGCTTCGTCTTCAACACATTCAATTCAATTTTTCAATTCTAGGCCTTTTAAAATCTCTGATCTCAGCCATCAAACAGCAACATTTCACATCAGATCCTGGAGTTTCTTTTCTGCCAGAGCTCAGATTTTCCCTCTCTGCTCCATGGAGCCGCAGATTCTTCTCTCTGCATCAGCTGCAGACAAACGCGAACAAGATGCGTACGGCACACGTAAACACACGCACGGACGGGGGCAGTTTGTGTGCTGCTGTTTATCTCTGCAGCTGCTTCCTCTCGTCGGGGCGGTCATTTCCAGCTTGGCGACGCAGCTAATGTAATCAGCGAATTAAGAGGACAAACAGAAGAGAGCGTTCATTTCCTCTGCCTCCATCACAGCCAGTCTTTGTCTCAGAAACAACGGCGAACACTTTGGATGGGTCAGAAAACGCTTCTGGGACTCATCCTGTTTCAGATTAGAACTGTGATTTTTTTTTTTTTTTTATGGTTGAAGATGTCCAGATTGTCCAATGATTTGAAGGGACAGCGTTCTGGTTTTGATCTAAACTTGTAAACGTGTCAGAGTATGCATTGGGAGTAACTCTCATCTACTACCACATCAAAATTAGCTTGAAAACTGACCCAGAGTTGTAGCCATTTTTATGTAATGGATGTCAATTAGCTGTGGTGGCCATCTTTAATCCGACTGTCTCCATAAGTTATTACTTGGAGAGTTTGGTTAAAATCCATCCAGTGATGTTTTGCTAACACAGACACGTGCAGAAACATAATTTCCGCCTGGCCTTTGGCGGCGGGCAAAATTTCTCTCAAACCCAATAAACTTCTCCCTTTTGACATTTTGACAGCCGAGGTGTACATCGGCATGTCGAAGCCTGCCGAGGCCACGGCGTGCACGCAGGAAGCAGCCAACCTTTTCCCCACGTCGCACAACGTTCTCTACATGAGGGGCCAGATCGCAGAGCTGAAGGGCAACATGGACGAGGCTAAGCGCTGGTACGAGGAGGCCCTGTCCATCAACCCGACTCACGTCAAGACCATGCAAAGACTGGTGAGTCGACGATTCGGTTCTCGTGAGGCGTTTCGTGTAATTGCCCAGAATCCGATGGGACGGTGGTTTATAACCTCTCAGCTTCGTTGCAGAAATAAAGCGATCCACTGTCTCTAATGTGATCCTCGCAGCTGCTGATTATGTTGTTACGCCTGAAATGTTCAGCCTGGATGTCGCTGACGAACAGGCTGTAAAAATTCCTGAAGCCTCCTGTTTCCTGCGTTTGTGCTAAAGCTTGTTTTTCTAATTAAAAGCTCTCTGTGTTTTTGATCAAATCTCTGTAAGCCGTGAATTTAAAGCAACGTTTTGTTTACCGACATGATTTAATTACAAATTTGTACTAGTTTTTACTTTGTTTTTAAGACCCCTTTGGGAAGAAACCCGACTAAATCTGAGCCCAAAGATAAAACCAACTGTAGGAAAGGGAAAATATTTGCTGAACTTGTAAAAAAAAAAGATAATTTTGTGAATGATTCACATGCTTTATAATAAAACGTGTTGTTTGTGGGTCTGAACAGGGTCTGATTCTGCACCAGTTGCAGCGCTACAGTCTGTCTGAGAAAGTCCTGAGGGACGCCGTGCAGGTCAACAGGTAGGCGTTTGGAAATCCTTCGTCTTCCATTTGTTCTGTCCTCGCTTCCATGTTCTCCCTGTCATCTTTCTTTTACATCTTTAATCCCGGGGGGCGTTTACATATTTATACTGTTCGTTCAGCCGTAGGTAGTTTATTTTTCCTTAATCCTGGCACGTCTTATCTCGTCCTGTGTTCAGTTTAAATTTAATTCAGCATGTCCTGTCAAAATAGGTAACATTTTCAACTAATAGCTTTCTACAAATCTTGTCGGGGCAGAAATGTCTTTGTGACGCTTTGATAGCACCAAGGAGCTTAAAAATATGAAAATAAAAAAAATGTTTTTTATGTTGTGTCTTATGTATTTATAAGTTTAGGAGCCTTTTTAGCTTGGATGATCAGAGTTAAGTAATTTAAATACTGAAAAATGTTCAGGTACAAAGCATTGACGTTTTGTTTTAGGTATGAAAACTAAAACCAACTTTAAAAGCAGCTAGAATTTATTTTAAATAAAAATTGAAAGACATCCAGGAAGATAAAGACTACAATAAAGTCTCAATCTAAAGTCTATATCAATCTTAAGCTGTTTCTTCTCATCCTAACAGAGGAAAAAAAATAGCTTTTTTTGATTCTAAGCGTTTTCTCTCCTCCCCGGCAGCACGGCTCACGACGTTTGGAACAGTCTGGGCGAAGTGCTGCAGGCTCAGGGAAACGCCGCCGCCGCCACCGAGTGTTTCCTCACCGCCTTGGAGCTGGAGGCCAGCAGCCCCATCCTGCCTTTCACCATCATCCCCCGAGCACTATGAGACGCTCACACACACACGTGTACAGCCCACATACGTCCCAACTGTGTGTGTCCGTGCATGCACCTCCATGTTCGTGTGCCAACGTGTTTACCGTGCGTTTGTGTAAATATGCTTTGTCGTTACATTCAAAAGGTTTTGTTTACATCTTTCAGTCCAAAGAGACACTAAGATTTGATAAAAGCTGATTATTGGCAGGAGAACATTTTTTCTTATTTTCTTTAATGAGCCAAATATCTCATTCAATGAAACACATTTATTTGTTGCTGGTGTTACTGTACGGCTGACTGAGACCTGCGCTCGGTCGGTGAATGCCAAATATCTGGGTGCTTTCACACAGATGATCTGATTTATATGCTTTAATAGATTTAGAGGTACTCGTTACGGTTTCCCTGACATTGTTGACCTGTTTTTTGTTGGTAAATAAATGTGTAATAGTTGTCATTTGCTTACAAAATACTGTATAACAGAGTACCTTTTAAACTGAAACTTGGATTCACGCGCAGCTTTTTATTTTTCTGAGTATGTTTTAATCTGAGAGAACTCAAGCTGTTAAGTTACAGAATAATAGGGAAGTGTTTCTCTAAATCAAACATTCTGTGTGAATGCATCCAGCGTTTGTGTCTTTGAATCCTATTTTTTAAATATTTGATTGTTCTTCGTATGTTTATTCTTTTAGAGAGTAAATTATAAATTATTTTCTGTGAGGAGGATTCAGTTTGATCAGTCTGTGAGTCCATATTGCTGTAAATCAACGACTGAAACTAGAATATTAAATATATATATGTATAATTAAGACAATTATGTTTGATATTTAACCGTCCTCTGAAGATGAGGAAGACTTTGGTTAAACCGTGTAGTATTTCCTGTGGCGGTGACCCTCTATGGGGGCAGCAGCGGTATGCGTTACGCTCAGGCGAGAGCGTCTGTTGGTGCGCGGACTTGTCGCCTTTGTCTGAGGTTTACAGCTCTGACAGGTTTCAGACCAGCTCCCCACCTGTACACAGGTCTCTGCTGGTTTCTCAGGTGTCGCTGACAGGTAATCTCTCAGAAAGGTCAGCTCTGGGACTCGCGATTAAAACAACACGGAACATCGCTGGCATTTCGTGTAGAAAATATGATTTCAGACACTTTTTTTTTGTTGTAAACACAAATTTGTCATTCTACTGTACACCTGATCTTTGTTTCCAACTGTAGTTAAAGAATTTCATCTGACAGGAAGCAGAATTATAATCTATATGAAAATACTTCCCACTCTGTCTTTGCCCTCATCCTGTCCCAATTCTTATGTTCACAATTCGATTGTTTTTCGTTTTTCAATAAATTCAGTTTACTGGATCACACGTGAATCAGCTATTATAGTTTTTTTACAGGTTAAAACGCTGAATCTTTAGCACTTTTCTTTTCAGATTCTATAACTGTCCATAGAGGGGGAAAAAAAAAAAAAACACACCCACGGTTTTCTGCTGCCCATTTCTCCTCTAAAACCATCCTGACCGGGCTTCTGTTGCCTAGCAACAACCTCATCCGCAGACATTCTTGGCGATCTGGAGGGTTCCTTTGACACCCCCGGAAAACAGATGGATTAATTGCACAATCGCAGCAGTTTGTTGAAAATTAATTTGTTTTGAAAAGGAGGACCACCATGTTATTTACGCTTTTCGTGTTTTGCCCCCCGCCCCCTCTGACAACAAAGAGAAAAACCACATTAGTTCATGACATTTTATTGGAAAAACAAAACGTAAAGACTAGCATGTACAACTTGGAATGCAGATCAATCGAACGAGAACAGCCTGAACTGGACTGGGCCGGGCCTCGCTGCACTCACACGCACACACAGGCAAACTCACACACAAACAAGGTAGAAATGCTGCAAAACTCCGACCCCGTCCTCCCTAAAACTGAATCTCACACCCCCGTAGTCATACATGCACAGCCTTCGAGGCAATATACTTGACAGAATTTAAGTTTTCTTTTCGGTTTGTAAAAGTCTAAATCAACACGTGTACTGGTAGATGTGTGGGGGTTTGTTGGTACGGATATTGCCTCAGAAACTGTACCTGTATATAATCATCTTTAAAGCCCACCCAAACCGTCCAATTGTCTAAGACATAACTGCTGCCGAAGGGGCTCCTCGACCTCAAAAAAGGTAAACACACAAAAGTGATTAACCTGACATGCCAAAAGGAAAGAAAAAAAAACTAAAAAAATCTAAAATTGAATCTTTTATTCCATTTTTTAAAAATTGTTTTTCTTAAAAATACCCATCGCTGTCACCTTTGTGAGCAAACATCCCGCACCTTTACAAGTATGTGGGCTGAACCAGGCCCCTCACAAAAAAAAAAAAAGAAACAGCTCCGTCACTGGGATCAACAGAAACTTGTTAATGTTTGCATGCATGGAGAACAAGGGGGAAATAAACAGAAATTCATAGAAGAAAAAGGCAGCTGACAGGCCCAAGAATCACCGTGACGTCAGGCAGATGGAACCAGAAGCAGAAGAGCAGCGGCTGACGTCAAGACGTCTGCGCAGACGCTGCTCATCTAACAAGTTGAGATCTGATTGGGCGGCTCGGCGCCAGAAGGGGGAAATACAAGCCAGAACATGCAGATTAACTCTTTTTTTTTTCTTTTTGTCTTTTACCTTTTTTGAGCTTGTTAATATGGACAAATTTTCAGTTTTCCAACATTCAGTTTAAATTGTCTATACAGAACAGCATGAATAAATGTAGATTTTTGCAATAAGAGGTAAGTGAAACATTTGATTTGTTGTGAGCTCAGTTCATTTGGCCGTCATCATCTGAACAAACTCTGTGGGGGAGAAAACATTTTTTAGAAATCAGACATAATCCTCCTTTTATACAAATAATCAGATGCATGTTTTTAGGTATAAATGTGAGAGGCGTCGGTCGCCGGTACCTTCATAGTTGACCTGTCCGTCTCCGTCGATGTCTGCTTCCCTGATCATCTCGTCTACTTCTTCGTCCGTCAGCTTCTCTCCCAGATTTGTCATCACGTGACGTAGCTCGGCCGCGCTGATGTACCCGTTACCATCCTGACCCAAAACAGACGGCAGGTGAATTACCAACAATGCGCCTCCTCTCAAACATTGAGACATCATCCAAACCTACCTTATCAAAGACTCTGAATGCCTCCCTGATCTCCTCCTCGCTGTCGGTGTCTTTCATCTTCCTCGCCATCATCGTCAGGAACTCGGGGAAGTCGATGGTCCCGTTGCCTTGCAGAGACAATTAGAAAGTGGTGAACATGTTTGTTTGTTTAAATTAATCTTTCCACACTTCCAAGATCCTACCATCAGCGTCCACCTCGTTGATCATGTCTTGGAGTTCAGCTTCGGTCGGGTTCTGACCCAGTGACCTCATGACGGTGCCCAGCTCCTTGGTGGTAATGGTACCATCTCCGTCTTTATCAAACAGGGAGAAGGCCTCCTTGAACTCTGGAGCAGGAGGAAAAGCACGAGGGGATGAAGATGACAAAATACTGAAAACAACAAAACTAAAGTTGTGTCTGATGATATTCTTTTACACGGTTACAGCAAAATGTTGAAATTTATCAACTCACCGGCAATCTGCTCTTCTGTTAGTTGGTCAGCCTAGAAGACAACAATTAACAAGAGATAAATACTTTGAAACTGATTTTAAAAAGCACCATTGGAGGTTTGAAATATGAATATATTAATAAGTACACATCAATCAGCAGCAACACCACACTGCAGTCATGTGACTTCAACACATTAGGAACAGCCACAAGAACAATTGATCTAAAATCTTTGTCAGCAAAGGAAACTTCAACACCATTTAAAGCCTGTCAACACAAAAGCTCCAGCAAACTAAACTTTTGAGATTCTTTACGTTTGTGTACAACCTTAAAATCATCAAAGTGGATATCTGTGAGGTCTGCCACCAGTTTAACAGCCTTAGGTTCTGGTTTTCTGGCCACTCTGGCTCCAACTCCTCTTCCATCCAGCCTCAAGGCTCCCACTCCTCTGCGCTGTTTTACATCCACGCCTTTTCCTCCAGAACCTCCACCAGCTGCTCCCGTTTTCATGTTGAGCCCATCCACTGCCCCACGGACCATCACCAAGCCTTCAGCCAGACACTCGGTCCGTTTGCTGTTCTGCACGCCCTGCTTCTTAACCTCTGAGAGCTCTGCTTTGGTCCGCTGCAGGCAGTTCCTCAGGTCCTGCAGCTCTCGGATCAGGTTGTCTGTGCGGCTGGACGAGGTGTCCATCAGCATTTGCAGGAAGGCTCTGTAGTTCCTTTCCTGCTGCTGGATCAGCTCCATGAAATAATGCTCCTGATCATCCAAGAGGTCGTAGACCGTGGAAAGGCTCACCATTTCATCCTCCGCTGGGTACGCAGCCACTTTCTCAGGCAGCATGACGAGAGAACAATGGCAGGAAGGGCAAAAATTGTGGGTTACAGTGGGAGGGAAGGGATGATAAAAATAATGGCCTGACATCTATCAGTTCAGCTCCACTGACAAAAATTACAAAAAGAGATGCAGAAAACAGAATCACCTCTCTGAATAGTCACATAACTGTATGGATTACAAGCAAAAAGTAAATAAAAATATCAATTCAGTAGCTGGCAAAGTTGATGTTTTTGATGCTCCTGAACCTGCAGAATGTTAGATGGATGTCTGAATGTTGATGAGTTTGACTGGATAATTGCCAGGCTCGTTTTTCAATCCGTTGGCTGATGGAGGACAAGAGGTTCTCACAATCCCAGCAGATTGGACCGACCTGACAGGTGAAGTCTCTCGTTCATGAGATGGGTGACAAGTTGACGGAACACACGGTCCTTCTGCTGACGTTGCCACAGTTACCCATCTATCTATCCATCTCTCAAAATGTCTTTCTCCCACCAACAGACTCCATTCCTCCCACTCTGCACCTGACAACGAGGAGATCCCCACAGTCTGTTCCTCCATATCACTGAGCAGACGCCTATAGTCGAGACTGAGCGGCACAAGCGTTCACCTCCTGCAGCAGTCCAATAGATGAAAAGCATTTTAGAAGTGTGTGTGTGTGTGCGCGCGCACAGAGGGCAGGAGGCCAGGTTAGGAGGTAGTCAGGAAATTAATTTGAAGTGTGTGTGAAAGTAACAGTGTCCAGACCAGGAGGGACGGGGGGGTCACAGAGGTCCTGCACTCGCCTACATGCATGTGCTAATCTGCAGGCTGTCAGCTCACGGCTACAGTTGCAGCTCCCGGGGAGGATCAGGTCTCTGATCGCCCTTACCTCCTACACAGCATCACGGGTCACATCAAATGGATGAAAACCCTCGACAGAAGCGCCGACAGCTTCAGCGTCTGTGAGCGAGGTGCTAATTACAGCTGAAATTCACTTCCAGGCCAGGTTTTAGTTGGTTTGAAGTCAATATTCTCCTGAGAAATACTTATTCATGCGTCACAACGATCTCATTCAAGAAGAATGCAAACAACTTCCTAGCTGATGTTTAGGTGATAAGACAAGCCTTTTAAGATACTTAAACAAGCCCAGAACAGTCTTTGTTAACAAGTAGTTCTTTTTCCACATTACTATATCAGTTACACAGCAATATAATAGTTCTTCAGAATTTAGTTTAATGTTTGTTTTGTTTGGATCCTCTCTAACAATTTCATCTCAGCATCGCCCTGTTTTAAATCAGCTCAACAAGTTACGTTTTTGCAAACTTTGTTTATATTTGGAGACTTTACTTATATGGCAAACCAGCACAAATACAATTATTTAAGGGAATGTTTGTTTGTTTTGTATCAATTATGAATATGAATAGGGTATACTTAAGTGGGGGTCCCAACCACAACTTTGTAAACCACTGAAGCAAAAGCAGGTTTAACAGTTGTGACTTTATTTTACTTAATTAATGAATTTCCAAGATTATGACAAGTGCATCACTATTGAATAATTATATTTTATTGGGCTCATAGGTCATTAAGAAGAGCTTATTCGGGAGCAAACATGCAGATTTTGTAGCTAAATAGTGTCTTATGACATAGGGTTAAATATTTTTGTTTTGGATTGCAAAGTGATGATGCACTGCCCTGAAGAGACCAAACTATTGTGTTTGACATTTGGTATCATTGACTATACGGAACTAATAAAACCAGTGACGGTAGAGCACAGAATCATCAATTTAAGCTACTTAAACGGGAGCTAAATCATCATAAATTTACTTGTACAGCAAAGATAAGAGTCCCAGCAGATGAACAGAAATGATCTGTGGTGGTCTGCTGATGGTTATCAAGCTGTAAACTCCTCTAAAATTCTGCTTACATTACTGTCAGGATCATATCTGACCTGAAGATCATATTGGGTGCAGCGAACAAACAATGAATTGTGTACAAATCACAATTTGTATGCGTTAACTTACAAAACAAGTCTTTCTGCTTCAAACAAATGAAACTGGATCCCTAAATGGTGTGTGTTTAAAATGCAAATTTTAACAACTTGCAGAGATAACCCAGCCAATCAAGAGACATTTTATCTGTTGTAAATTTGACTTTAAAAAGGGATTACTCAATTATTGCTAAAACAAAGTTGTGACAGAGATGGTTTCACAATGTTATACGAATGAAAAACATTGATGAACGTGCCGAACACATTCACAGACATTATGTGATTTATGTAGGATGGGGTTTTATTTAATTTGTTATGGATCGATAACAACCATAAGTATTAGATAAACAAGACTTGAATCCAAGTCACAGGGAGTGGCAACCCCAAACATTTCCACTAGTCTATAAAAACCAGTTACTTGTTCAAAACATTATCTAACAACTTGTTAGATCATAATCATTGTAACTAAGGTGATGAGCCTTTGTCTACTTTATATGACATAGTATCCATTAACTAATACAGCGTTTACCGTCCAACGATAGACTTTGACCAACTGCAATTACATTACAGCGATAAAGACTTTAAAGATTAAAAATATAGGTTTAAAGTGAGCCATAGAGTTTATTTGACTTTAATAAACCACACACTTTGCTACAAATACAACAGTATTCCTGAAGCTACAACTCGTCAAACAAAAAAACGGGAAAAAAAAAAACCTGTTCCGGTAAAATCATTCATTCGGGGTGTAGTATTAGCCGCGATGCTAACAGTAGAACCGCCACAATTTCTTCCCGAATACCGCTTGAACTTTACAGCATTCACCACATTCAGACGAACAAACCAGGAGGGGCTGTCATCTACCGCGACTCGGTTTGCGGGTTGCGCTCCTCCCGCCGCAGCGTCAATGGCCGATGATGAGCGTCCGCCCGCATATTTAGCGGGTTTGAATTCGCGGTCCGCCCGCTTTGCCGCTGCTGCTGCGTGTAACGAACCGGGTTTGTGTCAAGAACGATCCTTTGGAGCAAACTTAAAACACTTAGCTCACAGTAGCGGCGACAGAATTTCGATACAAGTCCTGCGCAAAACAGTCGATTAATAATAGTAATGATAATTCAAATAAAAACACTCACCATGTCTGTGTAAGCTGGAACGACTCGCCTGCCTGCGGTGTAGCAGAGAGGAAATGGACGGCTGCCACTGAACAGAGCGGGCTGAAGGCGGGTGAGCGAGGCGAACCACCGCTGTTCGACTCAACGTATCCCTCCGCACCGCGTGGGGCATTTCCATTTGTTGCTGCTTTCTGTCATAGATAGGCTAGTATAAATCTGAATTTATTAAAGTGAAAAAATATTATAAATCGACACAAACTCTCTGTATGATTAGTAAAATATAAACAATAAACTCCAGGTTCTTCAGCAGAGATGTTTCATTTTATAGAGGTCTTCTTCAGGGATGTTGAGTGAGTTTTGTCATAGTTTGACAAATATTGGAAATTTAGGAGTACACGTTTAAAATGTCTTTATCCAATATTACTGCACGCCTAACCTCACTTTTTTAATGACTCACTCTAAAACTGTTGTTTCAAATTATTTTTTATTTTATAGGCTATGTGAACTTCAAGCAAGTTGGCATCAGATATAGGCTAAAGAGAAATTGCACGCATTGAACAAAATAGTTAATTCACCCTAAACTTAATCTCAGAAGCAAAAAGTTCCAATTTAAATTAGTTTGTCACAGTACGATTTAAATAGCTATATCTAATTTAATTTGATACATCTAGAATCAGTGTTATTAAAAGTAATAATTTATTTTAAAGCTAGAAATAACTAAAATGAACTGAATTTTCACTTTAATTCAACGTTTACTCTAAATATAACTATTCTGTAACGTTATAGGATTTTATGAAAAAAACATTAAAGACAACATATACTATAAGCCATAGTTTGAAAAGATAAAGTATTATATGATAGCGGGGTTTTATGATAATTAAATTCCGGCATTTAAGTTCTTGCTTTGAGCGTTTGCTTGCTCCACCGCAATGATAGTGACAGACTAATTTGTGTTACGTCTAGTTTTATGGCGGCGGAAGGATACGTTTTACACTGGTCCAACTGACAGCGGTGGGAAGGTTTTTTTTTTTTTCGTTTTGCTTTTGAAAGACGTGTTCTAATTGGATAGAGCAGACCCGCAATGGTCCACCGATGTTTCGGGGCCGCTGATTGGCTCTGGTGAATCTGCAATGCGCCAAACCACGGCGCGGCAATGAGGACTGAGGGAGCGTCGTCTACGTCTCATGTCGAGTACGAAAGGGGCAGGTGGTAACTCACAGGTGATCTACAGGTGTGTTAATAAGAAAAATAAATACATTACAAATAATGGTAAAGAAAAAAACATAAATAAAATGTCATCACTGTGACAAGTGACAGAAAGGTTACTTTCATCAGTTGATCTTTTTTAAATCATAGTAGAAAGTTAATCAGACTACATTAAATAAAAAGGCAGTATAATGTTTAATATTACAATAGAAATATATTTATTTTACTAAAATTGCTACTCATAATGTGACCTGTGCTGGCAAAGAGTCACAAAGAACTTTTCAATAGTTATATTTTAAATTCCCCAACAAAAAATATTCAAAATTATATGTAATTTGTTGAAATTTGAAGATTTATTACCTGGCCTGGCAACAAACTATTTATGTTGTCAAGAGAACTGGTTTGAAAACTTGACTTTAATTGGTCTGACATCACAATGACTCCAAACATTGTATGAAGGGATTTCCT
>JAVKLF010000002.1:15309095-15320744 GCA_034783495.1 Millerichthys robustus | reverse complement strand
ACAAAAGGTTATTTCTGAAGATATACCTGTTAGAACACTTTAAATTAAAGTTGAATTAGAACTGGACCAGTCATTCTGTGTATGTTCGTGTCTTATTTCCTGTGCTGTCTGACCCCTCAAATGGCTATCAATATAATTTGGTAATTGGAAACAGGTCTTTACAAACAAACCTCCAGCACACAAACTGTAAATATGTATTCATACATAAATTTTATTGACAAAACTAGGTGTTAAAACATGTGAACATCAGATTAGTTCAGTACAACATGTACAAATAATGCCTCTGCTTATTTGTAGATTGCTGCAACTTCACCGTTCATCTTCGGGATAGGTGCAACGATCCTGCAGCTTGGCTTGTTGCAACTACAGCAACCTCAAGTTCTTAAATTAGGTGCGTGTCTGTGTGTGTAAGCATGTGTGTGCGTGGTCAGTCTTCCAGCAGTATATCCAGCTCCTCTAAAGGCAGTCTCAGTCTAAGTTCCTTCTCTGTCATCAGATCTATGAACTCCTGCAGATGCTCAGGAAACAGCTGCGCCGCATCCATGTACAAACCCTGATCCGCACACACATTTACACATAAATGCACAAACAAAAAAGAGAGTTTCTAGTGTTAAAAATTAGAGATCCTCTGCTGCTGGGGCAATAAAACTTTAATGACTGAGTCTCACCTTGGCCCAGGGGATGTTCTGTAAAGCCTTATAGAAGATTCCCCTGGCTTTATCCACTTTACCTTCGGACACCTACAGATACACAGAAAACAACACTTTATATCCATATTTGCCAATTAACTGCTGTAATTCTTTACAAGTTTGTGCAAATGCTGGGGATTTTGTGAAAAAGCACATTAATAAAACACAAAAACGCATTCCGTTTCCCCATTTTACGCAGCAGATTAACCAGAGGATGTTTGTGAGGTATTTTCTGTCTCACCAGGAAGTAGATGTACATCCTCCACAATAAAGAACAGTGAGCGCCCATCTCTGTTGCCATGGCGCTCTCAAACAGTCCTCGGATTCGGTTACTGAGGCCGTTTTCTGGTAGTACAGGCAAGGGCTTATCAAAGCAGCAGGATCTAAAAATAACATGAGAAATACTTGTGATATTTGCACAAATTTCACACATCGGGTCAAAAAAACAAAAAGTTAATATAAAGGTGTAATGTTAACATCTGATTATATTTTTGTTCTTTTGAGCAATTGATTGGCATTGTTAGTCATGCTTTTTTTTTTTTTGTACCTCTGAGCAGCGTCCACCAGCTGCTTCCTCTGTTGTTCGGCAACAATAGCAAACAGACGGGGCACAACGCTGCTGCTGTCTCTGGTAACGGAGTGAAAAAAACGCCGAGCCCGGCCGGCACTATGGTAACGGTTCTCCACCTGAAACACAGGCCACATGTCCGTAAACTGGCACCGTTATCGGTTACTCACTATGAACGAACTGTGAGGTTTCAGAGCAGACCTGAACATATATGCTCCACATGGGGGCGCTGTTGGGCCAGGCGGAAAGGGCAGAGGTGAGTGCCTGTCTCAGTGTGGCCAGAGGAAACACTCTGGTGCTGTTGTGGAACCTCAGCAGCGCCGCCTGCTGCACCGATAAAGCCTCACACTCCAAAGCCAGCCGAGTGATCCCGATTGTGAGGCTGGAATCGGCTGCAGAGGGACTGGCTTTGACGTGGCCAGGTGTAACCGTCTCGTTGTGGTCCAGCAGACTTTCAGGTGTAAGCGTGCGGTGCAGTTCCTCCATCCTCTCCCTGGCCTGGCTGTAGACAGCCGAAGCTGCCTGGATGCTCACTGTGAGGTACTGGAACAGGATGTAGCAGCCGACCAGACCTCTCAACCTCAAATTCTCCTCCGAGCTTCCTGGTAAAAAAAACAAAAACAAACACACAACAATCAAACACAAACGACTTGAGTTTACGGCTGATTTCTAGTGGTTTTATCTGTTAGGATAAGAGCAAAATTCTTCAAATAGTTTAGAAAGTGAACCATTTTTGTCAGATTGGAGTCGCTGGATGTTCTTGTCCAGAGCTGACAAGCTGTCAGTCAGAGCCTGTTCGTATGACCTCCTGGCTTTCAGGATAAAAACGGGGGAGATGGACGGGGAGGATAAAGAGGAGGATGTTCCCTCAGCCAGCTGAGCCAGAACACCGACAGCCGGTGACGTGGTTACGTCAGGAAGTCGCCCCACGTGCTCTTTCACTCCGTCTTCCATCTCCAGCTGGGCCCACAGCAGGCAGAGCTCACACAGAGCGGGACTACTCAGACCTTTGGTTCCACCCATCACCGCGGCCGTGGAGAACACCTTTCGAGCCTCATCCAGGTTCTCCAGCATCCACTCCAGGTGTGCGTACTCCCGCCACAATGCCAGTGACGAGCGGTTCTCGGGCTCTTTAAGCAGCCTTTTAGCAATGCGCTTGCTGCTCTTACCCTGAGAGCGAATACGCTTTTTATTGCCGCTACGCAAGCAGCGCAAAACCTGAAGAACAAACAAATAAAAAGGAAATAGATGCAAAGGTTAGAAGCCATTATTTTACCTAAAATATAAATTGGAGTATTGTGCCAAAGTCTTGAGCTCCTTCTCATTTCTTTACACTTTAAATCCAAGATTTTTATGTAATTTCATGCGTGTCATAAAAATGTGAGGAAATGTCACAAGCAGAGGACAAAAAGCAAGAGAAGTGACAGACTTTAATAATATCTACATCAGCTAAAATGTATCTAAAACTTGTTATTAGCATAAAGAAAATCTAGCAAAGACGTGAACATGAAAATGAGTGAAGAAGCAGCCAAGGTACAACGAAAAAAATTAAAAGGTTTTCAAAAACTGCAGGAGAAAAACTGATCAAAAACACTTTAAAAGATCCCAAAATAATCTGGCTCCCTAAAGTATATAAAGACATGAAAAGTGGATCAAGACTTTTGCACACTGCTGTCACAGTTGAACATATCGACCTTGAGTTTCTCGTACTGGATCCAGCTGAGCGACAGCACGGCTCTGTGGTGAGGAGGAAGGACGGGCTGCATCACGTTGAACACGTTAGCGAGAAACTTCTCGCCCTGCCGCCCGAGCCCCGCCAACTTCCTGGTTCCCTGGAGGGTGGTCATGTGACCTACAGAGTTAACCCCAGAGTCAGGTAGGTCGTAGGACGTCAGCGGATGCTGGAGGTCATTACCTGTTGAGCACATGTCATTACTTTCATCTAATAAATCATATGAGCTGAACAAGACATCTGCACTGGTCTTGTATAATATTCACCCTGAGTGAGCAGAGAAAGGTTCTCCAGGAGGAGGCCGGGCTGACACAGGGCACAAGAAGGCACAGAATGTACAGGAAGACCCAAAAAGGAGAAGAAATGGAGAAGAAGTCGGAGCTGGAGCTCTGGTGAGGACAGGCGAATTATGGATGGACCGATGTCATCAAACAGCACCTGGAGGTGAGGAGAGAGGAAGGCGGGGTTGTTGAACACAGATCTAACACGAGCTGAAGACATGTTTCCAAAGCTGCACCTGTCTGTCAGGGTCCTCGCAGTCCTCCTCTGACTGGCCCTTGGTCTTGTCGGGCCTCCAGGGCAGCCAGTGAGCGGCTTCCCGAGACGACTCCACGTCCAGCCACACTGCAGCTCTGGGCAGGCTCCTGTCCTTCACCTCCTCCTCTTCTTCCTCCTCATCGTCCTCTTCCTCTGTGGAGAAACACAAACAAACAAAAACAGGCTTGTTTTCATTGTTTTACGGATAATACAAACCATGCCGTGCATCATATTATGGATTTTTGTCATTTAAAATGTATTAAACGTCTGCGATTGTAGGCTTTACCCTCGCTTGGTTGAATCCACCCTCCTCGCTCTTGTTGGATCATCCAGCATTTCCAGCCTTTAGCTCCCACCTCCCCGACTCTCGCCTCCCCACTGTCCCAGAACGGCTCGAAGAACTCAACCTGACCACATGGAAACAAGTGATAACTTAAATATGAATTATTACTAAATGACAAATTTACCAAAAAATTGGTTTGATCTAAATTTTAAAAAGCTGCTAAAAAGATAAAACCTTAACTTTTAATTCTAGTTAACAATTCCTTTGCAAAGTTCGTTTGATTAACAAAAAAAAATAACAGTAATTAGATTAAATCAATAAAAGTTTAGAGTAAATCTCTGTGCCTGTATTTGTACCTGCTGCTTGGTGGACAGATTTTTTACACTGTCAGGTTTGAAAAAAGTAAAATCGATCATGGCCTGAAACAAAGAAATTGCTTTCTCAGAATGACCCGACTGCCGTAAGAAATGACACTGCTGGGTGAAGATATCTGGACCAGAAACACAAAAAAGACAAAGATTTAGTTTCCTACTGAATATATGAGAAAACTAAATGAATAAAAGCTAAATGTTTTTACCCAACATATCCTCTTCTATTCCTGGTGGTGCTGGATGAGACAACATGCTGCCGTCTCGCACAGCACCGAGCGTGCTCAGACACTTTCCATACGCCGAGTTGACTTTTGTCACAGTAAAGGAGCTGAAATAGCTCTGAGTGAAGAGGAGGTATTTTTTCCACAAGGGGGCGCTGTTTGGATGGAGGAACACCTGAATAAAACAGATATTAAACATTAAATGTACCAAAAAATAACTACGCGACACTTTCTCCACTAAAATGGCTTCCAAAATCCCAAACAAAAACTCCATATGATGTGACATGAAAGGGTCACTGTCAGACAACAACCGCGTTAGCAGCACATTAGAAGTTTAAAACACAAACATATTTTACAACTTACAAGTTTCTTCCATTCTTTAGCAAGAGATGAAGGTTCCCAGAGCTCCTGGCAGATCTTGAGCCTTTCGAGCTGCAGAGCGATGCAGGTGGGATTGGAGGCCACGGCTCGCTCTGCGATGCTCAGCTTTTTCTCCAGGATGGCCCTGTAGGAGAACTTATGGCGCTCCGCTGAATCGCTGGCCTGCTGCTCCTCCTCACCTCCAAACGCCGCTGCACTCACTTCATCCTGCAGGAGGTGATGAAGTTTAGATACCGGCTAATAAAACAATACCTTAATATTTTTGGATCGGACCGTTATGAAGCATAATACTGGAACGAAGTGTTTAAAAACTCCTGAATCACCTGGTAGTGTATGAACTGAATCCACAGCTGTGTGTCAGTTGGCTGCTCTCTGAGACGCTTGTTGAACTCCTCCGTCCTCCCAACTACATGTTCGGAGTTTCCCTCCGTCTCCAAGTCCACCTTATGATTGTCCTGCGGTCCTTTTCCCTGCAGCCAGAGCGTCGTGGACGAGTCATACACACCGAGGGGATTTACTGACGACATCTGTCCTCTGTCACCTAAATTCAAGAGGTAAATATTAGAAACTAGTCACAGCAAAGTGCGCATAAAAGAATGCATATCGCCCACCGCCTTTTATGCCAAAGTTTCAGACAAAGATCATCTCATGTTGAAAATAAGATTATGGACATTATTAAGTACAGCAAACACTTTTTAAGATGACATCACAAAAACTACTACATTAATTCTCCGAATTGGTTTATGTTTTATTTCATAATGTTAAATGTCAATAAACTTAAGCCAGTACCTTTGGTGTCCTTATCAACATCATCAAGCTGAAGAAAGGTGGTGGATTTGAAGGCATCACTACGATCACAGGGTAATACAGAAACTGGAGGCTCAGACCTCAGCAGCTGCAGACTGGCTGTAGAATAATATCTGTCTGCTGCTTTCTTACTGTCCCTTCCCTTTTGTTTCTTTTTTGTTTCCGAATCGTCCCAGTTGATTCCCTGCCTCTGAGAGTCCAGACCCAAAGAGGAGGTGCCTTTCCTTTTGTATCTGAAACACAAACAGTAAGTCACGGTCAAAGTTTCTCTCATGCTTCGTTTGTTTACATAAACAAGGATACACAACACTCTTCCTGTTCCATGACAAAAGTTATATTAGTAATAAATGTTTGTGGCGAACAACTGGTGGTGAGGAGTCTGTACTACCTGGCTATGTCTCCTCTGTACAGAGACTTGTAAGTCCAGTTAGCCGGGTCTGGTTTACGATCCACGCAGAACGACTGATCTGTGGGTGACTGGAGATCATCCAACCATGAGAAGCGACTCGCCATTGAGGGAGCCTGTTGCCTGCGTGGCCACGCACACACACACATAAAAAACACAAACACGGAAATTAAATGAAAACATAAAGGAATGTAAACATCTGTGAGGTCAAAGTGTTTGTCCTCACCAAACTTTTTCTTCTTCCTTTTTAAGGTCACTGGGAAAGACAGTGTCAGAGTCTGACCCATTGCTGCTCGAATACCTCTCGCTCCTCTTCTTGTGCTTTCTCTTCTTTTTCCTCCTTTTTTCACTTTTCTTTTTCTTCTTTTTAGGTGGTAAGTCACTTACTTCCCTCACTTCCTCCTCAGCAGAGCTAAGATCCCTTCCAACACTAAGGAGTATAAATTATTTCAACATCTATGAAATGTGAACAGAATTTCTCATTTATAAAACTCATTTTTCAACCCCATATTCTGACATCTTACGCGTCTTCTGTAGAAAATTATAAACAGCAAAAAATTTAAGAAGGTATTTAACTATAGGGTCAGATGCAAGCGAAGCACAATAAAAGAAAAATAGGTGTTGTGACGAGAATAAGAAAAGTTTAGTACCTCGGTTCCCTCTCATTGGTCTTCTCTGTGAAACGATTCTGAAGGGAGAGCGCATCCCCAGTCTGAAAACTCTTATTATTCAGCCAATCTAACTCTAAAAAAAAAAACAACAACACAATGTGTTGTAACAAATGTTACAAGTGTCTAAAACTGTCCACGTCAATTTTTTTCGCAGAAATTGATTTCTGACATTCAGCTTCAACAAGCGAACGTTTAGCTCGAGTTTAATCCGGTTTTACAAGCTACTAACATAAACATTTTTATTACAAAGTAGGAGCTACATGAAGGATATAGAATTACCTTTGGACGAATCGTCAACTATGTTTTTGGCAGCTTCGGCAAAAGCTGGAAAGAGAGCCATGATGTCGCATATAAACAGTCGCAGGAGAATGACGTCACTCAAAGGTCGGCCTTTACGAAAAAGCAAATTTTAAAAGCAATGACTATAAAAGAAACAATACTAACGAAATAAAATTAAACAACTCGTCCATAAAAACAATAACCAAAAATCTTCATTTATTGGAGCTTAAAAACATGTAATGTGTAAGGTTAAAATTTGTGTTTTTGTGTGTTACCCTGTCATAAAAGTGGCCGAGTTTGTGCTGCAAGCTCTAAACAACGCAAAGAGGAACTTCACACTAAGTTGCGGTGTATCATAAAAGGCTTGGTCAAATCCAAGATAAGACATTTTTGCATACATTTGGTTGATAACGCATTTGGTTGATAACATCACCCAAGCTAGATAGTTTGTTCATGTATTACTTTAATCCTAAAGTTAAGTTTGCCCATGAAGACTGATTATTTAGCCTTGAGGTTATAGTTACTGTTTCACTTTACTTACAATTTTGGATCACAGGGTCGTGTAAAAAAATTTCTAATACACATTTCATTGGAGCATAAACGTTTACATGTGAAGATTATAAAACTAAATGCAGAAAATTCGGTCCGTCTCCCCAGATAACGTTTTTTTTGTGTTACTATAGTAACATAAAAGAAAATTCCACTATAGGGTTAGGAATACTGTCCAATTAAAATTCAAACGTACGTTTATATAACCAATCAGATGCTTGTCATTGTTTGACTGACGTTTTGGTTGTCCAATTGCGTACTACTTCAACCTTCAAGAGTGTTCTACAACCGCCTCGGTTTTTCAGTTGCTGAAGTGCTCCAGAAGACTGTGTATCTTTGCCATTTTTGCTTTTTGACTAGACGTTACTTTCATTCGCAACTAAAATGAGAGAAATTGTTCATCTGCAGGCTGGCCAGTGCGGCAACCAAATAGGAGCGAAGGTTAGAAATCAGTTGAACGTGAAAGTGTGGTTTTAATTCGATAGAACACGATTTCAAAATTGATAACAATTTGCGCGGGCTGCTAAACTTATCGTTAGCCTACTTAGCACAAGCTAACGCTTAGCTGCTGGTTTCGGCTTGCGCCGTTAAGTCAAACAAGAAAATCTGCTTTTTTAACCGTTTTTTCTCCCCTTGTCTTTTTTTGTTGGTTTGATTTTGTAGTTCTGGGAGGTGATAAGCGATGAACACGGCATCGACCCGACCGGGACTTACCAAGGGGACAGCGAACTGCAGCTGGAGCGGATCAACGTGTATTACAACGAGGCTACAGGTTTAACTTCGCTTCTTTGCTAAGCATTCTTAGCTACACCGTTAGATTAGATCATTTCTGAGCCCGAAGGTAATGCAGTACCTCACGGCAACTCCCCATTAGCTGTGTTTATCCAGCAGAGGGCCTTTAACCTCCACTCGTTGAATTCGATGGTTACTATGGATTAGTTTCCAAGATACAAAAAGCTAACAAAGTCCGACTACCACAGCTAGCTAGTTAGTTTTAATTTTTCACCTTAAAGCGAACGAAAGAGCAGAGTCTTAATTTTAAGACGTCGTGCAGAAAGCATAAATTTTCTGGTGTCCAATCTGTTAATATTTAAACATTCAAAATTCACATTAACCTAAGGTAAAAAAAGATAAAATACAAATATTGCAAAGCACGAAGTCCGGATCAATGGCATTTTGTTTTTATTTTTGCTTCAATCTTTTCTGCATGTTTTGTTTTCCAGGAGGCAAGTATGTCCCTCGTGCAGTTCTGGTGGACTTGGAGCCTGGCACTATGGACTCTGTCAGGTCTGGCCCTTTTGGTCAGGTGTTCAGACCTGACAACTTCGTCTTTGGTGAGCATTTTAATTTAAAATGATAGGTTTACACACTTAAATATGTTTGTACACTGCAGTGTCTTTATGTTTGTGTATTACAGGCCAGAGTGGTGCTGGTAACAACTGGGCTAAAGGCCACTACACTGAGGGAGCTGAGCTGGTGGACTCGGTTCTGGATGTGGTGAGAAAAGAGGCAGAGAGCTGCGACTGCCTCCAGGGCTTCCAGCTCACACACTCCCTGGGAGGAGGCACGGGTTCTGGCATGGGTACGCTCCTTATCAGCAAGATCCGAGAGGAGTACCCAGACCGCATCATGAACACTTTCAGTGTCGTGCCCTCGCCTAAGGTTCATATAGTTAATTTGTATATCTTCAGAATAAATGTTTGGCCCACTTCCTGCTAACCCTGTTCTATTTCCTTCCATTGGTTCCTTTTTTCTCTTCCAGGTGTCCGACACGGTGGTGGAGCCCTACAACGCCACGCTCTCTGTCCACCAGCTGGTTGAGAACACAGATGAGACCTACTGCATTGATAATGAGGCCCTGTATGACATCTGCTTCCGTACGCTGAAACTCACCACACCCACCTACGGTGATCTCAACCACCTGGTCTCAGCTACCATGAGCGGGGTAACCACCTGCCTGCGCTTCCCTGGTCAGCTGAACGCCGATCTAAGGAAACTGGCTGTCAACATGGTGCCCTTTCCCAGGCTGCACTTCTTCATGCCAGGCTTTGCCCCCCTGACCAGCCGTGGCAGTCAGCAGTACAGGTATTGAAGCACAACCCTGTTCTGTGATACTACAATTTGGTATTTGTTTAGACTTAATCCCATTTGTTTCCTTCCTCCCTCAGGGCTTTGACAGTGCCTGAGCTCACCATGCAGATGTTTGATGCCAAGAACATGATGGCAGCTTGTGACCCACGCCACGGGCGGTACTTGACAGTTGCTGCCATCTTCAGAGGGCGTATGTCCATGAAGGAGGTGGACGAGCAGATGCTGAATGTGCAGAACAAGAACAGCAGCTACTTTGTGGAGTGGATCCCCAACAATGTGAAGACGGCCGTCTGTGACATCCCTCCACGTGGTCTCAAGATGGCTGCCACTTTCATCGGCAACAGCACGGCCATTCAGGAACTGTTCAAACGCATCTCTGAGCAGTTCACTGCCATGTTCCGTCGCAAAGCCTTCCTCCACTGGTGAGTAAAACACAGTGAGCAGATTTGTGTTCTGGTGCTGGTCTGTTCTGACACCGCTGTTCTTATGACAGGTACACCGGTGAAGGCATGGATGAGATGGAGTTCACTGAGGCTGAGAGCAACATGAACGACCTGGTGTCAGAGTATCAACAGTACCAGGACGCCACGGCTGAGGAAGAAGGAGAGTTCGAGGAGGAGGGCGAAGAGGACGTGGCCTAAACATCCACCACGATCCATTTGATTAGAGTCTGTCAAAACTGAGCAGCAATCGTTTCAGTTTATTATTCAGCCTTAGCCAGAGCTCAAAGATTTTCTGATTTCTTGGACTTTAAATGTTCAAATGTTTGTTGCTTCCTTTTTTTTCTGTGTTTTGAAGATGCTATCTAAATTTTTCTTTCCATATAATTTTTGATAAACCTGCAACTTTTAGTTTGACACAAAAAACAAACTTGTTCTAATAAATCAGCTGTTTAGACAATCCAATAAGAGTTAATGGTCTATATAAGTTTTTAGTGTGTTACAGATGATAAAAGTGAAGAGAAACATTATTTCATTTCTTATAGACCGTACTGAATAATTCAAAGCTAGGAATTTCATATTTTAGCTCACAATTATTCTTGAAAGTCTGAATTAAGTAAAGCAAGTATTTAACATCAGTTTTCAAATATTTTACGTTTAAAAATCTGCTAGTCACTTTAAACTTTCCTTGGAAAAAGTAAAAAGGCAGCAGCTGTCCTCAGCTCCGATTTAACTTCTAAACTGGATCAGAGCTGCTCATGAAAAAAAGTGACCCAGTTTGAAGACTTGGTCTGTAAAATGACACCACCTATTCATGCACTGTTTGTTTTCTGTTTTCAAGCAGCTTAAATTTAACTGACATTTCTGAATGTAGAACTGATTTGTGGAGCAGCTTCTGGTTATTTTTAGCTTTCAAGATGAGATTCTGACCCATTTTGTTATTACAGACCTTTCTCTAAAGTTCTTTGCTGTAAAATATTTAATTTAGAGTAAAACAGTTTCATTTATTGGATCGACAGATCACTGTTCAGTAAGTCTGTTACTTTTATAGTTTAATAAAGCTTTCTGACCTGGTGCTAGAGCTGGACTCTGACTTTGATTTTGTTCTAAATGCAGGACTGAACTGTTTTATAATTCTGGATCTGATCCTCAGAGTTGTTCTTTTACAAACTCATCAGGAGGATGGAACAGGAAGTACTTCTGATTTTTTGAATTACAGATAAAAACTTCCTGCTCTCCATTTGCATAACAGATAAAACTGGAAGAAAAAACAAGTCAAAATCTAAACTTTAAAATTAAAATGTTAAGTTTCAGACAACAGAAAAATAATCTCAAAGTGACTGAAAAATCGGGATTTTTAGTTTTTCACCTAATATTTTGATGCATTGAGGTTTTAAACCCATTTTCTTCCCAAAACTTTGTTTTTGGTGGCTCAGTTGGTAGACCTGTTGCCTCCCAGCAAGAAGGTCACCATGTTCTCTCCATGCATGCGTGGGTTTCTTCCGGGTACTCTGGTTTCCTCCCACAGAACAAAAAGATGACTATTCGGCTGATTGGTAACTCTAAATTGTCCCTAGGTGTGAGTGAGAGAGTGAATGGTTGTTTGTCTCGTTTGTCTCTGTCC
>JAVKLF010000002.1:15260063-15270875 GCA_034783495.1 Millerichthys robustus | reverse complement strand
ATCAAAGTATAAACCAATCTAACATTTTGTTTTCCTTCTTTCTCTCAACAGCAGAGAACCCTGAAACAATCTCTGAGCAAGTCTTTGTGTCGGGAGAGTTTCTGGAAATGCCTTCTCCTGTCCGTCCTCATGTACGGCTGCATGGGGGCCATGGTTTGGTGCCACGTCACCAAAGTGACTCACCTCACCTTCGACAGCGCCTTCAAAGGAAAGTCCATGATGTACCACGACAGCCCCTGCTCCGACGGGTACATCTACATCCCGCTGGCTCTGCTGGGCATGCTCTACCTGGTCTACCTGGTGGAGTGCTGGCACTGCCACGTGAAGAACGAGCTGCAGCACAAAGTGGACGTCGAGGGCATCTACGAGCGCATCCAGAGAATGCAGCTGGCCAAACCCTGCATCTGGTGGAAGGCCATCAGCTACCACTACGTGCGCAGGACCCGGCAGGTCACTCGCTACCGGAACGGGGACGCTTACACTAGCACCCAGGTCTACCACGAGCGTGTCAACACCCACGTGGCCGAGGCGGAGTTTGACTACAGCCACTGCGGAGTCAAAGATGTTTCCAAACAGCTTCTGGGACTGGAGAAGTCTCCTCTGACCAAGATGCGCTTCACAAAGTGCTTTAGTTTCGCCAACGTGGAGTCAGAGAACTCGTACCTGACGCAGAGGGCGAGGTTTTTCACCGACAACGAGGGTCTGGATGATTACATGGAGGCCAGAGAGGGCATGCACCTGAAGAACGTCGACCTGAAGGAGTACGTCCTGGTGCTGGCGGACCCAGAACACCACCCCTGGTACCTGTCCCACTACGTCTTCTGGTTTGCCTCCTTCCTCACATTCTCCTGGCCTCTCCGAGTCTTCACAGAGTATCGCACAGCCTACGTTCATTACCGTGTCGAGAAGCTCTTTGGCCACGATTACCTCCCGGTCACTCCTTGTGACGACCGGCCTTACTGGCGCCGGATTCCTCGCGTCAACACCATCGACAGCACCGAGCTGGAGTGGCACATCCGCTCCAACCAGCAGCTGGTCCCCAGTTACTCCGAGGCCGGCCTGATGGACCTGGCCCAGTGTCCGTCCAGCTTCGGCGGGATCCGTCAGAACTGCGAGCGGTGCCACCGAGCCATCAGCTGCTCCTCCGTCTTCTCCAGGAGCGCCCTCAGCATCTGCACCGGAGCCAGCTCCCGTGTCCCCTTCAGCGGCAGCCGCTTCTCCCTGGCACGGCGCTACGGCTCCCAGAGGAGCTGCTTCTGGAGAAGCGGCAGCCTGGACGAGCAGGAGAGCCCAGGCGAGAACACCCGCTGCCTGTCAGAGCGCCACGCCGCAGCTGCCGCCACCGCCGCCGAGGAGGAACCTCCGCACTACGAAGACGCCCTCTGCTACCCGGTTCTCATCGTCCACTGCAGCGAGAACTGCCACAACCACAGGTCCTTCCACAGAAACGGCTCCTGCGTGGAGACGTCTTTATGACTCACCTGTAGTAAAAAAAAAAAACAATAAGTAAAATAAAATCATCAGAGCAATAACAGCAATTAATGGACGCAGAACAAAGTCGTAGAAAACCTGAACATCAGTTCGACTTCCGGTGAAGATAAAGACTGTTACACCGTTGCCATATTTGGAGATCTCATGTTGCGGTGCATGAAAACTGAAGCTGCAGTTACCTCATCAGACCGTCACAGGACTGGACCAGACTCCACATCTCGTTTTCTTTCACAACATTTCAGAAACACAGGTGCAGAAGAAAAAAAACAGTGCAGAATTCACTGTAAGAAACAAGAAGATTAAAGCAATAAAGCAACAAATGTCCTCTCAAGTTAAAATCCAGAATGAGGAACACTAAAATGCTAATGCAAACGCTGAACAAGATGAGTTGTAATTCAATGTTCACTTAAACAAACAACACGTTTTTTGTTTTAAACCCAGTTTCAGTTTTTCTGTTGAAAATATCGAGAAATTAGAGTAAAACTTACCCAGATTTGCAAAAAAAACCCCCAAAAAACAAAACTAAAGGTCTTTTTTATTATAATTATTGTGCATCTCTGCTTTAACTGTGTAAATCTGATGGCTTGACTGTTTAGTTGTCATGATAAAAACCGCCAGTGTTTAAATAGCTTAACGACAACTTTATCAAAGATTAATTACTCTTAAAAAACAACAAAAGATGAACAGTTTGAACATTTGTCAAAGTTTTCTTCTCAACGTCAACCTGTAAGTAAACTGGAGAAAAACAACAAATACTTGTGTAAAGGGAATCTATGGAAAATAATAATACTAAAAAAAATAAATCTGAAAAAATACAACTATGGCATGGACAAATAGATCAACTATTACAAGTCGTGCTTGGGTTATTTGCATGATTTCCCTCTACAGTACAAAACATTCATGAATGTAAAACCACCAGCACATTAATCTAATCTGTGGTCATCGTGTGGGGGAATAAACAAACTTATTCATTTTATTGAAATTATTTCATCTTCTTTGTTTAATGTAATCCAGAGCGTCAGAAGCTGCCGAAACAGATTTTAAATCTTGTACTTGTGACTCCTATCAATGAGTTTTAGAGGCAGCTTATATGCAAACATGTGATGTCCTTAAGTTTACACAAACATCCTAATTTAAACATTTTCAAACCTGATAAAACAAAATCATCCTGTGTGCATTCTACCACATAACATCCTATATTATGCACATGAAGCAATCAGACATAACAAACTGAATAATAATGTCAAGGATAAAAAAAAATGACTTTAAACTGTCAATGGTGTTAAAATAAAATGTACTGTATCAAACAGTTACCTTTCTACAATGTGTATCTGAATGTATGCTGGAAACATTTAATTTGCAATAAATATTTGAGGATCAAGATGGTTTTTGGTGTTTACCTTCGGTTCTTCAATAAATATGATCTAAAACCCGAATTCAAACTTAAACTTAACTTATGATACGTTTAGCTTTTAGCTACAGTTCTGCTAGTTTTACCCTTTTAATCTGATCTGGTTTTGTTTATCTTTGAAAGCCCTATGTAATACTACATATTAAAAGTTTTACTTTTCAGATAAATAATACAGTAGAAGATCTAAGAACAGATTTGCCACATGCAGTTCTCTATCTGTCCGACGGGTGGCGGTCAATTTAAAACTGCTGACGAACGCGCACCATTATAAAAGTCGACGAAGAGTGAAGCTATGAGAGGTTACCCTTTAGGTGAGTGCACCACAGAATAACATTTTAAACACATAAAAAGCAATAAAACATGTCAATATTTGCTTTTAACTGTAGAACCTTAACGCGTGTTTGTTGCGCGTGAGCCGAAATGATGACTCCGCGTGCATTTTCGGAGAAAAGTCAAGCTAACCGTCTTTCCCTTTCTTGATTCCGAGTTTTAAACTGTACCTTGATTAATTTAACACTTGATTTGACACAATCAAAATTTTAACAAAGTTTTCATGAAATGCAGCACATTATAAAAAGCAAACGGAAAATAAACAAGACAAACGGGGATTTGTTGCTTTGGACGGACCATTTCCGGTCACGTTTATAAAACAAAGATAAAATTGTTGTTATATTTAAATAGAAACACTTTGAAATATTACCATTTTAGAGCAAAATCAGTGTATTTGTTTTTTATATTACTATATAAACATTTTCACCAACTACAGCGATACAAATTGGACTTAAATCAAAGGTAGGCTTTTATTTTGAAGGTTACGCTAATTTGATGTTTGGTAAATTTTATTTTTAACAGAATAAAATTACAATTTGTTTTTCCATGCAATATAAAATACAGAAATGTAGATTAGAGGGATGTAGTGCTGTGTAGATATTGTTTATGAAGGTGATTAATATCCCGACGCATCTCAATAGTCCAGATAGGATAAAGAAAAAAGTTGAGTAGGTTCTCTGGACAGGTTCTTCTTGGTCGAAACGTTTCGTCTCTTCTCCAAGAGACTTCTTCAGTTTAAGCTGTTAAGGGTATCTTTTTCTTTTGTTCTTGCATTTATTTTTCCAGTGACTGGGTGGAGTGCCAGCATGCAGAACTTGGTGGTTCAGGTTCTCGCTATGAGGCAGCTTGGACGACTGAACCCTCGTCACCTCCTGGCTGCTGGATACGGACCAAGACAGACCGAGTGGTGTCCCAGAACCATCCACATCCGACAGCTGTGGGGCTGCTCCACGGTTTCTACACTGGGTGGCCATAGAATCGGTCTCCGGGGCAGAGACACCCTCAAGACTTGGTCTGTTCATCATCTGAGGTTTAAAAGCAAGAAGAAAGGTGCTTCCAGAGCAACACAGGAGGAGGATGAAGAGGATGAGGAGGTGGTTGACCCAGAGGAGAGCGATTATGAAGATGAGGACCCAAATGTACCGAAAGATTATAAAGACATGGAGAAATACGTCCCGTCTTTCCGCTACGACGTCATCTTAAAGTCTGGACTGGATCTAGCTCGCAAGTAAGTCTGCGATAAACAATGTTTTAGAAAAATTCTTGTCTTGAATGTTCGTGAGAAAAGAAGTTTATTTTTGTTCCAACAGCAAAGTTGAGGACGCCTTCTATGAAAACAAGCTGAGGCTAAACGGACAGAAACTGATCAAGAAAAGTAAAACGGTGAGTGTCGCTTACTGCTGCCGCAAAGAATTAAAAAGAAAAAACACACTCCCAACTTTTCAGGACTTTCCTGTACTTTCAACTTCAGGTTAGAATCGGAGACACCTTGGACCTCGTGGTGTCGGAGGACAACGAAACAAAAAAAGTCACGTTGATGAGAGTCGTCTTCAAAAAGATTTTAGGTGAATCTGAAGACAAAGAAAAACACAAAGTTTCTTTGAGACGATGGAAGAAACTCCAGCTTCCCAAGGAGGAAGTGTACAAGTCATGAACATTTATTTGTCAGAGTCGGGATTTAAATTATCTTTAGCATGATGCAGCTACAGAAGTTTGTTGTTTATTAGTAAACAATAAATTTAATGGGAGAAACATTTGAATTTGTACTTCTGTCTCTACTGTAGAATTCTAAAAATAAAGATGTTTTAAAGTTGTGAACTCAAAGTGTGGTCTGCTCTCTTTAAAGTCCTTGTGAAGATGATACAAGAGTCTGTATTTGTCATATTTTGTTTTCAAAAGAGCCAAATCTTTATAAAAATAAATAATTTGGCTGACAGATATTTGTAAAGACACAAAACATATTTTATATAAATTAAATTAAAGTACCACAGTAACAATAAGATAATATTATTATAACTTTTATTAGAAATGAGTTACCATGATCCATAGTCATGTTCAATTATTTGTATATTATAAACTTCTATAAGAAGGTTTAACATACAGACAAGTTCAAGAATAATCAGGTGAAGGACAATATTTCTGCTTCTGAACACCACAATGAATTTAAACCAGGCTGTTTAGTGATTGAAGTGTGAACAGATCCTTTAGTTCAAGTAAGTTTCTAAAAATGATCGCAGCAGCATTTTAGAAATTATACACAACAGTAAAAAAATTATAATGATCTATACATATATTCTAGTGAAATTCTCATAGAAAATGATTAAATTTGGGCTTCACAGCAGTTATCCAAAACAAATGCACATTTTAGGAGAAATAAATTTAGTCAAATTTGTTACACAAAGACAACTTGAGTAACGAGTAATATGACAATACAGCAACAAGAAGAAAATATTTAATTTCCAAGTGCTTATAATATTTTTTTAGGCTGTTATTCAATATAGTTTGAAGACTTTTCTTCTGCTGGAAAGAACATTTGTCGTAAAAAAACAAAACAAACTTTTCTGAAAAAAATGCAGCAGCTGATGAACATTGAATGACTGATGAAATTTGTCAAAGCTGAGTTCTTAAAGGATAAAGAAGTAGAACAAGCTAAACGCTAACAAAGTGTTTGTTAACTGAGCAAAATGGTAGCTAGGAGCTAAAATGAGGAAAAAAAGCTAGTTTAAAAGTAGCAGAACAAGTGAAAACCACCTAAACCATTTTCTTTACCTGCTTTTCTTTTCCAGGTCATGAGCAGCTGGTGCCCGTCACAGCTAAAAAGTAGCAAAAAAACTTGCTAAAAGTAAGGGAATGGTAGCCAAAACTATCAGAATGGTAGCTAGAAGTTAAAATGCCTAGAACAGTAGGTCAAAGCTAAAACCAGCAGAATGCTAGCTACAAAGTTAAAGTAGCTTAAAAGCAAATGAAGGCAAAAATGGAACAAGAAGCTGAAGCAGATTAAAAACAAAATGCACAAATTTGTTGAAATAATTCAGTGTTTTTCTGTAGAGAAATTATTTGCAAAAAAGGTACATATTTTGAAAAGTATAAAAGTTACAAAAAGAAAAAAAATGTTGTAGCACCTATCTCCTGAATGAGCTGAACGTTTAAACACATAAATGGCTAAAACGATAAAAAAGTCAACAACAGGGGAATAAAATGCTGAATCAGCGTTCACACTCCGCACCTAAACCATTTTGTTTCAAACCCATTATTGTGTATAAAAGCAAAAAAATGAGAAATGTTCTCGTTGTCCAAATATTCACCAACCTGCCTGTACGCACACAGTTTTTAAAAACGATGGCGGCGCGATGCTACATCAGTCGACGCTGCCAGAACGTGTCGCCATTGGTGGAGAAACTGCGTGACTCAACAGTTTTAGCAACTATGGTAGTTATTGTGTTTAAGGCTACAAAATGTGTTAAACTAGCTTTTTAACTGTGAGCAGTTTAATCCAGAAACAATCCAACTACATGAACTAGAACAGCTGTTGGTGAGAACGTTAAAGGAACAGCTTGGCTTCATCCTACGTCGGACAGACTTTTTTTTTTAAGTTAAGATGATTTCAGCTTATATACTGAGAAATGTTAAGAACAGGAAGTGCTGACCGACTGCAGGACACTAGGAGACAGTGTTCGACCTCTTGGCCTTTTTAAGGATGTCGCACTTCTTGCGGTTGGGCCGCCGGCAGCGCTCGTCGATGCTCGGCACGCATTCGTAGTGCCACACCTCCTCCATCTTGTCCACGGGATACACGGCCTCCACGTAGTGGCGGATCAGCCTGAGCCGCACAGGGTCCAGCTGCTTCTTGTTGCAGGCGCCCGAGTGGTTGTACTGCAGCCGCAGGTTCTCCGAGGTGAAGAGCTCGGGGAAGAGGCGCACCAGTAGACGGGCGGCGAAGTTTCCGACGGAGAGGCTCTGCTGGACGATTTCGCGAACCTCGGCGTCCGACAGCAGGTAGACGGAAGGTACCGGGAAGCCAGGGCTGGAAACGGTCAGCTGGTCCAGGGGGATCTTACAGAAATCTTTGCTGCTTTTCTCCGGAGGTAAAGTTGGAAGATTCAGGTCTTCTCTCAGGTTGTCTGGATGGAGCTGGCTGATCTGGCAGAGGAAGTCCTGCTCCGGGTCCTGACCGTAAACTTTACGCTGCTGCATGTAGGACCTCCTCTGCTCCGTGTCGCGTCTCCTGCACCTCTCATCGAGCTTCCCCACGAACTCCAACATCCACACTCGGTCGTTCTTGGCTTGAGGGTAGACCAGCTGCACGTAGTGGCGGATCAGATTCACGCGGACGGGGTCCAGCTGCCTCTTCCCGAGGGAACCGCTGCAGTTGTACTTCTTCCTGGTGTTCTCGTGGGTGAAGAGTTCGGGAAACATGAGCACCAGCAGCCGGGAGGCGAAGTTGCCGATGGACAAGCTACATTCATAGTTGCTCCTCAACTGCTCTCTGGACAAAATGTACTCCCGGGGAACAGCAAAGTCCGGCGGAGGAATCTCCAGGTTTTCAAAATCCACAGGTGGTAGGAGCGACTTCTTGGACTTGCGGTTCCGTCTCTCCGACTCGCTCGCTTCTGGAAACCTGACGACAGAAACGTCTTCAGGAAGGCTGGGGTCGTAGCCCTCACCGTTCATGTTGTCAGACTCGCTGCCGTTGCCGTTGCTGTGCGGACTCTCCAGGGCGTCCTCCACGTGTTGGACGCACACCTGAAGCCAGCTGTCCTCAGGCACGTCGGGAAAGTTCGCCTCCATGTACCTCCTGATGATTTCCATCTTGTCGGAATCCAAAATGCTGGAGCCTTCTGGCACTTTCCCTTCCTCGAAAACCTCAGGGAGGAGCCGATGCGTGAGAAAAATCACAAAGTCCTCGGGTGAGGAGAACTCATCCAGCTCCTCTGTGGTTTGTAGGGCAGCGTCCGACCCCGCCAGGCTGCTCTGATGGTTATCCACCGGTATTTGCTCCTCCCGACCCTCTTCGTTGATGAAACAATACGTCTGAGGAAGCTCTGTTTTTATCTCGGCACCCGCCTCCGACTGCTTCTTCATCAGCCGAGCGCTCTCCACGTCCCTTTGCGTCCAGAAGCGGTTAAAGAAGTCATTGATCTGAAGGAGGCACTCGTCCTGCCACACGCCGTTGTTTTTGACCGAGGGGTAGCAGACCTCCACGTAGTTACGGATCAGCTGTAGGTGCAGGGGCTCCAGAGTTCTCCTGCTCGCCGGGCAGCACTCCTTGCCTTTGAACAGCTCGGGGAAGAGGTGCACGAGCAGCTGGCAGCCGAGCTCGCCGGCGCCGGACGCGTGCTCTGACAGCTGACTCAGTTCGTCGCTGGTTAGGAGGTACTCGGGGGGAGGATGGAACTCTGTGGCCCTCTCGGCCGGTTTCATCTGCTTCTTTATCCGCATGACTTCCAGAGTTAACGAGTCCACTTTGCTGTGCAGCTGAGTCATGCTAGAGTTCAGGGTGTTGAGGATGAAAAACATTTTCTCGATCAGCGGATAAAGGCTGGAGTCTGTTGCTGATGTTTGGCCTGAGGCGTCCGCGGTGACGTAAGTCGCCACGGGACCGTTCTGCTCTGGACTCCGGAGCCTGGGTGGAAGGAGGCTGTTGAAGCTGTTGTGACTGACCTGCTGCTCCAGGCTCAGAGGATTCCTCTTTTCTGAAATTCTGTGGGAGATGCTGAAAAGAGGCTTTCTGTACGAGGATCTGGTTTTCTCCTGAAGGTGGTCCATCTTTTCTCCAACTGTGGCGAGGCAAAGAGGCTCAGGTCTGCTGCCTTCGTCCATTACGAACTGCCTCATCTGAAAAAAGAAAAACTGTTTAAATAAGCAAAAACAAAAACATTTAAGACATTAAATGTAGGCTAATATTTTTTTCTAGACATGCATCATCTTGCACAAGTTTAACCCTCATTAATTTTGTTTTGCTCCTGAAATTTCTCATCTGTAAAACTATTTTCAATTAATAAATCCCTATGATTTAGAAGGTCTGTCAAAGTCACCATTAGCTATAAGCTACTGGTTTGCAAATTTATTTTAAAGCCTCGGTGTAGCTAAACTTATTTTAATCTACTGTTTGGTCTTTTTAGCATTTAGCTATAGCTACAGTCTACTACTTTCAGCTACAGAATTGCTATATTTCACATTTAACTATTTGATAATTGTATCTTTTATTGAATAATATTCCTAATTTCAGTTTTTTAATGGGGATGGGTTGCAAAATGTTAAAAACTGGTTTTGTTGAATTTAAAAGCTTCTTTTACGATTGAATGGTCATAAGTTGTTTAAAGTAAAACATTTCTCTGAAATTAGTAATAAATCCTGTGGACTTGTTGGATCAAGACGTTTAAATAGTTTGTCTGAAAGTAAGCGATGTGTGGATTAAGACAAATGGGATCTATTTTTACCTCACTACAGACTCTGGCTCTTTTGCTGCGGGCTGACTGATGTGGATACGGGCTGGTCTCTGCAGATCTTTTGTTGACCTCTGTGGCCCCAGGAGGTGCTGCTTCATGTCTTTGAGGCGATTCACAAATAGCAAAATCTCCCTCCTCCTCCTTAACGTCCCGGGCCTGCATGTGTTCTGTAAGTAACGCGAGATTGAACTTAAAGAATGCAGCAACGGAGGCGAGGGGGCGGGGCACAGGTGAGAGGACCAGACTCACCTTTTTCAAGCATCGCTTCTTCTGAAATATCTCCATGCTCACAGGAAATCATAGCCTGGAAAAAATATATTGAAAACATTCATGTGACCAAAAATCTAATGAGCATTGTAAGCAGAAAAAATGATAAAAATAGGGATTCTGTTTTTTGTGAGTTATTATTTCACAGCATTTGGTTGTTTTCTAGTAAAACAAAACCTCTAAAGCTGAGCAGAGCAAATGTATTTTGTTATTAAATCATAAATAAACCCTTAATAATGGAGTCCGTTGTTCTCACTGTAGCAGACGACCTCTGCACCGCGTGACACAGATCACGTGTCTTATTTATAACTAAAAGTAACTCAACTGCACATTTTAAAGATTTATTGGCGTCTTTGAACGTTAGTTTCAGTGTTGTCATGAGTTAAAAACTGAGCTGCTTCCAATGAAAAGTTAAAAATCAACAAGGTAACATGGGACAAGTTGTTCTTCATGATGTCTCATTTTTAGTAACTTGTGAAGATATTTTGTTCATCTTTGGTCACTATTTCCTATTACTTGATTTAAACTTAAACTAAACCCCTAGCCAATCATTTAACTTTGAATAAAATAGTGGTTTGGGCGGCACGGTGGATCAGTTGGTAGGGCTGTTGCCTCCCTGCAAGAAAGTCGCCGGGTCGAATCCTGTCCGGGGACATTTCTGGGTAGAGTTTGCATGTTCTCTCCGTGCTTGCGTGGGTTTTCCCCAGGTACTCCGGTTTCCTCCCACAGTCCAAAAACATGACTGTTAGGTTAATTGGTAACTCTAAATTGTCCCTAGGAGTGAGTCGTTATTTGTCTCTATGTGTCCCTGTGACCAATTTTAGCTAGTTTAGCTAATTTGGCCTTTTATGCTAATTTATTAGC
>JAVKLF010000002.1:15215148-15227952 GCA_034783495.1 Millerichthys robustus | reverse complement strand
AAAGTCTGAAAAGGCTAGCTTAAAGCTAAATGTAGCAAAAAGCTACGTATCAAAAGACCAGCTGAAAGGTAAAAGTAGTAAAAGTCTAGATTTACTGTAAAAGTAACAAAAAGCTTACTAGAAGCTAAAATTATTAAAAGATTTGCTAAGTTAATTTAGCTAACTGAAAGCTAAACGTATCAAAAGACTAGTTGAAAGCTAAAGTAGAAAATAGCTAGCTTAAGGCTAAATGTATTGAAAGGCTTCAAGCTAAAAGTAGCGAAAGGCTACCTTTAAGCAAAACGTATCAAAAGACTAGCTGAAAGCTAAGGTCATCGTTACGCTAAAGGTAACAAAAAACTTAAACACTAAAAGCGTCAAGACTAGCTGAAAGCTAAAAGTAGCTAGATTCACTGTAAAAGTAACAAAATGCTTGCTAGAAGCCAAGAGTAGAAAAAAGTTTGATAAAAACTTAGACAAAGTTAAGCCAAAAGTTGAAAACAACATTCTAACGAAACATTCAAAGAAATTTATAATTTTTGTATTTACTCACAAACAATAATAGTTTGTTAGTTTCTCAGGTTTTGTATGATTTATCTTTAATGGCACAAATAAATCTTGCTAAAGATGCAAGATAAACTAAAATAATCTGCAAAAATTCTTACGCCATGACTAAAAGTTTCTTTATTTTCATGTTATTATTGCTCACAATGTGTCTCCATGAGTGACAGCGATGCTTTATTTGTAGCAACCTTCAGCTCGTGGAGATAAATCTGACTCTCAGGAAGCTTCAGGGCAGAAGGAGCTGTGCTGTCACTCAGCACCGCCGGAGCGGTAGTTACATCTGCAAACTGTCCTCGTTAACAGCCTTCACCGCTTCAACCATCCATTTTTTACAAACCAGCTGGAGTAGATTGGATTTACTGAAAACAATCACAGGTTAAAATGCAGCAAATTACCCATAAAGTCAGGAAAACTCCAATATTCTTGCCTGACATGAGCTCAGTTCTTCCTGCAGACATGACATGACGGCGCTCCTCGCCCAGCGTCTGGCCTCGGTGGTGTTTCGTAACGGAGTGATCAATAACTCCTGTCAGTCCTCATTATTAAAACCTTCACAACATTTGAAGCTTTTTTTCCTGTCTTCTGCACAAAGTACAATCAACTTATGGACAAAGCAATGTGAGACACAATCTAACTTTAAGTGTGTGTTCCGCTGATCGTTCAGCGACCTGTGACTAATATTTCATCACACAGACTGAATAATTACAGCTGATTCATTCTCTCAGAGAACATTTCCATCCATGTTTCAGGGAGGTGGAACCATTTACCGCAGCGACGGTTCATTGAGCAGAAGCTTCTGGGAAAGTTCCAGCTGAGAGATGTGTACCTAGTGATGGGCTGCCTGCATTAGTCGGGTTATGGTTTTGTTTGGAGTAAAGCATTTATTGACTGTGTTGTGAGAGGTCGTTAAGGAGGAAACACTTTGATGTTTCACCTGCATGGAGATTTTTACATTCATATTGGCGTCTGCACTGCGGTGATGATGGGAAATTAAAGTAGAACATCAAAATGTGGTGTTGTAAAAGCAACAGGACTGTGGAGCTGTGCTGTCCACAGAGAAAATGTTGAAATACTCTCATTTTGGGGCTTTATAGTGAGTTATCTGACACAAAGTTATCAGATATTTATTATTTTTATTTTCTTAGTATAAAAAAGGCTTACTATAGCATGACTGAGATGTTTAATTATATCTACTGAATAAAAAAAATCTATTTTTTTGTCAGTAAGTGAATGCACCATTTCTAATTTCTTAATTTATGTTAGCATTCAGCAAACATGTAGGCTAGTATTAAGCTAGCATATAGTATAGCGTTCAGCTAGCATAAAGTATTTAGCACTTAGCCTATATATTCAGTTTGGATGTAGTGTGTAGCATTCAGTTAGTTTAAGTATATAGTCAGTAGTATATAGCATTGAGTCAAGAGGTAGTATATTGTGTTCAGCTAGCATATAGTATATAGCACTGCAGGTATTATGTAGTTTACAGCAATAAGTTAGAATGTAGTCTATAGTATTCGGCTAACAAATTATATAGTTAGTAATCTATAGCATTCAGTCAACATGTAGTATAGTGTGTTCAGCTAGCATATACGGTAGTATATGGCGTTCAGCTAGAATATAATAAACATTAAGTTAGCATGTGGTTAGATAGATTTTTTTTTTCTTCATTTAGTTAGAATCTAGTATAGCATTTAGTTAGCATATTATATGTTGGATACAGATAGCATGTAGACGTAAAAAGCAAAGATGACTCATCGTTAATAAAATTTGTAAGGTGTTAACACATCTGATCCCCCTCTGGATAAGGATTTTAGTTGTAAGTCCATTCTGTCTTTTGTGTGTGTGTTAGAGTTTTGCGGAGAACACCATGAATGAGTTGCTGGGTTGGTATGGCTACGACAAGGTGGAGCTGAGGGACTCTGACAACCTGGACATCGGAGAGGTGCCACAACACATCTCTGTCCTCAAAGGTAGGAAAATCAAACAAACAGTAAGCCATTTTATCTTTCTTTGGCCTGCTTCCTAATAAAGACAGTACTGTGTTCTATACTGAAGTAAGCTTGACACACCATGGCTGGTATGAGCTTTGGACAGAAATAGTGGGTCCTCTGAGTTGAAAGTACATAATTTTGTACGTCTTCAGGAACAAAGAAAAGATAATTTTGGTTTAAAAATGTGGTGAATATGCTTTTATTTTCTGAAGTTATAGTATGAACTGTGTCATTGTTCCAATATCAGTAATTCTAAAGTTAATTTTTTTGTGCTGAAACAGTGGAGTGGAAAAATTAAGATTAAAATTAAGTTAGCATGTTAGCAGAATTAGCATTTTAGCAGACTTAGCATGTTAGCAGACTTAGCATATTAGCAAACAACTTTTAGCAAATGTTACTCTCTATTGTGAATCTTCTAAACAGGGAGAACAATTTACTTCAGTCAAATTGACAAATCTAAGTCATTTTAGACTTTGTTAAACTCTCAATTTATCAAAGAAATATGGAGATTTTAAAACATGTTAGCAGCTACTGAGAACATTGTCATTCAGTCGTTTGTTGTGTCCAGCAGATTTATTAGAGCATTTTTATCAATATTAGAAAACAAGACAACAATGGTTAAATAAAACAGCCAAAGCTTGTTAAAGAAAGTAAATGTGATATTCATTTTCAAATTTATTTGTTTATATATATGCAAATATCAATTGGTGAAAGGTGAAAATCTGGTTGATCATAACAAATTTCTGAGCTTTAGCAGAAAATTATTTGATGTTGTGGACCCTAGTGTCAATAAAACTGTTTTTCACGTCAAAACTTGCAGTAAAAGTATCTCGTCATTCCTTTGTTTTACTTGTTTTTTTCTGTTTAGAAAACTCAATGCCAAAATTTCCAGCTTCAGTGGAGAAAAGCGAAGGCTCTCCGGATCGGGCCAACAGCTCCCTGTCCATGTCATCATCCAGAAATGGAGTCGTAGAAACCTCCACCATACCCTCCACCTCCGCACCCAACGCAAAGGAGCATGGGAACCTTCCCATCATGGTCCCCATGGCACCACCCCCTCTGATCAAAGGCCCAGCAGGTACACTGATTACTTTATGGAGGCAATAAACCAAAAAGATTATACGGAAATTAAATTAGGTTTATTCTTGTTCTTGATTATTAAAAAAAAGGAAAAACTGGCTCACTAGGAATACTTTGCACTCAAGACAACTTTCTGATTTTGAATCGCTTAGAGACAAAATCTAAATATTTATGCAGGGGATTTAATGAGGTGTACCTGCTGTCCACCTTATTTTCCTCCACCTGCCCGAGTGTCAACATTACCCCGTCAACTCTCCGAGGACGTGTCCGCGCTCGGACGGAGGACTTCATTATCCCTCATGTCTGCTGCGGACAGGAGGCTGCTACTCCCTGGTGGAAGGGAGCGAGCCTACTTGGCATCGCCCAAGAGGAGTCCTTACTGGCTCTGCCTAGGCGGGGAAACAGATGGTGCGGTACCACTTAGAGCCCAGCACCAACTAGCCACCCGGCCGACATCGCCTTCAACTCCTCTCCCCACTCATCCCCACATCTACACATACACTGAATTATTCATGTCCACAAAAGACTCTTTGAGATGCAGGTATGGCAAATGATGATGGCATTCAGTATGGAGGCTGAATAATTTCTGTTTTAAGCAGACGTAATGTAAATAAATCTTTAACCTTCAGTCTTTTTTTTTTCTGATTCACCTGAATGGTCAATGTTAAAACACTGAGTTGGACAGCAAGCAGAAGGACAAGATAAAAAATGTTCAGGTTGAGTTCCCATTGCTGATTTTTGTTTTAGGACCCAAGAGAGGTTTTTTTTTTCTTGTAATTGCGAGTTCATCTTCACTTAGATTCTGATGGCCCCGTGGATCCATTAAGCTCCGGAGGAGGTGAAAAGCCCCTTCCAGCAGTGATAAAGAGGTGAATGGAGGTGAAAAACTAATGGGCCCACATCTTGTCCCCCACACAATCAACACACACTCCTAATGTGATAATTGGGTGGTACTAGAGGGAATATCGAAGATTTCAGCAACGACCGCACTAAAAGCCCAAAGCTCATCATGAACGGTCACAGTTTACCACAAGAGAGGCATTTCGCTGTCGCTGAGGGGCCGTTAAAATAATCTGTCAACCAGAATGACCACACAGCCAAAATTCATCTGAATTAACTGTTATACAAACTATAATTGAAGAAAAACTGGAGGTTAGCTGAAGATTTAGTCAGACTTGTGTTTTTCTTTGTGCAATTTGAAATTCTTTTTAAACATCCACACAGATGATCAATTTGGGCAAAGCTGCAATAACTTAAAAAATAAAAAACACTAAAATTTACTGTAAAATGCTTCTAAATAGTCCACATTTACTGCTTATGCCTATTACACTGGTGTAAACGCTCTTATCAGTCCCTGTTTCAGAATATTGTGCTTATTTTTTCGCACTTTATCTCTTTTTAGACGAAGATGCGTCAAGTGTGCAAATCATGTGCGCCTGGTGCCAGAAGGTTGGTGTCAAACGCTACTCTCTGAGCATGGGGAGCGAGCTGAAGAGCTTCTGCAGCGAGAAATGCTTCGCCGCCTGCCGCAGAGCGTATTTTAAGAGAAACAAGGTAGGAACTCCCCGTTTCTTCTCATCAGCTGGACACCTTGATGTGATGCAATTTAGATGCCTTTTCTGCAGGGCGACTGCACACAAATCTATACATCAGTGTTATCAATATCACTGATACATAAGAAAACAACCTGAATGATTGTAAAATATAGAGCAGATTGCAGTGTTTTTCATACTTTCTATTAATTCAAGGGATTGGGCAGAATGGAGTCATTAAAACATCAGTAAAACGTCAGTAAAATCAGAATGGGTAGCTTTAGCCAACTTATGATTTTTAAAACAAAATAAGAAAACAGTGAAAACACAGCTTGATGCTATTTAAAGTCAAACTAGACTCTCCCACCATTGTTACTTCCAAATGTGGTTAATTGTCAGTCTATAGTTGTTCATGGGAATTTTGTGTTTCCTAATTGACATACAACTGGCATTGTTTCTATGGTGGTGACATGTAATGAACACTATATGTACAAATGCCACACAATAAAGTGCAAAGTAAAGAGGAGTTTATTTGTCTCCTGATGTTAAATATCTTATTTCTTAAATTTAATAAGGCTTCTTTCAACTTCAACTTAGTTTCTGACTAACTTTTTAAAATATCTGTTAGTACATAAATAAAGTTAGAGTAAATTAAACAATGTAAAAAGCGCACCACTTAACACATCACATATATTAGTGGGCAAACAGTAGCATTAGCCTTGCCTAACTGACAAGTTTTTGTGAAATTCTTTGGATTTGAACTTAGTTGCTAATGCTACACACAGAAAATTCTCATTTTAATTGACATGTTTACTTTTTTAAATAAAAACTCATGTCAGTCATTGAATTTATGTAATTTTTTTAGACTTAGCACACCACCTAAGTATAATGTTAGCTATCAGCAATATTTAAGCCATTAGTGTGTGAACAGTAGCATTAGCCTAGCCAAACAGAAAAGATGCTGCTAGCCACATTAGCTAACCTACTAAAGTCATTTCAGTTTACAAAAGTTATTTTTGAAATAAAAGCATCTGTCAGTTGTTATATTTACGTAATTATTTTAGAATTGACACCAAATCAAAGTAATATGTTAGCTTAGGCTAATACTTAGGCTAACAAATTTTTAGTGGGTAACCGTAGCATTAGGCTATCATAAACTGACTAGCTGCTACTAGTTACACAAAGAAAATATTAGGTTTATGTAGTATGTTTTTCATGATAAAACATAAAAAAACCCCGGTTGATTTATTTAACATCTTCAGACCAAATAACTATAGTTTTGTATTCTAAAAAGATATTTCATTGTTACCACTTTAGTAGTTATCTTTTTGTTTGCCCCAGACATCAAAGTTTTACCTGAAACATGTATAAATATACACTTAAACGAATACTTGAATAAAATCAGTAAACATAAATAAAGTCATGAACTCATCACGATGCATAAGGTAGATATACATTTTACTGAGCTTTTACTTCCACACGTCTACTGTGGTTAAACAATCTCTTTTTTTCTTTTATACCCAAGCTGGGATATATAAGGAATTATGCCGTGAGTATAACATGTTTTACTCTCCTGCTTGTTTGTCCTGAAGTCAGTTATTCATCCAAACATAACCATTTAGTATGCACTGTACTTAAGGAGATACAGGCACACTTGTTTATAATTTAATTTTACCCAACACTTTTTACCCCCCCGAGCATTTAAGTCAAACTGAATGTACTGTTCTGTTGTTAAGAAATGAGTTTTCTTTTTATACCTTAAGATTTCCACTGATTTACATTTGTGTTTGCAGTGAAAATGAAATGCAGAAAGATGACAATTTAGCCAGCTCTGGTGATGACAATGACTTTTTGACTCTTTGGGGAACTTTTGACAGGTGCAGAAGCTATTGAAGTTCAGCTCAGATTAAAATGCAGCTTTTGTGAACTGGGTTTGTTTGGATCTTTGCGCTCCAGAGGAGGTCAAATGTATTTTATTTGAGTCTTACAGTTGATGAGACAGCTCCACGTCACCGTAGCTCAGCCAGGGAGACTGAAAACGTTACATCAAATAAAAACCCCGTGTGCAGTTGGCACCTTGCTGTGAGTCTGAAAGTAAACTGAAATAAAAAGCAGTTTATGTAATTTTTTCTATATGAAAGCGGTACTGCAATTAGTTTCTGTAGGTCATTGGCAAAATTAGACTTTGTAAAAACCGTACACGTCACATCAGGTCAGTTCTTTTTACAAAGAACGTAATGATTTTATAACTTTTTTTAAAACCTAAATCAGACAACGTAAAAACGCTGAACCCATAAAAAAAGCAAAATTAGGAAAAGCTTGTGGAAAAATAACAAAGCGAACCCTAAATTTTCCTGTAGAACTTAGTGTTTGGAGATTGGTTTTTGCTCAAAAAGCTAACTCTGCTCTGATTGGTTTAAATGGCTCAAATTCAAGTCAACTGTGTTGTGTTGTGTTGAATAGAAAGTTTAATAACTCTTATTATATTTTTAGTGTCAAGTGTCAAGCTCAAAGATTCCAGTAGGAAAAACTAATATTTTGCCATAAATGTGCTAAATATTAATATTGAATTTAATTTTCTGGCTAATATTTTGATTGCTAAACATTTCTTGTTTAAGTTTAACATATAATTTTTATTCAGTGAGTTAACAGCCAGAACCTTCGAACGTCACAAAGACAGAAAGAGGAAAACGTCCTCGTTTTGCCTCCGTGGCTCAGGTTCCATATTTTGTCTGGGTCTGGCACATTTGTGCAGCCCATTTGTGTAAACGATACCCGCATGTTTCTTTTTCTCGCGCACCCACAAGCTTTGGACGCTACAACACAGGCAGGCTGAAAAATAAAAAAGTATCTCGTGTCTGTTTGGGCTTCGGGTCGAGAAGGAGAGATGTGGGGAGGAGAGAAGGGGGCGAAGTGGGTTCGTGTTGCATGAAAATATCCTCAGCTGCTTCATTCATGAAACCCAATCTCCGTCTACGGCTGTAACTTCCTCACATCTCTGCATAACTCTACTTCATCTTCAGCTCGTTTGTGTATAAATGATGATTAATGTCTCAAACTAATCACTCAGGAGTCTATTTTTTGTTTAGATTAGATGTGAGATAATATTTGGTCTCCTGCTATTGTTTTAAAAACATGGCTTGACTCTTTTTAAAAAAAATCTATTTCTGTAAATTTACACTTTGTGTAGATAATTTTAAAGGATTGTCTCTGAAGTTCTGTGAGCTCAGGCTGTTTGGAGGATTGAACTTCGAATTTAAGGTGCAGTTTGCAGAAATCTTCACGGGTTTCCTCATTTGTCTGACACACACACACGTGCTTCAGTAAATGTGCACGTTCATTGGACATGGCATTGGTAATTAGCAGTGATGAATTGTCCACTGTGATGCACGGGAACAGCGAGGTGCAGCTTCATGTTTTTTGCATGTGAAACATTTAACAACTCCGTTTTCTCCGTTTTATTCTCGACAGTTGTCTTACGAGATCCGACTCTTTTCTTTGGCATTTAGCAGCAGATCCCATGCTACGTTTCCACCTAAACGCTTTCTTTGAGGTTTCTCTGATTCCACCATGTTAGTTTACCTGCACAGATTATATGCATGTGCTAAATGACCGCCTTCCCATTGGAAAAAATTGAGTTTGATCTATTAGAGCGGCATTCAAGATGGTAGACATGTTCCGGACATATCCTTAAAGGTAGAACCTCTAACCCAATGCTTGCTGCGGTATTCAGAAATTTCATTTTCCTTTCATTTTTGAGACTCACTCTGTAGATCAGGATACCTTTATTATGGTTTTTTTTTTTGCATAAGTTGCTAGGGATACCTTTAATGTTTTCAGGAGGAGCTGTCCCTTCTGCACAGTTAAATTTGTGGGATTTAGTGTTGAATGCATTGCTGCAGAATCATCTGTGTTGAATTATTGCAGCTGCTGCTGTTGCAACAGAACTGCTCCAATATTTTTACTCCTCTTCAGTTTTAGTTTTTTTTGGTGGTCTAATGCGTGTCTTGTCGCGGTGTCTCATTTAACCCAACAAAGTGAAGTTGGAAGTAAGTTGGAAGCAGTAACCCAGGTTGATTTTTGTTTTTCTTTAACACCGTGAAATCCTTTCCCCCTCCCATCGGAGACCTCCATCATCGTCTCTTTTTTTTATTTCCCCCGTGAGCTCGCTCCAGGCGCGTGGGGGCAGAGTGTCGCTTCACGTCAGCCCAGAAATGTCACATCACCTTCAACACGAGCGCACATCTGCTCCCTTTTTACACACAGCCTCTCCTTCTCCTCTCCTCAGCCCCTCCGCAGTTTACTTCGCAACCCCTCGTCAGCTGCCACCGAGGGAGGAAAGTGTAAGAGAGACGAGGGCGCCTGGGTGTGTGCGTGGAGCCCCGTATTAGCTCGGCTGCTTGTGGAAATGTTTGCGTGCGTGATGAAGTGCGTAAAGCAACTGAGGCTCACTGGTGCTCGGGACGCCTGCAGGCTTTCCTCACACCGCTGCAGGGCACGGAGAGGAAGGTGATTATCTCATAGCTGCCAGCCATTCAGCTTGAATAAAGACTAAAGTAATTCCGACAAACGTCGAGACTGTAAAAAGTAAACACGAACTTCCAGGCCTTTGTGCTGTTTCTTTAACTTGTAAAAAAAAAACTTGAACGGGCATCCGACCAGAAGTCAGCAGAGCAGGGGAGAGCCAACATGACAACGTGACAAATTTTATGAAAATTTCAAATCCCCTCTGAAGCAAAACAAATAAGTCCAACAGAAAAACAGCAACCTCCCCATCGCTTTTCAGGCCCTTCTGATGCTTAAATTGTCTCCACCGCTTGAAGGTTTGAATATTTCAAGCATCGATGAAACATGATGAGTGTGCACGGGGGAGTGGGGGGGCATCTGACCAATCCCATCTGACAAGAAGGCATCTGACCAATCCCTGCCATTCGGTCCGAATAGCAAGGATTGGTTTTTACCGCTTCTACAGCTTTTACAGTATTGCAGCTTTTCATTCCTTCTTCTTATTTCATAATATATTGACTACTCTCAGGATGGAAGGACAATTTCACCCAGTGTAACAAAAGGTCTTTCTGAACAGGATTACCACCTATAGCTTTAAGGCTGAGGTGACTAATGTCCGTCAGCTACCACCACACCAAATTACAGCTCAAGATTTGTAAAACTGACTGAGTTGTGGCCATTTTTTTCTGAGTTGGCCGCCTTCGCAGGACGATGTAATCCGTGCGGTTCCCCTTTTTGGGGAAGAGCATCTCTTTTTTTTTGGTTTTTGGCAGGTTGACGGGCTCGCACACCTGGACGGGTTGTCGTGCCCAGATGGAGGCAAGCTCAGTGACAGCTGGCGTGACGTCCCCCTCAGGACAATGGCGTTGCGGGGGGGTGGGGTACGCCCGGATGATGTCTTGCTCTGTCTATCGGTGTATTTATCTATCTATTTATCTATCTGACTGTCGATCCGTCTATCTGTGTGTGGCTCGCTGTCGCCTTGCGCCTCGTTCGCGGTGCCAACCCCTCATTAGCTCAAAATGCAAACGAGCTGGATCAGGGCCAGAGGGTCAGCGCACAAACTGGAGGCAGAATAACAGCACAATGGAACATCTTTCTTTGTGTATGTGTGTGTGTGTTTCTAGATTCCTGCTAGGTTAATGTGCGTTTAGCTCTCTTGCACGTGTTTGTGGGTCTCTAAATAACAAACGCTTCTCGTAATCCCTGGCCGATGATGTTTATTCGAGTCGAGTTTATTCCAGGAGAGCGTACCTGCAGGGGGAAATTACCCCGACAAATCAAAAGTTTTCAGGGAGCAGTTTTAAAGGGAACATATTATGAAAGAGAGCTGCTCAGACCGGTGGTTCACCTTTCAGATTAAATAGATTAGAGATTAGTTTATTATAGTAAATTTCTACAAATATCCAGATTTAGGAAAATCTTACACGGGTTTTAGAATGCTGACTTTATCACGATGCGATTTAACATTGATTTGTTTTAATTGCGATACAATCTTTCTCGATATTATAAAGTCTGTCATGATGCAATTTCGTTTCAGTTCAATTCACAAGTCTGCAAATCCACAGCCAAGTCAATCCACATACACGATATGTCGATTAAATGATTAATTATTAAATTGCATCAATGCAAAACAAAAACATCAGTCCATGTCTTCGTCATATGTCCAATGTGGATCGATATCATATGTCCATCTATTACAGTTATGTATGATTGTGTTAGATGGACACATGATATCGCATCGATCGCAGACTTGTGAGTTAAATTGAACAAAAATCGTTTCACAACAGCGCTTGTGATGTTTAGGATCATCATCCAAACAAAATCGATATAATATGGTTTTGTGATAAAACTGGTGATTTATATTCCTACTGAGAAGGTAGTTACAAGGTTACTTATATTTACAAGGATGGGGGTAGTTACCAGGAATATAACTAGTATTTATTGGAAATGTACTGGCTACTTACTTACCTGATAAACACCTGATACTTACCAGGAACATAACTGGTACTTCCTAGGAATGCGCCTGGTACTTATCAGGTACAAATATTGAACCTAGTGGGTATTTACCCTGTAAGTGCAACGTTACAAGATGCTTCATACTACAAAGCAGTCTTCATAGGTACCAGGTAAGTACCAGGTACTACCTGATAAGTACAGCGCTGTATTATGTATTGCTGCCATATTGCTGCCAGGTGGTATATATATATTATTTACTTTGACTACATTATAAAACTGACTATAAACTAAATGTTCATTCTGCACCTGCATGTCTGCACATTTTAATTGCACTTTAATTACCAGTGACACACACGCACACACTCATTTTAAAGTCACCGTTTCTGTTCTTTTCTTTTTACTCTCTGTTGTTTTATCATTTCTCAGTTTATTTTGTTGTCTCTGTTTATTTTGTCCATCCTTAAAAAGAGGCCATTATTTCTCCTCCTCCCCCCCAGGCGAGAGACGACGACGGCCTCGGTGGGAAATTCCCCCAGCACGTCTTTACTCAGGACACACCCAGGCTTGTCTTCAAGACAAACAGCGATGTGCTTGTAAGGACCATTCAACACCAGATAGACCTCATTTATGTTGTTTTTATGGTTAAAACTGTGATTTTAAATGATTTTTCTCTACTGATATGTGACCTGAATCTCTAATTAATGATATTGGACGCCAAAACAACAAACTCATAAAGTTTGCTTTTAAGTTTGAGGTTTTCATACCTTTTATTTTTCATGTTTATTCATTTTCATCACATCACATTCAGATATTTAATATTATTAAATAATTTGGCTGTGTAATGGTGATAATGTTGAATACGAATTAGTGAAAGTAAAGTACAAAAAACATGACATATTTGCCGTTAATATGCCAGTAACAGTTTATTTAGAGGTTTACTGTAAATTAAAGAGACATATCTTCAGTCCTTAAAGGAGTTTTAAACAAACCTATTAAGAAATGTAATAACATTTTGTCCACAATGAACATATTTCACAAAACATTAAGAACTACAACTTTAAAAAGTTTATCTTTTTCCAAACCTTTTGAAAAATAAAATGTAGTTATTGAAATAACTGGATCTTTTAAGGATCGTCGGTCCACTTAAACCTAATAGATTTAGGTTTAGTGGTGAAGAAACGTCTCCGCACTTC
>JAVKLF010000002.1:15193739-15204206 GCA_034783495.1 Millerichthys robustus | reverse complement strand
AAAAAAACAACCCAAAACATTACGGAATCTTAGTCATAATCACCTGAATCTGGATCATATTGAAAGACTACCCAGTTTTCAAGAAAAAAAACTTTTTCTCACAAACTGAACGCTTGCATTAAATAATTGCTTCTCTAAATTTTTAAAAGGGCGTGAAAGTTTTAAAAGCAACAGAAAGTGAGGGTTTCGCTTGTTAGACGGGATTCCAGTCAACTTCTGCTCAAACATCCAGAGGCCGCTGACCGACAGAAGTGAGAGGAATTCTGGGTAATTGAGTCCTTTAGCGTTGACGTCCGGGGGAGGAGAGTCTCTTCAGCCTCTGCTCGGTCTGTGTGTAGATGAGAGTGGACTGGGAAGCAATACTTTTGTCTCGGATAAGACTCGGAACTTTCTTTTTTTTCCCCCTTATTTTTCTTGTCTCTACATCTAAGCGAGTCGAGGAGGACAAATGCGAAAATGCCAGCAGGAGTTGAGCTCGAAGCAGCGCGTTCGCTTGTTAAAAACTCCGCGCGGGAGAGCAGATGACTTGTGACAGCCCAAGACGGTAAACTCCTTTAACGGGCTTTCAGGCGGTGTTGAATGGGGTGAAACGAGGCGGAATTCGCTCTGAAACTGAGGATTTTTCCAAACAGTCGGAATCCGGAGAGGGGGGAGAAAAAGAAGGGGAGGAGAGGGAAAACGCCCTGCTGCCTGTTGCTGCCGCTATCGCCAAATTCAAACTTTATCGGCGGAGTTGGTCGTGGAAAAAAAATGCATCTTTTGCTGAACAGGAGGTGAAAAATAACCGCAGCTTCGTCCGTAGTCGCTTGAAATTAGCATGCTAATTTAGCGACTGGTTTTGAGAGTTTCTTTTTTGCATTCTTTTGGGAATATTTCCCCCTCTCGTCGTGTTATTTTTTTTTACTGTTCCAGTTTTTTGGAAGCTATTTGGGTGGGCTAAAAGCCCAAGGCTGCTCCGCCAGGCCCTCGGCCGTTAGCCAGGAACAAAAGAGGGCTCCATGTAAAACTTCACGACAGTTTTTTGGAGGGGGACAGTTATCTTTTATTTTTTAAAGTTGATTTGAGTTCTGAAGCGGAGCGGTCATGTCGCTGGGAGCGGAGAGGAGGATGGAAACCCGGCTGAAGAAGCTGGAGGGCATGATCAGGGACCCCAGATCCGCCATAAACCTGGAAAGTTTGCTGGTGAGTCAAAAAACGGGATACACCTCATATAATATTAATGGTGCCGTCTATCACCTGGAACCTCCAGTCACGTATGCGCACCTGGGTGTTGAAACCAGACACGTTCTTTCACCATGTTTATGTTGACTAAAACGTGATGGTGGATGTGGACTTCAGACAGGCCCGATTAATAGTTAAGACGGAGGACAGACAGCACAGTTTGGGGCTCTCTGAAGCGTGTCTGCAGATTAGGATTAACTGGGAATAATATTTCCGGACTAAACACCCTTTTACAGGTCAGTAATTAGGGCTTTAAGCTGTGGAACTTCTAATTTTTGGGTGCAAAACAATGTTTTTGCTTCTCTCTCCGTATGTTTGCTTTTGTTAGCAAAATATCCCACGACACACTGGAAGGATCTTACTGAAACGGTCATTATGTAATAACTGGATGTATATCTACGACTGATGAGCTTTCAAAGTCAGTCCAATTTAAGGTTGCTGTAACTCAGCAACGGTAATTATACTGACACAGAGCTAAAATTTGGTACAATGGTACCAGAGAGTCATCCCCAATTTGTACCCTGAACTCCTAATTGATCTCTGAGCTCTGTTCTTAAAGAGAATCCTCTGTCTGTAGCAAAATAGCTCATCAACCAATGGATTAATTTTCGAAGAAACTCCAGAATTAATCATTGGATGCAGAACAGAAAGGCCCTAAAAGCGTCAATGCTAAAATACACATACATTGTGGTGATTGGACATCAAGATAAACATAATTTCCACTGCAAAGGTGGCTTTTTGTTCATGACAGCTTTTAATCATATAGGACCATGCTATTTTGGATTTATTCAGAAGAATCAAGGTATTTTCACACTGCAAACTAAAGTGACCCAAATCGGATTGTAGTTTGTTTGTTTTTAAATCCAATCCGTGTCTTTTCCATATGTGGTACTAAATCAGATACACATCTGATGTCTTTCAAAGCGACCTCGGTCTGGGTAATCGTGTCACATTTAATCCAACTTTTACATCACTGAGGTCGGAGTATTTCAGATTGATCCGGAAAATGATATTATTGACACCAAGTTTAAAGCTTGGACCTCCGCTCATCTTCAGTTACAGAACAGAAATCCAGTTGCTTCGTGTTTTTTAAAACTATAGATTTGTCACGTCCTGGATGAACAAGAGTTTACTCCAATATCTGATGCCAAAGCTGGTTTACAATGATACTTGTTTTCTACCTTCAGTACATCGTTCCCATTCCAGAGGTCCATTTCTGCACCTGACAGGAAGCATCAGGATCAAATATGAACATTTTATGAAACAAGCAGAGTTTAGTTGGGTCTGATTGCACAACCTCAATCCACACATGCTAACGTGTAGCATCCATGTTTACTTCTGTAAGCACAGTGTGCTGAGTGTGACATCACTTCTCCTGCTCTTCAAACCCTGGACTGTTCACTAGAGTCTGATGGAGATCACATTTGAATGTGAACGTCCACACAAAAAGTCAGAGTTTAGCGCCAGTAGTGTAGCTTTAGTTTGCTACAGACGGTCTAACACTGGTTTATGTAGGAAGTGAATAAACTATATTATGTAAAATGTAAAACATTTTTACAGTCAAACCTGTTAGTTAGTTGGTCAAAACCAAAATAATAATTTGCATTTGACATGAAGCTGTGTGTGAAGACCAGTGGATGAACCCAGTGAGTTTGGAGCTGAATGCTGCAGTGGGAAAAAATAATTTCCATTTCACCCCTGTGTATACATCATAACTTTGAGCTTAAACAGGAAAGAAGATCCTCTCACGCGTTAAGATTTCAAACTTTCCAAAACATATTTCTGCGTTGGTTGGTTGTGAACATTTTTTCCACAGGATTTAACTTTAAAATATGAATATGAATGCTGGAAGCGTTGTGTGTTGTGTTTTTTCTCCCTGGTTACAAGATGTCTTCAAACCCCTTTTTCTGTGTTTGTAATTCAGAGCCAGTATTGTTTTTCCACCTCCTTCAACTTTAGCTTCTTTTTGAGGGATGATGTTTGTATTTCTCTTTCTGATTACTGGATTTGATGGAGGTTTTATTCCAAATAATATGAGAAGTTGACTTAAAGTTTTTCTGCTCTCGCTCGTCTGTTCATAAGACGACTTGATGAAGATTTAAACCGCTTCAGGACATATTACACATGACTTGGTAATATTAACTAGTTGTTTTTAGGTTAAGCAGGTTCACAGTGAATTCGTGGGACTAAAAAGGGTCTTCTCTAAATTTGATATCTTCAAGTTTGGAAGAAGAAAGCTCCTTCTCTGACTATGCACCCTCAGGTGACTTAAGGCTGGCTTATTTGCTTCCAGTCAGTTGATAGAAAATACTGAATCTTTTTTCTTTCCAATATTTAATGAGAAAGCTGCATGTCTGTGTTGTTTGTTAATGAAAATCCAGCAGTTGTCAGGTAAAGTGGGTTTTTTTTGGTCTGTAAGAAAGCAAAATAATCTCATAAACTTGGGAACAGATTTTAGTGAAACTCTCACTGGACATCCATCTACAACTGAAAAACCTTTAGAGTCGACCCAGTTTAAGATGGCTGCCACAGCTAATCAACCTTAGCCAAAATAAACACGATTCTAACTCGGTCAGTTTTTCAGATATCCATCTGAAGTTCGGTGTGGTAGTAGCTGAGAATCATCCTCAACAGATACGCCAAGCTCTGACAGGTCACATTAGATAGTTGATCGTGTTCGTTAAAAGATTTGACCAAAACCACTTTACTTGAGTCTTCTTTTCATCATGAAATGCATTCCTTTATCACTGATAGGCCTTGTCTCTAAAAGCATAGCCTCTCACTTTATTTTAACGGACTCCATCCTGCTCAGGATCCCTCTGCAACCCCCTTTTTCTTCACTTTGACACGCCGTGAAGCGCTCGTGTTCATCACTTTAGAACCTTTAACAGAGCCAACTCGAACACCGCTGGTGTTTACTTCCTGCACACGAGCGCTGAGCAGAGAGGTGCTGAGTGCTGAAGACAAAAAGCCGAGTGGGAAGCGTGCGTAGGAGAAAGCAGGCTGCAGTTTTCCATTTTTAGCTGCCTCGCTGCTGTCATCTGGGATCAAGAAGTTTTTGCTGGTCACGGATTCAGACACACAAACTCAGAGTTCAGGCATTGCCCTTTTTTGCAGGTTGAATAAAAACTCGCATGCTCGAGATGCTTCGATAATTGCCCACAACTTCATATTTGGTAAATAATGAAGCACGAATTCCCCCTCCCCGCTTTTGTAGCTTAGCAACAGCTAAAAAAAGAACACACAGCCAGAAGCTTCATTGTTGACTTTAATTTAGTCCCGCTTGGTGAAAGAAACACTGTAATCCATTTCAGGTTTCTTCTCTTTTAATCGATATCTGGGGGGGATGTTTTTAGGTTATGCCAAGCAGCAAAGAGGTGGACAGGAGAGAAGTCTTCAGCATCTGTCAGCTTCCCTAAACACAGCTGATCCTGCTCCGTTTCATTGACGTTTAGATTTGGAAACCTCGCAAACTGTTTGTCAAATATCCCATAAGTGATGCTGTAATGCCAACAAACTTCACTTTGTTCACACTGTAGTGATGATTGGTTAGACAGAAGTTCAGGGATTTGTTGGCACCTTTAAGGGGAAAGCTAAAGTAAAGACATTTTAAAGATAAAAAAAAAATGATTGGAAGTCAGTTAAGTTGCTTTCCTGCCGTCCTGAAGAAAAATGACCTCATTGAGTAAATAGTTGGCAGCAATACATGGAGCTCAAAGTCCCTCGGAATGGCTGCACGTACCCCTTTCACTTTTTGCTCGTATGTTTTTCTTTCTGCCACTCGTGTTGTTCGAGACACTACCAGTTAATTTTTTTTATTGTAGCTTCAGTTTAGTGTGTTTTGACTTTAATGCACATGGCTTAAGTTCATGGATGATACGATATCCTCAGACCAGCTCTTCTCCCACGTTTTCTTTATTTAACTTAAATTAGTCCCATGTTTTCTTTTTGGTTTTCTCATCCATCTATTGGAGCAATTCTTCTCGCTCAGCATTTCTTGCCACACCTTTTCTCTTCCTCTCCTATTAGACCTGTTTCATTCATTGTGTGGCTGTTTGGGGGAGGTGGTGGGGTGGGTAACCCCTGCGTGTCTCGTTCTTGGAGAACCAGCCTGACAATCTGCTTCATCTCTGGTGTGCAGTCGGGTTGTTCTCAGGCAAGCAGCAGCACAAGTCTTGGTTTCAGCGCGCTCGCTGGAAAGAAACACTGCCTTATAAGGCACGAGGGACGGTGGCCCCGGCCATTTTTTTTTCCCCCTCTTCGTCAAAACAAACCAGTCTCTCTGCTCCACACCTCCTTTGGAAAAACAGCCAGGCCCTTTTGTGTGGTCTTTGTTTTTGGTTTTTTTTTTTTGCTCTGCCCCAGGGAAAGACATCTCCTTGGTTCGTGAACATGTAAAATGTCATCTTGATTATTCAAGACTGGTCAGTAAAATCGAGATGGGAAAGTTGATCGTATTCTTTTTCGTATCGAGTTCTTCTGCTTGTGTTTTGACAAAGTCCAGCAGCTGGTTAACTTGGCTCAAGATGGAGAAACATCTGGTACAACTCTCTCTTAAGCTAACAAAATCTGCCTATCAGTGCAATAAAAATAGACAAAAGTATCACGTTATTTTTTAAATTATACAAACAGGCCTTTAACAAAAATACCCCTTATTATGAAATATTTTAAGCTATTCTGAATATTTCTGCACAATTTTAAAAAATGGCTTTATAAAGCTGAGTAAACGTTCCGTATTGTTTTTCGCCACAAATAATTGAGTCGATCATATGATTGTCTCTTATTCAGCAGCCTGTCTAACAAAAGTTCATCTAAGATGAGATGGCCAGATTTAAACGCAGCTCTTTTCGTAATGATTTGGCGCAAAAGGCTTTTCAGGAACCGATGATGAAACTGGAGTTACAATGTTGTATCCCATAATAAATAAACTGCGTTGAAGAGAGACGTTAATGTGTCACGAATCGATAAAGATATTTGCATAAAGTTTTACGGCTCAGATTATTTTGTCGTTGCTAGATTTTATTTAATTTTTTACATTTGTTTTAACCTTCATAAAGAATTTGGCGCACGACAAAAACATTCTTACCCTTTCTTTTAGATTTTTGGTGACTCCTTGGTTCATAATTCTAAATTATGGAACAAACCGTTGAAATAAAACAGCAACACAAACTGATTCATGCAGAAGTTCAATACTTAACAATGAATAAAGGCATTAATTCAGCTGTTAAATCAGGTCCTGTTTGGGCAGATTTATCCTCTTGTTCTTTGAGTCTTTAATAGTTTGATACCTGAGACTTATTTTAAGTTTCAGATGAGAGTGAAGAGAACAAGAGGCTCCCACACATGCACACAACTTTAACCACCTCATCCCATCACAACCTCCTACACACTTTTCACACACACACGTACGTGCAGGTTTAAGTATCAGTGAGTGTTAAACATGCAGCCAGGCAGTGTTTGAACAATACAGTGTGAGACGAAACAGCTTCAGACAGTTTCTTAAACAAACCCAAACAAAAACATTTGTGTGTGATCGTTCCGGCAGGGTTTCACTGTTACAACTCAGTCTGAAGGTCTTTAATCAGTCAATAATCTTAAAAAACATATTTTTATATAGTGTGGGTGCCAAAAATGTGAAGGGCACAGGAGCATGGGACAGAAATCTGTCAAAGGAATGAATAAGACATGCTCTTATTATTCCCCTCGGAGACGTTTACTGAGCTATTTGCGAGCTCAGGATTCCTGTAGTTGTCTCTCTCTCTCTTTCTCTCTCTCTTTGTGAGTTAATGGGCCCTGCCTGGCATGATGGTCCCCCTCCCCGCTCTGCTCTGCCCGTCCTGCCGTTTATCTGCACGACTATTTTTAAAAAGGCTGGAATTTAATCAAAACATTAACTTTGTGCTCAATCCTTTTAAAGCCCAGAGCAGCACTGGCTTGTTTTCTGTTCCACATGCCTACAGATGAGACTGGTAGGAGGAGGGAGGAAGGGATTGATCGCAGACTTTGCATAGTTTTTCTTAATGTTTCACTTCTTTTGACTTAAAGATCGCCACATTCCTGACTGGCAGACACGCGTGGCTTTTTGTAGGCTGACGAGGCCGCTCCGAAATGTCAGCAGCAGGTTGGGGAAATAAAACGGGAGAAGAATAAAATGAACAGAATAAGGAGCTCTTATAAAACTCCTGCCTCTTTTGTAGCTTCGACTCTTGTATTTTTGCAGGAGTTGCTAAGCAACCAGTCATAACCCACCGGCTGGTTTACAGTGCAGCAAAAAGATAAACAGCCGGCTGATGGATGCATAATAACTCATCCTGATAAGACAGACGGTGCTCCATCAGCTCCGGGTGACGTTACAGGATGTTTGTAGCTTTAATATGTGCTGAAGGAACCGACTGGATGTGGTTTAATAACAGTAACCTTTTTGGATCTCACCTTCTGGAAAAAACTTTTTTTTTTACATTTCGTTTGCTTAATTTAGACACTTCAAAGTAGTTTTAAAGAACCAGTTTTAAAAGAACACAGTTAAGGTGACCTGAGTGAAAGTTTATTTACCTATTTTGCTCCAAAACAACGTGGCCCTGCTCAAGGTCAGCAGGAATGGCAACTAAAAGCTACAAATAGCAGTAGTTAAAACTAGCGAAACACTAACTAAGAGATTTAAGCATAAGATTTTCAAAAATGCAGAAAGTTTTTCAAGGATTTGAAGTGATCTCAGTGCATTACTTTGAAAAAAGTGTAAATAAAGTTAAATATTGCAAAAAGTTTAAAAGTTCGATGCCAAAAGTCGTAGCTGCAACGTCTTGAATGAGCCTAACGTTTTGCTATATGAATGGCTAAACCAGCTCAAAGTTTATTTAAATTAAAAAAATATATACTGTATGTAAGATGTAGTTTGCGATGACTCAGCAACCTTCACTGCTGATTGGTAAATGTCAACGCAGCTGTGCTGTAATCTTTATTTTCTACTTTTAATTTGAAAACAGGCTCAACTAAACAGACCAATACGCTCATACCTTTTGTAAAAAAACGCTTCATCTGTTGCTTATTTATGTTTACGATGCAAATTATAGTGTAGGATAAGGGAAACATTTTGTTTACTTTTCTATAAGTTTAAATCTGTTTTCATGTATTTTTAGATTATACGTTTAAAAAAAACTGTTTGATGTTTTGCATCTCAGTTCATTTTTCAGTCGTGTTAAAATTCAAATTTTTTATAACTCTGAACTCATGAAAATATGAACTAGAATCATATACTTACAAATAAAAAAACAGAATTTTAATGTGATTTAATCATTTTACAACCACATACATGCAGAGTTAAGTTCATTTATGTATTTTCAATGTCATCGTTAACGGTTCTGAGTCATCATTTCTGTTCCTGCTGTTTGTTTTTCTTTGGTGCAGCAACTTTCAAGTTTTAACCCAGAAAATCCAAAATATCTGATGTTGTGCTGAGTCTGGTGATCTGCAGATCCGTTAAGCTCAGTTCATTAAAATGTTTCAGACACGGAAACAGATTTCATCACAATCAAGATGAGATACTAGACTATTTTATTTTCTCTGTATTTGTTAACAAAGCCTGCTCTATTAAAACAGAATATTTTATTTATAAATGCTCTGTTTCATCTATGAGATGTAAAAAAAAAAACAAACACCTGGTAGACACACCTAGACTAGGGGTGTCTGAACACTAGTACTTCAGTTTGGATATGTGCTGTTTTTGATACGGAGTACTTACTGAGTTAGAACTTAAGTAATACACAGTGACTTTAAAAACAATTTTTAGAACAGGGTGGCTCTTCTTCCTTCCCGGTCTACAGTCCCTCTGACTGGATCAAATAAAATATACAGCATGATTTATACTGTTGTAACATTTTAATTGATTTCGGGATTGATACTGGTGTTGGTATCAGTTCTTCGTATCAGGGCATTTTGTACGAGTACTTGCAAAACTTCGGGCCCAATGCCAGCATCAGTATCAGGACACCGCTCACTAAGACAATCCAGAGTTACTTTAGCTGGAACAAAAGCAACTTGCATTACTTTTGACTGATTTAAAAGAACAACTGATCATAAACATGAATGAGTTTGATCAGACAAAATCCAACTTAACGTGGCCGTAAACAATGCAGCTCATTGTAATATTGATTTTCTTCTTGGCTGATGTTTAATTCAGTAGCAACAAAGAAAAGAGAAAAAATCGGCTTTAGAGGAAATGACTCAGATCAGCTTCATGACACTGAAATTATCTGCTGGCCCTGGGGTGGGGTGGATCATTTCCTGCATTGCTGCGCTTGTTGGGAGATCCGCGTGTGTGCGTGCGTGCGTGCGTGTGTGGACATCATCCCCACCCCCCATCACGTGTATTTTTTTCTCTCCTTAAATAGTAGTGTTGTGTGAGGTCGGTCCTTTAATGGGGAGGTGCTGATCAGCTGAGCGGAGAACGACGGCGAGTGCAGGAAGAGAGGTTCTGAGTTCAGAGGAGGTGAACACAAACCGGGCCAGGTTCGGGTTTTTCGTACAGAACGTTCAGGAATGCACAGCTGCTGATGAATGGTTTCCTTATAACAATTAGCATCTTTTATTTCCTCTTCCTCACATTAACCCCACGGGTCACAAAAGGATGAAACATAAAAAACTTTAAAATCTTCTGAGGTTCTAGAGATTAATGTTAAGGTTCTAACCCAAACATAAACAATCCACTCGTGATTAAATAGGTTAAATTTCCATGATGCGAATTAAAAGTGATTTTAATCAATAGTTGCTGAAATGATGACCAATCTCTAATATTTTTAATGACCTTTAACTAGTTTTTCTAACTAATTATAAAGTTTTGGTCTCTTAACCCACAGCAGTTTTTTTCTTACTGTTGGTATTTGAAGAAGAACGTGTTCCCAGAACAGGAAGTTGAAGCCTGGGGGCGTCTGTCATCTGAATATCTGCTGCCTACATCAGAATATGTTAATGTGAATTAGGACGTTTTGAGTAATTTGTCACAACTTTCACACGTGACGTTTTGCTCAAATTTGACTTTCAGTTTGTTTCGTAGTTGCAGCTACCAATATCGCAAATGTTCTTTTAAAATAATAGCCTCATTTTTTTCCTTGCAAATGGTTTCTTGTTTGACAGAAATATGGAGAAGCCACTAAAAACCACGTTTTGTAAACGCCATCCCCGCGACTTATTTATTTTAAATGTGACGAGGAGACATTTGCTCATCTTTTGTCAGCAGATGAATCTCAGACA
>JAVKLF010000002.1:15093283-15116967 GCA_034783495.1 Millerichthys robustus | reverse complement strand
CGTCAGACCCGAGGGAGACGTCTGTCGAAGCGCTCAGGGCTGCCTCTGAAATGCAGAACTCCCAAGTTCATCTTCTTTCCTCTGAGTTAATATCTATGATAATCACAAGGGCGAGAGCGGCGGGATCGGAGGTTGGGTTTATTGGAACCAAGTGTGTGAATCTTGTTCCTACACAGACTGACCCCCGTGATTCCTGTTCGTTTTATAATCCTGGAACATTATAAAACATAATATATGCAGTTGTGTCTGTTAAACTGTCAGCCCAAAACTGGAGCTATAATCACATAAACCTGAACGAATGAGCTAATTGGGCCACAAATAAACCATCCTGACAGTTCCACTGTTCGCTGATGATCACGTCTCACTCTGGAAGGTCATTTCTTTTCTACTTTTGTCTTTTGAGTCTTATAAGAAATATTTTCTTTCTTTTTCTTTGTAACCTCAGAAGTCCATCTGTCCCTAACTGAATTTAGCTCACGAAGGCACAGAAAACCTTTCTATAGAGGACCTTAAATCTGACACGGAGCAGTAAAAACTGTTGGGTTGTGAGCAGGAAGGCTTCAGGGAACAGATGTATGGAAGGATGTGAGAACCTTCCAGTAGAAAAAAAGTGGTGACGCAAATTAAATACATTTAAATATAGTAATGGTGGCATCGTTCCGTGGGGATGTTTTCTGGCACAGGAAGTTGGGGAAAAACCAGAGGGGGCAACCCAGAAACAGTCCTGAATTAAATGGGTAACAGATTAAGGATGGATGGATGTTTGTTTCTGGAAGCATAAAAAAAACATGTCAGCTGTTGTCTGGGATTCTGCGCTTCTTCCTTTCAGGATCACGGGCGTCACTGGTGCCGATAGAGAAACATTTTTAAATATTTATATGGATTACAGGTTGGAAATCTTTACAGATTTCACTTTAAAGTGATGGTGTCAGAGAAAAGGCTGAACATTTTCTTGTGAACGAAGTGTCTTGTATAGACGATTTGTTCTGAAAGTGACTAACTAATAACCCTAAATGCAGAAAATTACCCTCTGCCAGAATTTACATTTTTGAAACAGAGAAATAAAAAAGGCTGGGATGGAAAATGTCACATCAGAGCGTCTGGCTCCACTGACATTTTCTAGAGACAAATTGAGAGATTTTACACTTCAAAACGGCCTGTCCTGTTCCATTTAATGCCAAAGGAGATGTCTGCAGCAGCCGCTCAGCTGTGGTGCACACCAGCAGGGGGCGCACTTACTTTGTTACCAACTTTGTTCATCAATACGTGTGGGCATGTGTGAGATTTACGCTGACACACACAGGAGGAGTTAAAAATGCAGAAAACAGCAGCTTTCGTCTTTGGCTCAGACTTACAGTAATCTGTGGTGGGGAAGGTCACTGGAGGGCTTCTGATGGAGGGTTGTGGGGTCTTGGTTGTTGGTCTTGGTACGAGCCTGGTGGCCACAGGTGGAAACTCACCATTAGCTGAAATTAAAAAGAACAACAATGAATGAAAAAGGAGCAAGTTAAGGAATAAAAACCTTGTCGCTTTCATGATGAAGTAGTAATTAAATGCAGAGTCGTCCTCCTTGCTGGCGCACAAAGTGTTGAATCATTAATTCATCTGAGCCTCCAGTGGTCCTACAGGAGGGGAGAAAACGCCTCAAATAATCCATCAAACCTTGCACTGAGATCATCTTCCTCTGCCTCAAATTAAAGAAAAACCTTCCAGGTGAAATGAGGTCAGAATAGAAGACCTCTTAGTGTGGCAGGACTAATATCATCTAAAAGCAACTGTTAGTTTTAAAGGGGGAGGAGAACCATCTGAGCCAGAACAGATTTATTTAAATTTTTAATGGGTTGCAGACTGTATTCAGTTTTATGCTGCCACTTTTGCAGAGGTTGCAGCAACGTTCAATGAATCGCCGTCGAGGGAACATAAAAACGACACACCTAACTAATGAACAGGAGACTTGAATGATAAAATCAATGTCAGACAGCAGCAACAAATGTACACAACGTTTGCACACAGGGCCTGAAATTCTAACGATCAGTTCAGAAGCACTTCAGTGTGACCCAGCGAGCTCCGACAGGGATGTCAGCATCGATTTCTTGTTAAAGAAACAAAAAGGAAAATTGCCTGATATGAAGTGTAAAAACATTTTTTTTGGGGTCATCTTTTCAAACAGACAAAACGAGGATAAATCATGTAACAAAAAATAAAAAAATCCTATAATAATAATAATAAAAACTGTCAATAATGTTTTGTTTAGAACAGAGCTGTCTACAAAAAATCTGAAGTTTGATTTGTTTTGTTCTCCTACAGGAAATAGAAGAAAAAATGTGAACTTTTAAACAACATCTTGAATGAAAATCCTGATAATTTGAAAGTGTTTACTGTAGAAGTATTTTATGTAATGTCTGCAGATGTCAGCTTTATGAAGATATCAGTTTAAAAACTGCGGCCTCAGGGGTCACTTTGACCCAAGGACAGCGTCCCTGTCCCAGTTTTTCAGTCCATGAATAACTTCAGACTGATACTTGAAGCAAGAACAACAAACTATAAATGATGCTTTATATTCACATGACCCAAATATTAAGACTCCTTCATATTCTGCACAAGGAGTGGCCCACAGAGAGGCCTATAACATATTTTCTGGGGTTTATTTGCATCTCATACAACAAGAGAAAAGGTTTCCAGCTGTCTTACGCAGCCGTAGAACGTTTGTTTGCTCGGCAGCTACATGATATTCCCCACAGGACTACCCTGGCAAACAGAAGAAAAGACTTATTTAGAGGTTCATACAAAGATTTTTTTTCATCATTTCTATTATTTTTCTGAGCTACAGAAACTTCTGGAGTAAATAATGCACCAGCTACCTCTTGATGAGCAACTAAATGTAGAGGAGTTGCAGGAGCTCAGTATCCAGCAGAAATGTGACTAATTGCGACGAGCCGGTGAGTTGTCCACAATGATTCATTTGCCTCCTCAGTGAGAACGAATGAGGCCGGCTTTCACCCTGCCATCATTACGGCAGCATCACGGGATGAAAACAAGACTTTTCATCTTTATCTCTGTAATCATTTTAGCACAACAGCTCTCCCGCTCCTCCATCCCGGCTCCCCCGTCACCTGAGGCTGAAGTTTCACCATTTGTGACAATCTGGCAGGAGGCTCCCTCAGCAGCTGAGAGCTGTAGAAAGCTACTGTGTGGCAGTTTTCCCACTTGGTTAAAGGCAACCTGCTCACTTTGAAGAACAGCAAATGACCTTAATGTGTGCATGAGCTGATTCTTCAGCCATTAGTCTGCATTTATCATTAAAAGGTAGTTTTAATTTAATGAAATATGTAACTCTGCGCCAAAAATGCACAACCTGGTCTTCAAAGCTTTGAAAACCTTAGCACGGCCTTCCTAAAATCTGCCTGCAAGAAAATCAATATCTCATCCCATAGTTCTGTAACCCACATATAAATATGATTGAGGCTCTGCAGGCCGGGAGCTTTGATACAGATGGAGTTTATGATCAGAGTTGATAGATCACGAACGAGCGACTGCTTGGGCAGGAGAAGTCCTCCACGTGGCATTAAGCAGGACCTTTGGATGCATTATTCTAAACAACGAGTTCAGCAGCTTTTATTTCTCCAACAGAGCTGCTAATAAAGCGGTCTGCATTGTTATTCTGCACATGGAAACACGCTGCAGCAGGGTATTGGTATGCCCGAGCTCGTCCGGGTCCACCACAGAGAGGCCTGATCCACAGGGCAAGGCATCAGCAGGCGTGACTGTCACTGTTCATTAGTGTCGTGCTGTAAGCTACCTGAAACCCACCAGAGGCCAGCCACAGGGATGGGGGGGGGGGACCTTGTTACTACCCAGCCACATCTTGAAAAATCTCAAGTCTGCAATAAATCTGAGCTGAATCCACTCAGCAAACATTAACATGTTAGGAAAGATGCTTTGTGTTTATGGAGAAAAATGGATTTGATAAATGTAGAATCAACTCTTCAGACTCCTGGATTCCGCTACCTTGAACAAACTGCTACATTTGAACTAAAATTTGTATTTAAAGCTGTGATTAAATAACTTTTTGCATATGTAAAAAAAAAAAAAAAATCCTTCATATCTGATAAATTGAAACAAAATATGGACATTATTCATCATGTTCAGGAAAAAGGAGCCATCACTGAGTTTTTTTCCAGCTTTTATGCAAAAATGAAAAATGAAACATATCTTATTATGCAGGTTGGGGCGTGTTAATACAGTGATCGATATGAACAAGCAAGACTGAAATGAAACCAATAATAAAAAACAAGTGCTTTTAAATCATAAAGAAGAAACAGATAAACAAGGTCTTTAGTCTCAGTAATTGATTAGTAAACTCATATAATGTTCACCAGAGACTTGGATGCAGGTTTTTGGTCAGTGAGAAAAAAATCAATTACATAAAATCTAAAAATTTTTAAGTTATAAAACTAATCCAGACAACTGTTTGGGTTCAATATTAGAACTTTGTTTTCTGTTGAAATGATCTCAAAAAAACTAATTAATCCCAAATCATTTGAAAAACGAGGCTCCAGGTAAGAAATAAAGACTTTAATTAGCCCCATATGTCTTCACATTTAATGAGGGCTTAGAAAGTTCTTACTCGTTTATCCATAATTTGTCTTAGTGTTTCCAAACAACAAATGGATAAAAACTAGATTATCGTGACAGGCAGCAGAGGTACAAAAACAAAACTGATGAAACAATCGGACCATTTTCTTGAATTTACCGTGAACAAACAACTAAATGTAGTTTACCTGGAAAAAGAATTGAAGGTTTTGTGTCCAGTCCTGGTCCTTAAGGGCCACTAATCTGCATGTTTTAGAGGTTTCTCTGCTCTAACACTGAAAAAAGATGTGTTGGAGCAGAGAAACAACTAAAACACGCAAGATAACGACCCTCAGGGGGCAGGATTGGACATCAATGTTTAATCTAAACATATTTTACCTGCTGATAATATAAGTAAAAGAAGAAATCCTTCTGAAACAATCAGTCTGAGGTTGGAACCTCCAAAAAAAAAGAAAAAACCCTGCAAAACTTTGGTGAGGTTGTTTGGTTACAAACAGTAAAGAGTCTGGCTCCTGCTTACATCAGTGAACTTCTAAGCCCTTACTTTCCTCCTGGAGCCCTACGGTCTTCTAATTAGGGCCTCCCGGCTGGTCCTCGCTCTCGTCTGAGAACAACTGAGTTTTCTCTTCAGGATTCAGGAGTCTAGAAAAAAACTTCCCTTTGAAGTCAGGATGACGAGCTCTCTACGCTTCTATATAAACATGCCATATAAGATAAAGATTTATAAAAGAATTTTTCTTTGGGCATAAACATAAAGTAATGTTTGAGAATCTGCATGGAGACACGTGTCAGAGAGAGAAGGATGAACTTACAGAGTGGCCTAGCTCAATAAACTAATTTAATGACGCCGGATGAAAATAAAACGCTAAAACTGACGGCGGGGTCCAACACCTGAAGGGCAACAGATGCATCAACGAGCTTGTCTAACTATATATTACAGTCCGGTCCAGAGAAGTGTAACGTAAAAACCAAGGATGGCTGATCCTCTACATAAGTGTGTTTGCAGCATGTTTGAACATCCAAACACCACATGGCCCACACATCCATCATCCACATCAGTCACAGTAATCACTCTCGGAAATGACGTCTTTTAGAGCTTCAGCACCTCGTATCGACCGTTCGGACATATAGGCAATAAAAAGTGACTGCGTCAAAGTGTGTCGGTGGGTAATAGATACCAGCTATCAGATGAAGAACTTTCCATCTGCAGAGGGAGCGACTCGGGAACGGATGAACCTTCAGCGGTGCAGAGAAGCTGCTCCGGAAGACATAAAACACAAAGTGGAGCACAAATATTTCCTGGAAAATGTTATCTCTTTAAATAAAAAAAAAGCCCTCGGCTCAGTAAGCCCGAGGGATTCGGGATGATAGTGACTCTCCTCCAACTCTTCATTAACAGCAACAGATTATCTTCTGATCGTATCTGCGTTTATTAATTACAAACATTTGTTAAAAGTGACATAACATAGATTATATGCGGCTCTTCAATGAAAATCAGAATGTAGATAATGCGTTTCAATACATTTAATAAAACAATTCACAGCATATCTTAAATCTAAATGTTTTTGGCCACCTTAGAATAAAAACTGGATAAGATCAGTGTAATAATTAACCTACAACCATCAAATGACAGAACAAATAAAAAAACGAACAAGACTATGGGATGGCGGCCCCTCGTGTCCTCGCTCCTTAGAGTTTAATGCACTGCTCCATTTGAACAGTTCTTAACGTTAGAGCTATTTTCAGGCCCACAGATGCTCAGTCATTACTATTCCCATCACAGTTCAAACAGGTTCCCTCAGATAGGCAGAGACGTGGGGAGGCACTGAACTCCTAACCTTTCATTCTCTCTCTTACATGGCTGTCATCTTCCTCCTGTTTCTGTACCAATAAACCATCTCGGTTACAACACACAAATGTCTGGAGAGGTGACACGAGGCTTGACCTTTCTAAGCTAGCGGTGAAACACTGGAATACAAACCCTCATCAATCAGGTCTGACATTTTAAAACACATCAAACGTTCTCAAAGAAAGCGTTTTTAAAGGGATATAATCACGTGTCATTTTCGCGACAAGCTGTCAATCGAAAAAGCCAAAGCTGCGGGAGATTTAGCAAAGTTCATTTCTAACACAACTAAAGACTTAAAAGACTTTGTCATCTTTTATAACATCTGACTTTACATGGACCTGACTGAAACTGCAAAAATCGGAACAGCAGAAAAGCCCAAAGAAAAGGTTGGAAATAAGACGCCGTCATCCAGCCGTGCAAAATATCAGTTTTAACCTCTGAGGTTTTATGATGCAAAACAATAAAATCTTTCCAATTTTTGTCAAGATTTATTTAACAAAAACTGAACCAAGATGACTAAAGTGATGGCTTGTAAAACCAAGTTCAGCTGTAATGACTTGAAGTAATAATCATCTGTGTGACTCAGTCAACTTCCCAAACTCTTCTTTCCAGCACCGTTTAAATTCTCTGAGGTTTGCAGACATTTGATCCTTTCGGGTCTGAGAGCGTCTCACTGCAGAATTTCTGTCTGGACTTTGAATCCCTGCAACACCTTCTTTTCTGCTTCAGCCATTCGGCTGTAGATCTGCTGATGCATTTGGGATCATTGTCATGTTTGATCCAATTCACGCTTCACATTAGACCCTACAGAAGAGGTCACGGTCGACTCCATGGCTTCTGCTAGCAACTTTTGTTGAATAAATAATGACGAGTTCATGTGTCAAGTGCGATTCACCTAATATGTTATTTACCTGACCTGGTAAACATCATGTTGTGTCTGTTTAAAACCTTCAAATTGAAAATGATGAGATTCTTTATCTACTGAGATGGTGAAATCAGGAGTATATTCATACCAGATGAGTACTTAGACATGCAGGTTTCCAAACAATCCCAATAATCAAATTTAAAATCTGAAATATACGTTAAAAGAACAGTTTACAAATACTCACAAGCCAAGAAGCAGTCCATGCTGAAAGAGATGTTGTCAACAGAGACGGTTGAACCAGGTCCAGGTCCATCTTCTGCACTGAACTGGAGCCAGAACCTGAGGAGGGGTGAAGCTGTTTTAAACACAACTTGCTTGGATTGCTTCCGGACGAAATAGGATAGGGGAGATTTTGTTTTGCCAGCTTTCTTTAACTGGCAGAGAATTGGCTTTGGAAGGTGGGAATCGAGTTTTCTGACATCTCAATCAGTAATTTCAACACCCTGAACTTTCAGCATCGAAAAAAAAAGAGCAGCTTGACATCTGTGAGAAATAAACATGGCTGTGGTTATATACACACTGGAGAATAAGCACTATTTTAATTCTGTGTACTGGTACAGTTAATAACTCCCTTCTTCACTTTACTCTGATAAGTCATATATCAAGATTTACAGTCTGCTGCTTCTTAATCTCTGTCGACTCTTTCAAATGCATCTCCGATTCTATTTAAGCTCCGCAAAAGGTCATTGAGCAAAGTCTGGCAGGTTCACCCAGAGCTTACAGACATGACATTCTAATCAAAAGCACAAACACAGCTGACTACATAACCAGGAGTCAAAAGTTAATCACTCTCAGGGGAGCCGGATTATCCAAGCCTGAACGGTAAAGAACCCCTCAGACAAACAAAGACAAAACACCTTTTTTTTCTACAGGCTTCCTCTTTTTTATTTGATTTTGTGTTAAACTCTCTATTCTTGAGGGGAAAACGAGGGCCATAGCTAATTGGATGGCAAGTTGAGAGTTTGGTGTATTATCTTTGTCACAGACAAGTGGAATAAGAAGAAAGTATTTTGTACAGATGTACACATGGACAGCCCATAGTAAAGGCCCCTGTGGGATTCATTAGTTGGGTGGTGTTGAGAGGAAGTTTAAAAATAAATAAATAAATAAAAATCAACACTTATGTGAAGAAACTCCACTGTTTAGAGTTGTGTCAAAATGAGCGGAATAACTGATCTGCTCTGAGAAATATGCTCTTAAATGAGGCCGGTGGGAGATTCTGCGGGTGTCGTAGGCTTCAGCAAAAAATACTGAAGTATTAGAATGTCCTTTGAGGTTTTCAAAACAGTCTGACAACATGCTTCCTTGGAATGACAACGGTTGGCGGTTTGGCGTACCAGTCTGCCAGCCCGTAAAGAGGAAGTGTGACGCGTCTCCAGCCTCGGTCAGATCTGGGCTCGCTGGCTGAACGCCACAGCCTGCGCTGCTCGTCGGGCCCTGTGCTGTTCTCCACGATCCACAAAGACAGCGAGTCCCTCTGCGAACCTCCAGAGCACAGCCAGAACCGCACCTGTTGAATAATGAGATTTTTAAACTCACAGCGCAAAGGTTCAGGATCTTGTGCTTGACAGCGTATAACTGAGTATTTTAGAATTTAAGTAAATCCAGCAAATGTGTTATTAGCCACGAGAGCGCTGCTTTAATCAGTTACTGCCATCTGCTCAGTTATAAATAATTTTAGATTAGAAATAATTCATTTAAGATTATAATTTGGGTATTTTTCACACAGGCATGCTTCATGATAAATCAGTGTAATGGTGGATGTGTTGGATCTGAATCAAAAGTAGCGCACGATTTCTGACGAGGTTTAAATAGCAAAAAAAGACCAAATTAAAGCTCATCTCAGTGATCCTCAACAGCATTTATAGAGCAAAATACATAATTCTTATTTCATTATTTAAGTGGAACAGATGCTGGTTTAAGCCTGATGAATAAATTTAAGACCTCTAAGTTCTGTGCTGGTGATGAATCTGGGTCTTCTCAACAACTCTGAGATGTCATGTTCACAATTTAAATGTTGATGTTAACCCTAAACACGGCAAGAAAATAAAGGTGGTTTGTTGCCTACGCCTCAAACTAACATTCAGTCATTTATTGTTGTCCAAGAAATAAGAAGGACTTGATGTGTATTCTTGATTTATAGCTAATCTTTCTTTAATATTAGCCTCAAGAAGCAGAAACATAATTTCTTTTCATCTTTTTGATGATTTTCTACCCAATCTGCCCTGCACACACATTTGTTGTTTTTATTATGTTTAGATGAAGCTAATTTCACCGCACATTTATCTTCCATGTTTTGTCTTTTCTGACCTCCTGATCTTTGCACCCAGTCTGCCTCTTACACATTAACCTCTTTGACCTCAAGTTTCTGCCTTACTTCCGTACTGAATGTGCCAAATAAAGTAACAAGGGGTCAAACGTCATCTTTCAGAGCTACTAATATGAAATCTAAGAATATTTCCTATGTTTTTGGTGACCGTTTGAGTTAAATTAGTTAACTGAAGTAAGCTAAAAATGTGAAGTGAACTAATATTTAGGGTAAATAGAGCTAACTAACATTACATCTGAGTTTATAGCAACAACTAATTTACTGAATCAGCTACAGGCAGAGGAATTGTCACTTTGCTCCGAACAGTTTGGCCTTAATTGCCTAAAACCCTATTTCTGTTTAAAACTAAAGACATCTAATGTCGAACAAAAATAAAATATGCCGTGAACCGCACAGCAAATGGTAAATTCTGCAAATAGCTAAGGTATATGTAAAATAAAAAGTATGGGGCTTACCGTGCAGGGGGAGTTCCTTAATGGAGGGGGGAAGAGAGGACTCTTCAACAATGCTGAACCACGCTGATGTTTAGACTGGCGCCGCTCTAAAGTAAACGCTGCACCTTAAACACATTTGTATAGAAATAAACACTGATTTAAAATACTGCAGGGTATTACATTATTACCACAAAGTCAAAAATAAAAATGTCCCTCCATACATGCATACATACGTGCACCATAGCTTTTACAATGGTCACAATAAACTACTGTTTTTTTATTTATTTTATGCACCAATGATCAATTTAAAGGTTCTCAAATGAGCTCGTTGGCAGTCCAGTGGTTATTTTGGGTCACCATCACAGCAGAGATGAATACAATATATCAAACCGGCCTCACCAAACCTCTCAAATCTTAACTCAGCAGCTGCTCTCACAACGGAGGCAGGACTCTGTAGCGTCTTCAACCCCGAGGGATTCTGTTTGGAGCGATTCACGGACCTCTGACTAGAACAATCTGTGTCCGACACATCAGAACTTTTATTGTTTCCAAACTCAAAGTCAAGATTCTAATGTTCAAGGTTGGGTTGTTTCTAAGCTTGGAATCCCTTTTTTTTAAAGTCTAAAAAGTCCATTCTCATAAATCTCTACAACACTTGCATATAAAAGCCATCAATGAAACTTTTCACAGCATTTCATCTGCACAGGGGTCGCAGCGTATGAGACAAACCTGACGGCGGGCAGCTCAGTCTGGTTGATACGACTGGAGGCTGAACTCTTCTCCAGGAGTGATTCCTGCCTGCAGTTGACTGCCAGCCGCAATCACCTTCTTCAAAAGAACAGTAGCTGCCGTTGAGAAACCGGTCTGGAGAAAGAGACAGGAGCGAATACATTCATGATACATATAATGTTAGAAGAAAGTGCAGTGATTGCTGACGGTTGAACATCCAAGGAGAAGAAGGACAAAGCCAGAGGAAAGGGACTGGAGATCAATGACCGGACAGACAGCAAAGGGAAAAACAGCTCACAGGATTTAATATACTTGTGAAAACGTGGTGAGCTCTCCGACTAAAAACAACAAAGCTGTAGAACGGAAAGAGAAATTAGAAACTCAGAGGAAATGAGAGATGGCAATCAAATTGAAATTTCTTAGAGCCATGCGAGCAACCAGTAATTTTTAACCATTGAGCACTTTCCAGAGAGTTTTATGTACCTACATTTATTTAAAATGTATCCAAAGAAACCCAGCTGTTATAATTTAGAGCCAACAGACAGAAAAAAAAAATCAAAGTTGAAGGAATGAACAGACAGGTACAATGAGCATTTTACAGATTATAAGTGAACATGTAGTCCTTCCAAAAAAACCTTATTCCTGTGTAGAGGTAATGATTTGGTTAAAGCTTTCCACTCTACATTCAACCACCGATGGAGTGGATTTCAGGTAAGTGATACACGTCCTGGATGCAGTCTGAAGTGGCTAAAAGCTAACCGCTACAATGAAGGCGAAGTCGGTCAAGTTCATAATCTCACTTTTTTTTTTTTCCTGTGGAGGTATTTTACAATTTTTAACTGTTAAACAACTCAGAACTCTGAATTTTCCTCACTAAGGATACCAAATCAATAAAAACATGATCAATTCTTAACTGAAATCAAGTTTTTCCAGGTTTATTACTGATAAACCTTGAAAAGAGATTTTCAGCTTTTCAGCTAAGAAAGTGACTAATGATTGATCACCTACTATTGGTTGGGATTTATTGTTTAGCTGAACTTTCATGTTTATGATAAAAGGGTGCGTTTTGTTCTATTGGTGTTATAAGTAAATAGTATCTATATTGAGTAAAATTTAAACCAAAGCAAAATTGATCATTAAACAGATATTTCCAAAATAAATCTGCAAACTTTCTGGCAAATAAGAGCCAAAAATTTTATGTTTCATTCTGTTTTCTGTCACAAACTCCTCTATAACCAACATAAATCAGTCACTGTTTGATAATGCTATAAAGCAGAAACTCAAGATAGTCATGTCACGTATGAAATATAAACAAAAGGATTTGTTATAATTCTGAATATCACAAAATAAAAGTAAGCACTGATGTGGTTCTATTTATGATTTTAGTCATGAATACCTGAGTTATCAGACAACAGCTCATTCATGTGTTTTTGTAGAGGAAAAACAAAGCTGTATAGGCTATAAATGATAAAACCTGCAATACTTCTGCAAGGTCTTTGGTGCAAAGACGTTTTAAACTCAGACATAAAAAAGTTAAACAAAAAATAAATGAAATCCTTACAGATTCTCCTTTAAATTCCTGCTTCTCATGCTTTGATGCAAAGCAGCATTTCCGTTTCGTTACAGGGTGACTGTGGAGCTGGCAAGCAGCGGGACGTCTGCAGAATTTAGACGGACTGAGATCAGCCAGAGGAAGCTGAGACTCTCAGAGAGAGAGAAGAGGATGTGTTTGTGCATAATGATGATGCAGCGGTAGGATGGTGAGGCTGATCCACGGGGACTCCAGTTTCCTTATACATCAGGAATCTTTGTGATTGACGCGAGCTGATTTTGTTCTTCCTGCCTCTTTCTGCTCTTTCCTGTTAATGAGCCTTGGCAGAGCTTATGAAGGATTTAAATAGATCAAATCAGATGCAGATAACTCGTGGATGGATCATAGAGAATATGGTATCAGAAGCGATGCCATATGATTTCTGCAGCAGGGGGTTATGATGATGAGTGAGTTTGATGAATATTGAATGAATTATAGATCTGCAGGTACAGATGTAGGCTGCGTGGAACAAACAAAAGACATCAGAAAGAGTCAGGGTGGCCTGATGACAAAAAAATTATGCAGAATCAGTCCTTGCCCTCAGTAAATTGTTTATATTTACAGAAAAGCTTCAGAGTTGGACACAGCTGACCTTTGAGACATCGTTCTATGCACGGAGGTGTGCACAGATGCATTAGAGAATAAACCTCATTCTGCAAGACTCATCCGTTTGTAACAAACAGGACCCTTCAGCATCCATGATGCAACACATAAATCAACCAGTGACACGCACAGGCTGGCTTGTTCTCAAATGTCCATGTGAAGCTTCTAAAATCCAAACATTACACACACACACACACACACACACACACACACACACACACACACACACACACTGCATTTAAATGAAGATTATACCCCCGGGTTAGCCTCTCAAGCCAATTAGTGCTGATAAATCCTCTCTCAGCAGAAAGGGAATCTGCGCCTGGCTGGGATTTTCACCCTATCGTTACCCCCTTATCTCTCAGCTCCCATTGTTAGCAAACCTAAACACACGAGGGAGCAGGCATCATTTTAATAAGCAGCACATGGGAGGCTGACCTGCACTGCGGGCAGTGGCAAATTAATTCTGGTTTGTTTAATATGAGTAAAAACTCTGGGATAAGCCACAACATCATTACTGTTGTTTTAATAGTTTGTGGGAGACTTCTGAACATCAATAAATCTGGATGATAATCTAAAAAGAAATTGTGTGCATGCAGGCAGCTCTAAAAAAAGATCCGCGCGCACAAAAAGCATCCGGCCTCGGGGACTTGTGAAGAAGATGTCAGCATACTCGGCCAACGTTTGTTCTACGCCCTGAGAAAAGCAGAAACAAATGTGCAGAGAGACAGAAATAACAACTGTGGAATATGTCAAGGGTGAGAAATGCTGGCCATGCATATCTGTGCTGCGGTTTTTTTTAAGGAGGTCTTTTCTTTCTGCATCGCTGTCAGGAGGGCACACACAGACAGTCGGTTGTTGCTTCATTAAGGGTGATTCACTACAACACGGCTGAACAACTTCACAACTGACTGCAAAGACGAATATAAGTTAGAGGAACGTTTTCACGTTTGTGCATCAGACTGTACTCACGGCAGCGGTCGCCCTCGTCGTCCCCGAGGGGACAGTCTGTGCTGAAGTCACACAGTTTGTCCAGGGGGATCCCTGGGCCCTGGTGGCAGTGGTATTGGCCTTCCAGTGTGACGTTTGGGCCAGGTGAGGATGCTGGAAGAAAAACAAAAGATTGTCTAAAACAGAGTAGGGATTCTTAAATGGCAGACAAAAGGCAAATCTGGATTAGGACCCAAATGATGTCTCATCTGGACCCAGATTGGTTGAAAAACAACTGGCATGTATGGTAATTCCTACATCTGGCCCTCAGTTTCAAAAAATACAGGCCTGAAATAACAATATGAAGAAAACATCCGTGTTTGTCACTGAAAGAAAACTAAAATATACCCAATTTATTCTGGAGCTTTGCAAGAAGGAACATTTCTTTAGGTGGACTTTGCTGAATTGTAAATGAAGACCACTGGTTTAGAAAACGCAACCACAACAAATTATAGAGCCAAGGATTAAGTTCTGAACATCCCTGCCAGGATTTATTGCCTTATGTTAGATGCAAAACTTAAAAACCACAGCTCAGGCAAAAGTTAAACAGTAAAAGTCAGAGTGGAGTACATCAGTTTATGACGAACCCCTGACTGTAAACATGGTTTGACATCTGGAGACTGTCTGCACCATCATAAATAACTCGACACAGGCTGCACGAGCTGTGATTATAGTACACAACCATCAGACAGGAACAGGAGCCAGCAAAAACCATGACCTAGTTACAGTTAGCGGGTAGCTCCCACACAATAAAACCAATTGATATCACCTGTCTCTGCAGCTCAGTTGTCACTAGCCACATTTGCATATCTATGCAAATCAGAGATGTGTTATCTCCAAGTTCTGGAAACTGACTGCTCACTGTCACCTTAATCATCTGAAACTGATCAGAGCCAGGAGAACAAAAACAGAAGAGCAGGAAGCTAAAGCATACACTGATGGGGATCTTGTTTGTCTCTTTCTGTCATAAGGAAGAACAAAAAAAAGGAGAAGTGATTGTTATCATGGCTGACTGGCTGTGCTCTCTGTAGTTTGCCCTTGATCTGTAATATGCAGATTTGTTCTCTGTTCGGGCAAACTTGGAGTCGCAAGACTGATAATAATCCCATGACATGGAGTTTCGACGCAGAGCAAAAGCTGTTAGCTGAGCTGACAAGACAAGCAGTAAAGCCACATTAAATTTCAACGCAGCAGTAGAAATAAATTTACTGTTACACCTATAGAACTATTTCAAGAAGCTCCGATTTGCATCAGGGTGACAGGCTCACAAAAGTGAGACGGGACAAAATGTTATACAATATAGAAACATTTTAGATGAAACGGAAGACAAAACTGTGAAAAACAAACCTCAGCAACTTTGGTCATTTGTTGTGGCTTCTTTTACAAAAAATAAGACAGATTCTGAGTGAAGCCCTGACTGTACGTAACGAGGAGTAGTGGTTGAAATGTTTACAGCTGGCAGAGACGGAAATGCTTTGTTATTTTCAAGAGCTCCACAGTCTTTGGCCTCTGTCTTTAATGACACAGGTGTGGCTGTGTAACTCCTGCGTCATTGAAGTGGACATGTCTCATTCTAAATCAAGTCATGTGGTCACAGACTCCATCAACCCTCAGGCTGTGAAGTCAGCTTACCCTCTGACACGTGGATCGACTCGGCTGCTTGCCAGGTCAGAGACAAAACAACAACAGGGGGACCTAAACTTCCCGTACCACCTTGGTGTTTTTATAAATCACACAAAGAAGAAAGGAGGGCGGATCAAAGGGTTTTATAAAAGGAGCTTTGGAGTGATCTTGCAAAATAAATGAAGACTTTAAAAACTGTAAAAAGAATAACTGGGCCCGACACAAACCAGCTCATGTCTTCTGGTCCTGTCCTAAACTAAATATATTTTAGGATGAGATATTTGAAGCTTTGAAGCTCAAGGTGATTTTCAGAAGTGAGGTACCAAACTCCCCCCATAGTGGCAGTCCTGGGAGAGATACCCGACGGAATGGAAGTGAAGAATGACAGATATCTCCTAAATATACTGCTCACAGCAGCACTGAATTGTATAACCATTAGCTGGCTGAAACCAGGTCCTCCGACATATAACATATGGATTCAAAAGGTTTGGGATATTTATGCGATGGAGGAAATTACAAACTCTTTAAGACTTCAAAAAACAATGTTTCATACTAGGTGGGGCCCAGTTGTTCCCTTATTAATACAGTAATACTCTTTGAGGCTTGCCCTTTGGCACTCACAATATATTAATCAGACATGATTGTGATTAGAAATGTATCTTCACGCAGAAGAGTAATTTAATTTTACTTACTTATTAGTGTTTTAGTATTTATTTTTTGTTGTCATCCTTTCTTTTTGGATGTCTTACATTCACGGTTATGACACGTGCCAACAGTATTGCCGTCTCACCTCCTTTGTTGATTTATAATGTAGAATTTTCATATATGTTGAGACAAAGAACGTAAAGTGGAAGTACTTGTTTGTTGTTGTTAAAAATAAATTAAAATTAAGTTCTAAAAGAAAAAAATGTAAAAAGATAAAACTCAGATTTTGCTCAATATCCTTAAAATTTGAAAACGTGACGAGTACAGAAGACTGATTCTCTGGTTTTTCTCCTTTGTTGTTTTTGTCCCGCTGAGTTGCTAATCCATACGCAAATGTATTGTTTAAACAGCCTGCAATCAAATGATTTGATTTGTTGGAAAAAGTTGAAGTGGACACCTGAAATAGATTGTGCCAAGATCAGCGGCAAATTTGTAGCCACTCGTGTTCAGAAAAATGAAAAGTAAAAATTGGACTGAAAATTAGCATCCATTTCCTAAACCTGCCTTGTTTTCAGCACGCTTCTACGCTGCTGTGTTCTTCTTCTTTTGTCAAAAACATTAGGGCCTATTCAGCAACTGGCACACTTAACTATGGATTAAAAAGAGTGTGGATGGGGAGGGGGGGGGCATTTATTTTATTTTTCCATTGGGGAAAAACACATTAGTCTGAGGCCTCCCACGGCCTACTGCTGTGGCAGGACCTTCATGGCTGCAGAGAGCCACTTTAACATGTCGCTGAATAACCCACTTCACACTCTTTCAAAACCTTGCCCGAGTAAATGATTTTGATGATGAATACTCTTTTGTGTCAGGGCTTATAAGTGGTTTTTCTTGGACTCTTTTTTGCAAACTAAAAGCTGAAGATGGCACATAAAAATACAGATTCGAAGACATGTGATGTTAACGGAGTAAATTGTACATTTTTATTCAAATTATTTAAGTCTGCTTGCTTGTTTAACACCCAGTGTTTGGGTAACGGTGTGCTTTTCTTGTGTGTATTCTTTCCTATTTAACACATGTATTATGCATTGGTTGTGCTCAGTAGCTTCCTCCATGTGTACCGGTACTGCAAGCATTTATCAAGACAAGTTATTCAGAGAACACTGGAACCTCTGAGCAATGAATGTGAATTTACCAGTCTCTTTGTTTTACGGTGGTGGGGGTGTAAAAGTGGTGATGTGGTGAACTTTAGGGGCCCTGGAGCAGGTAAGTTTAGACAAACATGGCTGCTGCTCTCCTGGCCTACTTCAGCTCTTAAATCACGCGTGTCAGATTGTGAAAACATGTAGGTCAGTGGGGGATGAATCGCCTTTGGGAGCAAGAGAGTTTTGTCATCCTTGTGTTCACGGGGTTGCATCGTGCTTTGTGAGGAGAATGATATACGAGAGCTGAGGAGCTGGAGAGGTGAGGGCACGGCAGCCGCTGATAAAAACTGATCCACAAACAGGAAGCAGTGTTTGGTTGATGGAGGCAGACGATAAAATATTAGTGTCTCTGGGCACAAATGTTACCACATTCAACTGAAAATACTCAGAGCAGCACCATTTTAGTTGTTTTTAACTAACAGGAAAGAAAGAGCTGGGCTGAGGGTGAATAACTCAAGCAAAATGTTAAAATAATTTATCGCTTGATATTTAGAAATTTCTCTGAGGCTTCCGTGGAACAAAACACAAACAGAAATTAGACAGGAACAAAACAAATATTTTATTTTGAATGTCAAGACGACTCCGAGGCACCCTCTCCTTAAAGTGTGAGTTTCTGTAATAATAATAGTAATATAAAAATATATGGAAAGCCCTTCATGAAACCCAATGATGCTTCAAATAGGACATCAGATGAAAGGAAATGAGAGACGCATTAAAAAAAAGATCAATAAAATGAACAGGAAAACCCAACAGTCAGTTCACAGGACTGCAAAAAAAATGGCCAAGTTTAAACTCTATGTGATTACACAAATTTCTAGGAGATGTTCCGAATATTCCAGAGAGTTGGGGATGCAGCTTTGAGAGCTCTGTCTTTGAAAGTTTGCATTCAGGTGTGAGGGAGCTCCGAACCAGAGGACCTGAGGCTCCAGGATGGAGCGAAGGAGGTCAGAGTTATTGAAGGTCATAGCCAGGCAGTGATTTGTAGATGAGAAGAAGAATTTTATCATCAGTAAGAGACCTAACTGGAAGAGCTGAATGAGTTGGAGTAATGTGTTGCCAGGGTTTGGTGCAGGAAACAAAGTGAAGTCTGTCGAGAAGCATTTCATACAAAACTATTTATTTGACATCATCTAGATCAATAATAATAATAGTAAAATAAACTTCACTGTGTTTCGGCCAAGCTTTCATCGGGAAGTTCAAGTTTTCAGTCAACATCTTTTAAAAACATATTCAGACTCCTCCATCAGCTCTAAAACATCTGTGCACAACACGAGATTCATGTGCAAAAAAACCCTCCCAAAAAACTAATAAGTGAACCGAGACGGAGGCAGTTGTTCTCTCTGCAAACTCTACATCAGCTCAAATCAATTCAACATTCAATTCAACATTAACATCTTTTAACTTTTGCGTAGCCGTGTCACTCATATCAGATTTGTGAGAATTGGCTGATGCCCATTTCTCACTCTGCAGGATATCATCAGGTCATGCAAAGCAGTTCATATCATTTGAATAAAACTTGCCACGGTTTAATGGAGACTGCTCCTAGGTTTTGAAGCCAGGTGCGTCCTCGTCGCAGATGAGCTGCAAAAACACTTTTTGGAACAATGGAGAGGATTGTGATTAATACAGCTTTTGTTTCTCTACAGATGAACGGCCACGTCAGTCACATCCTGCAGTTCATGTGGAGGGATTTTAGGATGTAAAAAGTGCCCGGTTGCAGAACTGCTTGTGCTTTGAGCATACACAATGGCAAACAGTGGAAACTTGCAAAGAAAATGAACAAGACGAAGAAAAAAAAAACATCTTCACAGGCTTGATTGAGTCGGCCGTTGAATTCAAGTATTGTTAAAACTCATCAATCCCAGCAAACAATCTCCGTAAGGGTCACTGAGGAGAGAAATCGCCAGAGACTGGAGGAAACGGTGGTGCCTGCATCTCACCAACCCATTAAGGGCAAAATCTTGAGACGTTCATGGAGATTTACAGTGGCTGCACCGCCGAAGATAGATGCAGCTGCGTTTCCCACCGGACAGTCGACGGGACAAGACACATTCGCTCATGAATTCAATTAACTGCACGCCGTCACGCTCGATTGGTGCGAGCTCTGCCCAGTCACTATTACTATCTGTCATGCTCTCTGCTGGAGGGAGCTGCTCTCTCAAGGGCAGACCGGTGGAAATAATACCTGAAACATTCCTGAGATCATTTCTTTTTTTACAGCGGCTGTGTGCTCTCATTTAGTTTTTTAATTTAGGTCATCTAGTTCTGTTTCATTTTAATGGGTAACAAGTCATGTTATGTAGGTTTACAAGCTTTTCTTTCAAGGTTTTAGTCTCAATTTTATCTGTAATCTGGACAATTTATAAATATGCGTACCTTTTTTTGTGTAGATTTGATATATTTTTAAAAAATGCGTACTGACTCCAACTCAAGTCTAGTTCATCAAGTTTATAGTTGTAAAATGTGCATGAAATTATTAAAAAAGGTCTGAAAAAGGTCTCCTGTGATAATTGTGTACAAGTACTTTGTGCAACTGCTTTGATTTAAAATAATTTGTATTTCGTAAGCAAACCCATGTGTCCCTGGTCCTCTTTAATGAATATCAGTGGGTTTAAAGCACCAACAAACAGGAGCTCCCTAATTAATTTAAATGTGCCTAAAAAACATGTTTGAACCATTAAGAACGGCTCATATTGATTTTAGGATGTCCCATTCTGACTTTGTAAATACAGCAGGTGGAGTTAAAGAAAATAAGGTTTTGTCTGCTGTTCATTCATGTTTATACGCTTGAATTAAATCTATCTCAGATTGTGTTTGTAGCCAGACTGTAAGTCTCTTTTTGTTGAAACAACTCTAACTCCATGCTTGAACTCCGCAGTACCAACTTGATTTTTTTCAAGCACATCAAGGTTATTACTAAAACTCAGTCATCTTCGTATAGGACTAAATTTGTGTATATAGTCATTTTTTTGTGATACAAACAGTAAATAGTTTTATTAACATCACAGATTTGTAATCCGTACAAACTGATGTAAATTCTGTCAGTGCTGTTGAAACAGTTTTAATTATAGATAGAAGTCAGTGAAGGTTAGACAGTAATTCTCTTGAGTGCACCAACAGGGTCAATGAAATCTCTTTCTGTGACGGATTACAACACATGAACACTGAAGGCGTACTGTAGTAACACACTAATTAGAATGTACAGTGTGCCGTTTGACATTAAATGAATTGAAGTGACTCGGTGAACAGATTAGGAATTTCATGCCAATGTTCTTGGCAGAAACGGCGACTAAAATTTGATTTAAGGTTACCGTATCCTAATGACTGGCATTTAATTCAATAATGCTTTACGTTTGTAATACCCAGAAATTTCCTCCTCCGTGTCAGATTAGGGTTGATTTAAACATCCGTTTCATTTGGCATATGCAAGCCGGGAACACTCCACTTGGTGCCCTGGGCCATTTAACATTTGCTCAATACCTTAAAATGAAACAGCCTGCGTAGATTTCTTTGGAAAGGTGCCTGAAACAGACACCCAGTTTGTGTTGAGGGGATGCTTCTTGAGGAAAAGCCCGAGGCAACAGATTAGAGGAAGGGTGTGATAAAGCTTAGAGCTGCCAGGAAAGGCTTTTTCTCGGCACGGTAATTGATGAGCTTTTCCATCCAACTTATTCTTTCTTTTTTTCCCCTCCATGAATTCTCCCGAAGTACCGAACAAATCTTGATCTTTACCTGGAAGTGTCAAACGCTGGGAAAAACAGATTTAACACATATTTACCTCCAAATAATTAAGTTAGGAGGGAAAAGGGCCAACTGCCTCGAAGCTACACAGACATTAAACTTTTTTGATTAATTTAACAAAAAGAATGTGATGCAATGAGCATTTCTAATAAAAAAGTTTTGCTTTTCCTCTTTTTCCCAGCTTCAAGGAGACAGTAAATTAATAATAAAAATAATGACTGTGTTCATTTTAGGACTTCTAGAGCTGCAATGATATTTAAAGTTCATTTCTTTTCACTGTAAGCAACACGGAAGGTAAAGTTGCAATATTCATGCCACAGTTTACCAATCATAAAAAAAGAACAGCTGTCAGATATTTGTAGAAGCATTGATGTGATGTTGATGCTGATGTGAGATCATAAACCAGAGGATCAGTTCTTATTTGTCAGAAGAATTCCCCCCCTCAGATCTGAGATGACTCAAACCATGTTTTTCAACATTTGCTTGACTTTGTGAACTTTGCACACATGCACATGAGTGGATTCCTGTGTACCAGTGATGTGATGTGTGTTTACAAGACTGGCTGCAGACAATGAAATCAGTCATACGCTATTGCTCATCCCTCATGGGCCACTGCGTCCATGTGACATCCTTTAACCTTTCCTACAACTCTGACATGACTTCAGCCTAAATCTCAAAAAAGCACCATAGAGGCAGTCGTACCTAAAGGATATACTCCATACATGTGGTAAAATCTCAAAAAGTTAAACCAAAAAAAGGCCCAATCTTATAAGAAAGAGCATCCTCCAGCTCTCTGCGGGCCTCACTGCCTCCACGATGCTGTGTTTGATTGATGGGCCTCAGGATGCACTTATTCTGCTGTGTATCTAATCCCAACGTATGGAATTGCATGGGCGCTTCATTAAGAGCCTGCAGCGGCACAGTGCTGCGGTTAAGGAAATGATCCAGAAGGAGGAAGGTCACTGGTACAAATTCTCATGAGGTTCACTGCTGGTATGCGTCTCAGCTGTATGCACCACGTTCAAGGTAATTCATGAGCACAGAACAGGTTGTCCAGGAGACGAACATCTGTTATAATCCGTCTGCCGGAGACAAAGTCAAAGTTGCTGTTTGCACGATCTGTTTAGGAACTTCTCAGGCCACTCAAAAGCCTCCAAAATTACATTTGTATACAATATATGACGTTAAGAAAGTCTTCGATGTCTGCTGAACTGAAACACTTGATTTATTTGTATGTTTTAGAGACATAAAATCTAGAAGAAAGTAAGAATTAAACTTTCTGTCAGCTCCAGCAGTCACACAGCCACACAAGTCATTTCAGCTGCAGCCGACTGGATTGCTTGTTGGACCAGTGACTGATGAGTTAATTAAACTGGAAGAAAACAGAGAAATAAAGAAGACAAGGCACCATTTATTCATCCTGTATTGACGATATCACCTCACAGCACATTCACTAAAAGAGTCAATGTCTTTTTGATGAAGAAAATAATGAAAGACGGAAGTTGTCAAACAGACGTTTCAGGCTTGAAGGGCTACAGAATGAATAAAACCGCTTTGGGATTTGTATAAAGGTGAAAGATGAATCAAAATGCTTGAACGTAATGGACTTCTAACATTTGTTTCATCACAAAGCAGACCTATTTAAAGAATTATTCGAAATGCACCGCAGGAGTTCGGACATGAAACTGATCGTCAGGACCTTTTCATCTCTCAGAGTCAATTGTATTTTCTCAGGGCTACAGGAACCAGTTAAACAAATACAGAAGATTTTGTATCCATGACATTCTATTTGTGGCCAAATTAAAAACTTTAACTTGTAATTAATTAACAAAACCACGTTTACACGCGAGGCCCTGTGCTGTTCTCGCCCAGCAGGTAATGAATGGCATTAACGGGATAGTTCTGATCACAGGTGATTGTGTTCGAGTGCGAGACCCTTCACGTAGGTCTGAAGGTAATCTGAGCCCAGGCTGGTGACAGGTGCTGCAGGGAAAAGGTGCAGGAGGTTCAGCGGTGAGTTGGTATAGATGGCGCGCCGAGACGGATTAGGGCTTAGTTTGGGAGTGGGAGGTGTGGGGTGGGTGTTGTTCTCGGTGCCCAGGTGGCACCGGAGGAGAGGACAACACGTCCACATGATTTTTCTGTCTGTGAGCTGCGTCTTGTGTGCTGCCTGGCAGGAGAACACAGTGAACCCAGATCTGAGAACAATTAGATGCCGTCCAACCGTGGCTGGATTTGCATGAGCAGCAGCTCCAACTGTGGCAGAACCGGGACAGAATCACAGGAGAAACAGACGGGGTGGGAACTGATACATGGAGGCGTCTGTAAAGTGTTCGTTAATACAGAACACTGACTTACTTTGAATTTTATCTGTATAGTGAATGATTACAAAAAAGAAAATTACGTTTCTTGATTTTGTCTTTTATA
>JAVKLF010000002.1:14929422-14939702 GCA_034783495.1 Millerichthys robustus | reverse complement strand
GTGTGTGTGTGTGTGTGTGTGTGTGTGTGTGTGTGTGTGTGTGTGTGTGTGTGTGTGTGTGTGTGTGTGTGTGCTCCTACATAAAGCAACAAGACTTTTGTTCCCTGAAGATGTTTCAACACTTATCAAATAGATCTCCCATATTTCATTATCGATGTGGGTAAATGTTAAATAAGTGGTAAGGTGATCTTCTTATCCTCATGGAAAGGTTTTCGTTTGGCAGCTATAATGTACTTTGGTGCAATGAATGAAAAACTGAGCATCTGGTACACTTTATCTGTGTAATTCTGAGAATGTAATTGTAAAACCCATCATTTAGGATCACAGGTAATGCTGGTGATAAAGCGTCTTGTGATGACTGGACCATTTTCTGGATATTTGTTCCCTCAAAGTACCACAATAATGAAATCAGTCCATGACCGGAATGAGAAGAACACGATCCACAGAGCAGTTTTACAAACGCTTTCCTTCCTGTCCTGCTGTGAAACTGCAAATGGAAGGTCCAACTTCATTACATGCTTACTAGTCATGCATGATTCTTGAAAACGATGGCCATCCATCATCACAAAGAGATCAGTCAGTAACTGTGTCAGCAATACAATTTCTTAAATGTGCCATGCATTTAAAATAAAAAAATTAAAAACAAAACTCTAGCCACTGCAGAAAGGATCCACTTTGACCTTTTTATCCTCACATCAGCCTCTCAGTCAGATGCTGATATGTGCACTGCTCAGCCAGTTATCTCAGTGGATGTCTGAGCCTTTCTGAGCAGAAGAACATTTTTTATTAGCCATTCCTGTGGGCACAATTTACAACCCATCCATAGTCTGAAACAAAGAACTATAATGTTCTGATACAGGACAGAGGGAGGGAACGTCTGAGCAGGCGAGAAATCATACATTTAAACATGGACTCTTTAATGGGAGATAAATTGTTATTTTTATGGAATCTACAAAGCAATGTTAGCAATTCACCTTCAGCGTGCTAACGAGTGGTTTCACTACCGTTTAGTGCCAAGAGAAGATGCTTTCAACCTGCATCTACTTGCCTTCAAATTCCACGCATATACAACGGTTAAATCAAAAGATGCTTGTGGCCCAAAGCCTAATTACATGAGCAAATCTGTGACAATCATAAGAGCAGTTTTCTTCTCATGAAAACAAAGCAGGTCTTTTCAGCTCGGCTTCTCCTTTTATTCTGCATTTAAAATAGGAATTGATCTGCTGACTTTCTCCAGTGATATAATTAGAAAAAGATTTTCATTTTCATTTATTATTAGCTATTCTGTAGGTTTGTTGGTAATTTCCAAGCATCAAACGTATGAACTAAGATCTGATAAAGTAAAATAACAGTTCAAATACACAAAACAAAACAAAAAAAGTGCAATGAAATATACTTTAGTGGCTACTGTTGCAAGTGTCTGGTTTAGTAAATTACACATTATTAGAAAGTGTAATTCATCATCTTTTGTATCTTGAACTGCTTTAATTTGAGATTTATTTTCTATGTGACTTCTGCACATTAAAACACAAAGCAGCATGAGGTCAGACTTGATTGCCTGAGAAATTAAGGAGGATAATTTGTCCTCTCGTCGTGGCTCATTTGGGGCTGAACGCAGGGTGGGTCTATGGTAATAAGATCTCTTAAACACAGAGTCAAAGGATGTCCTTCAAAATTGTCTCCTAACAACTCTAAATTGCAATCAGACAGTCATGAGAATCATCTTTCAGGGAGCATGAAATAATTGGTCCTCAGTATTGCGTGCAGATTCAGAGTGGCCTTTTATGTTCAGTGAATACGAACGCTTTGTGACTCGGTGATTGTTCCTTCTCAGAGAGCCAATCACGGTTTCTGTTCTCACCTCTCAGCTCCACGGAATGTAAATCATCCAGGATTTAAAGGCTGATTTGTTTACTGTAAGCAAATGAAGGACAACATCTGTAAAGCCTAATAATTTCCATGTCTCTTTTCTGAACAAGGTTCCTTCTGGAATAAATGATTTAAGAGAAAATCGTCTGTTTTTCTTCTCGGCAGTGCTAATCCAAACCCTTTTGGTGTTTATTTATTCTGCCAATCACTTGTCAAGATCATCAGTTTGATCACATATCAAACGCACTCGCTTGTTTGATTTAAAGGCATTTTATCTGAAGTGGCATAAACACAATCCAAAAATACTTTTTATTTTTACCTTCAGTATTTTTTTATAGAAAGCGCGACGAGAGGAGTCATATTCTTAAATGTGATTAAGAAATACAGCGCCTGACTGAAAATAAAATGGAAATCAGACGGTATTGAACACTGATTGGCAGATAACACCTTGCCACATTTTTACACTGAAACTGAGGAAGACAGGATGTGTCTGGATGACATTCAGCTGATTCAAATGCTTTGACAGCTGAATTTCTGGTAAATTATTTAATGACATCCTGCTGTCAAAAGCACTCAAACACTAAGTGACTGATCATGAAAATAAATACGACAGTAATTAAACTCGTTGCTAAATTTGAATACATTTTACAATTAAAAGGCCTAGCATTTTGCGAAGGAACAAATAACCTGCCTCCTTTCTTTACAGATTAAGATTAGCTCATGTCAAGAAATGTTGTCATTGCAGCCATTATTTAACCCTCCTGCTGCCCTTGGGTCGCATGACCCCGGAGCAGCAGAAGGGTAAAAACTTTGAAATGATGCTAAGAAATCTTTGTAAGCTGAAGGCATTATTGTGTAGGATATAGGTCGATAAGCTGTGGCAGACATCTTGAATTAGTTTGGCTTCAAAAGGTAATTACTTATAGTATTACATTTGTTATTTCCTGAAAGACAAAAAATCAGTCCAGTGGTTCAGAAAATATTTTGGTAACAGACATACAAAAGCAACATTATCCCTCTAACTTTCAGTAAGAGGTGAAAATAAAAACAAAATCCTAATTTTTTTGAGAAATAAATTCTATTATACAGTTTTCATTCGGTTAGGAAATAGTAAAGTTACTGTATCAGATTATGCATGAGAGCAAAAAGCAACAATTGCAGCCAAAATGACTGGCTGTGAAACCTAGTTTAAATAACTTCCAGGAGATTTAGTTCTTGTGGGAACGTGGCAACAGAGACTGGAAACAAAAGGAAAACCTCCTTTTGTCCGCTGACTGCTGGACAGGAAATTAGGCTCCGCATCTAAATCCGCATGTTCGGGTGTTAATTGTCTCTCCCAACATTCAGAACAAAAACAGCCTTTTTTTAGAGAATTAGTAGCTTTGCAACAGATCACATATCCATCCTCTTATTAAATGCCGTGGCAGGATTCCCAGGCCGTGCTGAACACGACACGTCCGCCTCGGCACCGAGCCAGCGGCGTAATATTGTTTGGCATGCATGCAGAGAGGTCAAGTCTTACCTGCAGCATTCGGTTTAATTAAATCAACACCCTGATATTCACGAGACAGTCCTGTGTTCGGTTGTGCTTGTTCTCACTTGACGGGGTAAGGGAGACATAAATGAGGTTCCCACTTGCAAAGAAAATCTCAAAGGTGTTGGTGCCGTTTTCAAATTGAGTCAGAGAAACCTGTTAAATACGGTGAGGCACCGAAGTTGGAGCTGATGTCATTTGGATTATGAACATTTAGAAATCGTTTTATTTCTTATGATGGAACATGACCTTGAGATTATATCTGGCTTCTGATTAGTTCCTTTGGACAGAAAGGGTTTTACCATGAGAGATTAGCACGGCTAATTTTCTTGACTATAAACGCAGGTATGCAGATTAAAGGGACTAAAGTCGTGCTCTACGGTGGGATTATTTTGCATCTGAACACAGCTAGCGTAGGCGGGTTAGTCCTGTGAAAAACGGTTCTTCCACTTTTTCACCCACAGCTTGCCTTTACGAGTTCAACCTCTAATGACTTTAATTAGTGAGAATACAATCTCACATAGATTTGAAACTTTCTTCCTTTTGAATGACCATCTATGACTATATTTACTCAAGGGGACATTGTTTGGAGACATGGTGGATGTAGAATATTTGTACAGATGTCAAACACCAGCCATTATGAAAGCCTTATTAGCCCGTTTTATTAATAGTCCTTTTGTACCTGAGTTTCAGAAAAACACAAATGTTCTTGTTAAATCCTGAGTGAAAACACAAACCTTTCATTTGGTTTTGGTTTTTCAAATTCTGATGTCTGAAAACATGGCTGCAGTTGTATAAAGATGAGAGATGTCTCGCCTTTTTTCAATTTCTATTGTTGTGCTTTCGTACATTGAAGCACATTTTTACAAATTTAAAAAAAAGACTAATATTTAACACACCAAGATGCAAAACATAACTTTTTGTGTTGTACGAAACTTTTAGCTCAGGTTTGATGCGGAATGCAAACGCTGTGACTAACAGTTTGTTTGTAAAAACTGAAATTGGCTTAGTGAGCTCCTGGGTGTCTGGGAGCTTTTACTCCGTCCAGTCCAGATTACTTTAAAGCTTTCCGGAGATACAGTCGAAGATTAATGAATGGCACGACAGCAGCAACAGAAGAATCCAATTTATTTTTTAAAAAAAGCTGGTTTCAATTTTTTAAAAGTAGTGTCTTAACATGCCTAAACTATCCAACAACGTACTAATTGGTGCTTTTACTTAGAAAATTCAATGCAGACCTCTCATCTCCACCTTATCAGTCAGTGCGGGAAAATTGAAAGCCATTTTATTCTAAACATAGGATTTAATTTTTTTACTTTTCAGTAATTGCATTTTATTGTTTTTTGTGCTCTAAAAGATTTAGGCAGCTTTTACACAACTCTGGTGAAAAGCAAGTTAAGACATTTTTTTCTTATTTAGGAACTTGAAATCTTTGGGTTTTTGTGGAGAATCTTCCAACATCTCCCTAATCAGTGGTTTTAGTTTAGTTTGGCCTGTGGCAAAAGAGTTTAAGTGGAGTGTTAGCTGCATGAATCATCCGTCTCGTCTCCATATTTAAACTAACCTACTGCTTTAGTGGGTGGAAATTTCACCCATTTCTTTTAGGTCACTCATGTTTTATAGGCAGTGGAAATGTAGAGTTTTAAAAATTTGTTTTGTTTTTAAGAATCTCAAACCAGACAGGGCAGTGGTGGATTGGTCTGTTGTGGTGATACTGGATGAACAGTTATGTAAGGGTTACTAAACATAACTTGTGACTCAATGCCACCGATCTCTGGAACTAAACTTGGATCTTTGATTCAGTAGGTTGGAGTTTTTCATCACTACAACAAGCTCGAATCACTGATCAGTTTCTCTGAAGTCCATTTATTCCTGCATTTAAAATTTACCCTATCTTTTTAACCATTAGAGGCATCAGATTATAAGACACGATATCGATGATCGGATCCATTTTTTATACATAAAGTGCCTCCTATTATAAAAGGTACAATAAGTGAAACAAAACAGTTAAATCAAACTTTATTTTACTACTATTATTCACAATAACTCTACATTGTTCAGAAGTAACACATAAAATACAAAACAATACACTCAGATTTTCAGTTCATAACTTTTCCATAAATCCATTAACGTCTTCCTCCTCAGTGTCCGAGTTAAACAGCTGGGCTACGATATGCTCCAAAAATCAATCTGCATCATTACCATCATCAAGCGTGCCCGGATCCTTTTAGTTTTCAAAACTCATAAGAAAAGACTTAAATTTTTTTAAAGCCGTGTACCACAAAATCTGTTCGAGGTCAGTGAGCACAACCAGAATTAATATATAGGGTGCAATTTTTGAGAAAATTAAAGACTTTTACAAGCGCCCTATATTCGGAAAAATACATCCAAGCCAATTGATTATTTGTCGTTAAACAAATTTTGTACTGAAATGTGTTCAAATTATAACTGATCTTTCCTTTGTTGAGTGGGAGTTATCATTTTTTCAGGTTTTGGAAAGACCTTTCTGAAACACTTTTCTATGCTAATTGTTTTTTTACCCCTCCACATTTATTTGCGCCTCAGGAATTTTTTGTCATCGTCAGTAAAAATATTTTTTAAAAAAAGGTTAACATACTAGAATACATTTTCATTTTTGTGGCGTTTTGGGGATTATAAAATAAGAAATAAAAGGCAAAATGATGTATTTTAGTTTAAATCAACCTGCCCCACAATCAAAATGACTCAAAGTAAAGACCACAGTATTGGGTGGGAAAACTACCTTCAAGTTTAATTTGAAATCTAGGAGACTGAATTTGCAAAACGTGTTAGATTATAACGCCTTGTATATTTCTTACACTTCAGAAGATCGTGCTCAACAAGTTAAGGACCTAACCAGCTAGTTATTCACACCCTTCTCCTTAGGATTTGACAGAATGAGTTTGTATGATTTTCTTTAAATGTCTAATAATTTGGAACACAGACAGGTTTTGACACAGTTTTCAGAAAAATACTTGATGAATGACTTCTAGGATTATCTTCAAATGTGTAAAAATACTGAAACATCACCAGCTGATTTTGTCCAGTTATTCTAATGGCTCGTTTTCCTTCATCTCTTCATGAATGTTAGCTGTCCTACATGTTGTGGTTTAAATTCAGACAACAGTAAACAACATTTTGTCATGCTAAAAGTACATCACTGATTTTGTCAATGAATGTACTGCCGTACTCCACCCCCATTTCCCCAATTCTTCAGTTCTGCAACAAATGGAATGTTGGCTTCTTTATTTACATGTATTTTTAAATTCTTTGGGTTGCTTCATGCCATCTCCGAGTTGTGTGTTCTCTGCAAGGACACGACACTAATAGCAATGAAAGAGCAGGAGGCATGCTGAGGGAGCCAGGAAATAAAAAAAGACGAGAACAAATATCCGTTGCAGCGTCTTTAGATTCTCTTCCATGCTGGTTTTTGTGCTGAAGGCACAGACTCTGTTTTTTCCAAACACTGCAGCCATAAGGAAAAATAAAACATGTAATATTTTTGAAACAAAATAAATGTCACACATATTTTCTCTCAGACAATCTGTTGCTTCAGCAACAAGTTTTAGCAATAAATTAATTGTTATCGGTCCACATTATGTTCACAAGATGACGTAGGGCTGTTTTCAAAAGTAACTGATGACTCTCATCCATTTTCGTCACACTCACGTGTTCCCACTAAGCTTCACCAACTTAAAAAAAAAAAACTTCCAAGAAGGTGAAAGAAGCAATGCATATTTCATGATAGCCTTCTTTGCACTAAACGTCTGTCAGATTTATTCAAATTTCACTTGAATCAGGTCAGATTTGAATGTTACATAACAGCTGATAAAAAGGCACAGATGTCTTGGTTTATGTATTCTTAGCCAAGTGATGCTACTGTTCAGCTAACAGGAAACATTACTAAAGGTTGCTGCATTAAGTCAAATGGTTACACTTTACTCTGATTTCGTCTGATTTCTCAGGTGTGCTTTTACACAAGATGAGAGGTTGCTGGGATTTCACAATACAGGATTTCGTGGCCCAGTGGGAATAGTTCCTTGAGCTTAAAGCAATGCATACGAACGCACACAGAGGACCACTTGATGTTTCTGTGTGACTGAGTGATAAACACAGACTTTCCAGGGAAGAGCGGTGCATTCCAGCACAAAAAAGTTACACATAAGGAGCCACAAATATCACAGCTGCATGTTTGAGAGAAAGAAGAAGAAGAACTTCCTTAAATTTGTATAACAGTCTGTTTAATAGAATCTGTCCTATGCATTTTTTTCATATAATGAAAAATCCAGTTTTGCCAAAAATCTGTGATTTCCAGACAATACTGCCATAAAAAAGAAGACCCAGGAAGCAGAAAGCTTACATCATTATTCATGAAAAATGATGCCCCTACACATTGTTTTACACTCCTTACTGTTTATCATCAGCTCCCAGCTGGAGGTGTCACCTATTAGAAATCTTTACTCCCCTGCTGCTGGCTGTAAGTAAGACAGAGAGCCTCCGAGCTGGCGACCCGCAAGAACCACATCACTGCATCTGAATTCCGTCAAGAAGAGGGTTATTGATACATATTGTTTGGGTTTCCACAGGGCGACAACGACAACTAAAGCCCCTATTTGAGCAGAGCCCAGGGAAAAGGCTGAATCCATTAGCTTTTCTAATTAGCAGACAGATAAGTCAGTGGCTGCTGATGGTCGGGATATTCTTGGAGCACCTGTCTGTCTGGAGAGCTGCAGACGGCACCAGTACAATGGCTGGTTTAACGGCCATTTAATGCTGCAATCACCACAAACCCCAGACACTAATAAAAGGCAATGTGCATAAGAAATTGTCTGAAATCTGCCTTTGAAGACCAGGATAGAGAGAGAGAGGAATAAATGAGAGGAAATAAAAGAAAATAGGCAGCTAACTCCTCCTCTGTCATTTGTGAAAAATAGTGTAATGACACAAAAATACAGGGCTCACAAGGTGCTGGTAATTTAATCCATGTGACTATAATCACAGCAAGCAAGCCTAAATTCATTTCAGAATACGTGTGTGTGTGTGTGTGTGTGTCTATGTAAATGTCAAGCAGACTGCTTTAAAGAACAAACAACAAGCTGTATTGTAAACCTGAGCTGATGGTTTACTAAACTGAGCAAACAGATGTCCCTGACCTCCGTTTTCATTTCTACATCTGACCTTTCCTGGGCTCTGTAGGTATGAAAGTACTGACAGCCTGAGCACGTAAGAGTTTGTGTTTCAGTTACTGCAGTGAAATAAGTCTGTTGTGTTTTTATGAAATGACTGACGTCTGGCTTTGGATCGGTCTCCCATTTAAGGCACATTTAAAAACAAACGAAACTGTGCAGAAGTGTTACAGTTGAGGCAAACAAGAGAAAATATGTTAAAAAAAACACAAAAAAAATAATTTTGTTGGGCATTTACTCAAAAGCTGATCACATCAAATTAGATTGTTTCTTCTGAAGCAGTGGGTAAGTTTCAAGTTTAGAAAACCTACGAACTCATTTCTTGAAAGATGGATTTTTGTTTTTTTCAGTTAACATAATTTTGCTGATGTAGCGTTGAGGAAAATGAAACACCTTTTGAAACGTTTTTAAAAAAAGTACTGACATATACAACAGTCAATTGTAGGATAAATTGGTCCGGTATGAACAGTACGTGTTTGACTCTTCTGGTGAACAAAAGTATTTGATTTGCCGGGTCGGAGCTGTTCAGCTGTAAGTTCTTGGGTCAAATGAGGACGGGGGTGTGGGGGGGGATGAATGTTGCATGAGGTGTTCATTTATTGAAGCCATTTGTCTGCAGAACAGGAGACAACTGTGACTCTCTGGCAAAGTGAGACTATTTACAGCTATTGGCAAGATGATGCAAACACCGTTTCTCTCCTCCAGGGCGTCTGCCTGGTAATTCTTTCAGAGCATCTCTTTACCTGTGACACATGGAGACCGAGTGTTCCAAGCTGCAGAGCAGAATGCTTCTGCCAAAAACCTATTTACATACATTATTTTCTTTAAGTGAAGAGATGAATTTGAGAGTGACGCGTGACACTTAAATACTCATTTCAAAACATGATATGAAGCCAGTCTCACTTTGACACTCTTCATTTAATAAAACCGCATTTGCTTTGTGCTCATTTTCATCCTCTGAAAGAAAGTCTGCATATTCTTTGCACAATTCCGTGATACAGTAACATGGGGCACAGAGATATTTTAACACTTTACATTTATGAATTCTAATCAAGAAGAGGCCACAAAACATCAGAGCATATCAATTATTCATGCTCTTTCATCCGCTTTGCCACAGACAAAATGATGTAAAAAAAAAAAGTTTGGCATCGATTTACAATTTTAAAAATGGCATACTAGCATGCCTCTAAAAGACGACAGTTGCAAAAATGTGTTTAAACTCGGTTTTGCATTTGCATTGCCGCTTTGAAGGTTAGCAGATTTACATTAGCAAACATTATTCCAAGAATGTGGGAATTTCATAAACTATAAAAAGTTTCGGAACTTGCTCAGGCACATTGCAGTAAAAGGACAAAATTTATAGTAGATATCTCTGTGCGGGCTCAACGGCACATTATACCCCCCTCCCCCCGACAGACAGGGAAATCACAGATGCAAGTTAAAACACTGCCGCTTTCTCGGGGACCAAAGTAATATTAAATCACCTGGAGGCGAAGTCAAAAACTCTGAGGTCTGTACAATAAAAGTTTGAGCTTTCATTTGGAACTTATTGATGTTATGTCCTTCAGGCTGAAGACGACAGAAAGCGCCTGACTTGTTATCAGAAAAAAGTCCAAAATTCAGCCTCAGTGATCACGTGGATGTTTGGCAACTTGGTCGAACTAAAGCAATTT
>JAVKLF010000002.1:14914739-14929322 GCA_034783495.1 Millerichthys robustus | reverse complement strand
AAAAATGTCATAAAAGATTCCAAGCTTCAGACTCTTTTCGTAATCAAAACAAGACTTTAGTTCAATTTGCCATACTGGTGGGTGTGACTCTATACTGACAATACTGTAAGCTGGTGGCTGATTTTATGCGTTTTTGTCCATTTAAGTGGCTGAAGTTTGCTAAACCTTCAGAGATAGTTGATACAGCATCCCACATACAGTCTTTGAAACGATTTTCCAAATAGTTTCTTGAGGGGACAAGACAGGTGACTACCATTTCCTACATCAGGTTAGTAAAGGTGTCTGTCTTAGTGTTAACAGGCAAATAGATCAAACCAGACATTAAACTGAACCAATCCTTCATCCATTTTTTTAAACCACATCAGAGTATTCTTATACAAAGATTATATGTACTCTAAATCAGTTGTTAACCACTAAATAGTTATCTATGCAACTTTGACATAATTGGAACCTTTTTGTTGGAAACTGATTGCACGATCGTGCTACAGTGGTGTCAGACTCACTTTATAGTTTGAAACTCCTTTGAGATGGGTTGGAACAATTTACATGTGCAAATTCAGTGCTGACCAACCAAGGCGAATGTGTAAGCAATCACAGTCTCTGCTTACACTTGCTGAGTCGACTTTATAGGCCATATTTAGTGCGCTCGGCCCGGTATGTGCTGAGTTGTGGAATTGTCTTGGCCAGCAAGCTCTTGTCTCGTCAGTCTATCAGTTCTATTCTTCTCTCTGTACAATTAGAATCACACTGGGGTTTTTTTACAAGGCAGAGAAGCTATTGTACAACGTCTCTTGGTGTGTTTCTGTATCTTTAGATTGTAATGGAGTTTAACTTGATGTGTATTTGTGTAAATTGTCCTTTTTCCATTTCATCATGGTGAGAAAAGGTTTGTGTGACAAACAATTATTCAACAACTTTGTCTTCCAAGATCAATAAAAACAAAAATGGCAAACAGCTGGGTGTCCAACTTTTCCTCCACTTTGGTTTTCCTCAATATAAAATGTAAACAGTAACGTTGATGTTTAGCTTCAATAAAAGGACAGAATCTGTTAGTGGCTGAAGTTTCAAATTATTAAAATAAATGCAGCAAGCTTTTGGATCCATGATGTGTTTGAAACGTAGTTTTGAGTTAAGAATTGTCAGTTCACCAATTTTAACACCAAGTTATATTAATTATTCTGGATTTATATTTCCCCAGTTAACCAATATTTTGAGATGAATTAAGACACAAACGAGTGCAATCTTTCAGCCTGACTCGCCGTCACTTTTGTACTAAAAACATTCATACCGTACGTTTTCTGTTACTTACGTTGATCAACTTTCCTCTCTGGTTTCTCACAGAGGGAGATGTCGGCAAGTAAAACCACCAAACAGTTTGCGTTCATAAACTCTCAACAATAAATGCTCACATTAAACAGATCAATACCCGATGGGAAATTGCGAGGAGTGATGTTTTAGAGCACCGCGGATACTTCTTGTGAATTTGTGTTTCATAGATCGTTATCAAACGAACAGGAACAGGTCGCATGCAGCAGGAAACATGCACACGCATGCAGCAACGCTGTGGGTTACGCAGCGAGTCTACTGATCAATTCACACTGAGGAACTGTTCAGGCCGCTCCGATTTGAAAAGACATCAACCATCGTTCAAGCTGTTACAGTTTAACACAGGTCATCAGATTATCGCATTTAGTTGCCCTGATATCCTGTATGAATGGCAGCGACTAAATGAGACTGTGCATCTGCTGTCAGGATTAGTGCCTCGATACCAGGGGAAGATAGAGTGATGAAACCTGATCATGACGGTCCACAGTTTACAGAAGCAACATAATGGATTCATCGCGACCCGCAGCTGAGGATTTACCTTTCTTTTTACGCCTTAGAAAAAAAAGCCCATTATCCTCCCAAATGTGTCCGTTTTACTTCTTCTGTTCTTTTTGCTCTTTTTGGTTGCTGTTGACGTGATCCAACTCAAAAATCAGACAGATTGAAGGAAAAGGTCTTTCATTGTAAACCAATTAAAACCTACCTTTGATGCCTGACAGAATGGCATCTGTTTTAAATCAGACCCACTTTAAAGACATCATCTCAACAGTTGCACCACTTTCTGTACAAGTTAGAAAAGATTCTTTTTTTTTTTTTCAAACACGCATCTCAAACATTTTGGCAATGCATCAAGGTAAGAGGAGGAATACATTTCTATTTGTTAGTAAACTTTTGTGAGAAAGAATAATGTGGAAAAAAGGACAAGTGTGAGAAGGTAAAAAGGACAAAAACATAGGATATCACCATTTTTACAAAAAGAAAAAAGGGAGTTTGGAGTCATATTGAGACAAATGAAAGAACTAAACATTAAGACAGTTCAGATTGGTATCCTATGTCAGAAAGCTAAACATTTTAAATGCCAACAAATGTAGTAAGCACACAAAATAAATCAATTAGGCACAAGTCATTTTCTGTGTGGGCATTACGAGCTCGTAATACTGTGTTTAATTGGATGAACTTCAGATTATATCATGCAGCATCATTAGACAATACCAGCAGAAAAAGAATCTGCAGCATCAATAGGAAAGTACAGCAAAGCAAACAAAAGCTACAAAACACATTTCTCATTTGTTTTTTCTCCACTCAGCGGTAGACCACATTATCATAAAATTTCATTCCACTCTGTAATGGATGGTCCATCAAACTGCAGGCAAATTTAGCACTTAATCTGTCCTTTGGCAGAAATGCAGCTTTAACATTTGGCCTATACTTCTGAATGAAAGAACAAATGTTTCATTACATTCAGACAGTCCCATTTTTAATAAACAACTATTTCACTGCTCTGCAAACACAAATCTGTTGTTTTCACTGATTGTTCACGCTTCAGAACTTGCAGCAGCTCTGTGACGGGCTTAAATTTATGTTTTCTGTACGCTGGACAATCATAATAACCCTTAGTTTTCATACAGGTGTTTTCTAATATTTGTTTTTTCAAGGTTAGAAACTGTCCATCTCTGAGGCATGAAAACTGCTAAAACACTAGACAAACACACTCCCACGCTAAACCTATCAATAATATTTGATTTGCAGGTATCAGTTAATGTGTGGTACTTTATAATTAACTGCTGATATTTACACAACTCCATGTCTTCTTACTCTGATCATTTATGCAGGACATGTCTTACCTTTGCAGTATTCATGTCTGTGAAAGTGTATGGCTCACTCCTGGACTATAAGCAGTTTAACAGCATTTCAAACCTATTTCCTGCTAATGCCTTTCCCTTAATTAAATTCAAATGCTTTTCTTTTTTTTGTTGTTTTTGCCGTTTGCATCCTTTCCCCTCTCATACACACTCACGCAGACACACGCGTAACTCTTTTCACTCCAGATGAATCTGAAGTGCAGTTGAGATGAAGGCAACAGAGCTAATTGCATTAGCATCAATTTACTGGTGCGGAGAGGACAGCTGTGCAACCCGATGATGTACACCCTCTGTTAACAGCCAAAAACAAAGTGTGGCACGCATATGTGTGAACACCTGACAGAGTGCATTCTAGCCTCTCCAGACATACACAACCCAACAGTCGCATTTTCACACTAATTACGATGATCAGTATAATTCCATTAACCTATTTACACACACTGCAGAAAGTGCCATCAGTGTTTCCATTTCCACACCATCTTCCCTCAGTATTTGCTGATAGAACAGATTTTCATGATTCCCAACAGCTGCCAGCATCATAAATCATTTGTCGGTCACCAAATTTGGTCACATAACTCCTCATTGCATCTTATTTCCATCTCAGATTCTCACAATAAATTCAAGGGTAAAAATTAGGAGCCGAGTACAAACTGATGCTGGGGGTTCTGTAGGGCAGTAGAACAGCATTGTCGTTATTAGTAGTATTTTTAAAATTATAGTAGTTTCTGCAGTTATGTAATGAGATTCATTTATCTTAACAGTAAATTAAAACAAAATATGCAAGTGTAAAATTTGAGATTTTGTAGAAAAATGAATGGATAAGTTAAGAATGTGTTCTACCCGCAGTAGAAGCAACAGACAGGAGACTAGTTAACAGATAGATGCCATATGCTGCATTAGAAATTAAAACCTAGAATTATTTTGACAACATTTGACTCCAGCCACCACCAACAGCTATTTAAGAAAAAATTCTCAATTTCTTTTGAGATTTTCTACAATTTTTTGTAACAATTTAAAAATGCTCATGCTGGTCTGGATGCCGTGCCGCTTCAGTGATTTCTGCTAATGCTTCAAGCACTTGCAAACATTTGTTATGATGATTAAACTATGCCAGTTGTTTACATGCAGGAGCAGCATGACTGAGCTGTCTAAAGCTCAAGTAATGCCCAGATTAAAACTTAAAACCCCCAACAAATTGAAGACGACAATATTCGGCAGTACTTTTTTTTTCTTGAGTAAAACTACATCTTTCCCAGCAGACACTGAATACTTAAATCAGTTTACTGACCAAAAAAAAGATGTATTCCTCATATTGACAGGGTCTCTAAAGCACATTGGAAAGACTTGTTCAATCCTGAGTGACTAATCTTGGAAAATGAGAATTTATAGTAGTTCTGATGCTAAAAGTTGAGCTGTTTTGAATAATCTATAATCAACGCTGGCAGTTTCTGTGTGGGGGGTGAAACTAGCAGAAAATATGATTGGACGGTTTGAACAGTTGTGTTTATTGTGAAGAAAATGTGCAACAGAAGCTGAACTCACAACACAAACGTATTGCCTGAATGTATTCAAAATATATTTAACGATGGATACATGCTTTCAGATTAGACCAATAGTTAAAAAGGGAAAATCCATCATGAAAGCCATTTTTTTTTTATCTGGTCTACTTTGAAAAATTAAAACCTACTGGTGCGGACTCAAAAACAGAACAGATACTCATTAGTTTGGACTGAAAGAGTGAGTTTACTACTGCATGTGCTATGCACCATTTTTCTTTTCAGTCACTAAAGCTCTTACCAGCAGTTCCCTATGGTGCCGCAAATACTTCTGAGTCATTCATGTGACCTTGAGTCTGTATTTTAGTGGCTTTGGCGATCCCACACAGAGCTGCTTTAAATACCATGTCACATCCGATTAAACTTTGCCTGACTGTAGTGTCCATAAAGGCTCATGTCCCCAAAATGTGCTCCAAGACATTTAAAGAAAAACAGTATTACAGATTTACTTTGATGTTTTTTTTTTAAAGAACAGGTTCATTTGTTCTAAGCACCCACTGATGCCACATTCTGTCATCTTCGTTTGCCCTGAATTTCACATCATGCCTGGTTCTTCACGCCCCCTCCAGTCAGCCAGAGTAGGAAATGAGGAAAATGAAGATAAATCCTTACAACAATTATTATTTCCTACCTCGGTGGATACGGCTCAGCCTGTGTGAATGCTGATAACACCGTTAATAACGCTGCTTTGCCATTAATTGCTGCTGAAATACTGTTTGAATGTTGTGAAAGGTCAAAATGATCAAAACACCAAAAGTCATTCAGAACTATGAACAAAGCAAAGTATATAAAAGTGTTTTGAGGGTTGGGATTGACAGGATAGATTATGTTGTTCTGTTTTGCAGTTCATGAACCAGAAACAATATATATATATATATATTTTAAAAGATACTGTTGGAGGTAATGTACACGATACCAAATGTATTTTTCTTTTTGGCAGGAGCATCAGTAATGCATCGGTAAGCTCATTCCTACATGAACAACAGTTAACTACAGGAAACTTTTATACAGATGGAAAACAAACGGAAAAGTCAGATTTTAGTGTGTAACAAATTATTTGTATGTTGATGTTTCTCAACATCCCTGAACTCAAACATCTGGGATGGACCATCGGGTCTTTGTTGGAGGAAATGGACATTGTGTTCTCTGGATGATTGTGTTTTTTCACATTCGTTGTGAAATTCTGATTAAAACAAGCCTAAAAAAAAGATTCTCTGAAGTTGGAGGTCCACTGAGCTTTCATCTATCTGCAAGCACCTTCCTCTGCACGAACATCAGGCTGCTAACCAAAGCCACTGCTGCCTACACAGTTAGAGGCTGTCAAAAAATAAACTCATCACGCCCGCTCCTCGTTTCCCCTCTCCACCACGGAACAACTCTGTGACGCTAAGTGCTTTGCGCTCTCTCATCCGTGTATTCATTCAATGGCAAGATGGCAAAATAAAAGTGTTTATCCACAGAAATCAATGTGAAAAGTCTACAACAGATATTGTGAAATTGCTGGGAGCTCTAATCAAATATCTGGGACCAAGCAAAAGGGAAAGAGGTTTTGATATTAAACACATTTACAATCTACTAACTTTGTTCAAATTTATCTCCATTTTTTTCTGCTCGTTTGTGTCTGACATTGAGCTTAAAGTTTATTTTAAAATCTTGCTTTTTACCAAGCTACAGTTGATGCTCTGAGGAGACATTCGGAGGGACGACACGTTGCACAACACGCTGGGTTTCAGCTGTGAGCATTGTTTAATGTCTGGAGACATGGATCGCTAAAGCGTGCATGACCTTTAAACATCATTAACGTTGCATTGGGCTTCGTTTTCCCTGCATAAGTAATGAGCAAAATTACCACACACCTCAGTGCTTTGCTAAAGAGATGGAAGAAGGGACACAGCTCAGGAATAAATTAAAAAAAAACACACACAGATACACAAATCCCTTTCTCGCTGGGAGGCCAAATCGATACAAAACACACCACACCAATTCTATTTGCATGGCTTTGATCTCCGTCTGAGGCGCTCTGGAGAGGCCCTCTTCTCTCCGCAATGCTTGCACACACAAGCACACACCCAAACAAACAAATGCATACAATTTAGGGAAAGGCACACGACTAAGGGCACACAGGCACACTCATAAAACCGGAGTTCTTATTGGTAGTCATTAACAGGGTTGCTTTTATTCCCCGTCGTCATTACGAAGCAGATTGTTCTGTATTAAATCAGCCAGTCGGTGACGTTAGAGGTGTCTGTTTAACACTGGGTGTACTTTAAAGAAACAGGTGGAGGATGTTTGTGCATGCATGCAAGAAAAACAAAAACAGCAGAACTGACAGGACCCCCCCAAGTCTTTTTGAAAGCTCCACTTTGACATTAATGAAAGATTTGCACGACTTTTAAACTAATAAGTGTTCAAAAATATGGGAATGTTTTATAGTGAGTTGTTGTACAGAAAGACTCCCAGTTTTAGAATAGTATGAAGTCAGTGGAAAAGTGGTGGTCAACAACAACAACAACAACAGTTATAGCTCGAGTTATTTATGTAATAGTTGTCAATTTGACTTTTCATGAAAAATGCATTTTAGATCCAAACAGATAGTTTTGGTCACAATACACTGCAGATAATTCACAGACTTTTGATAATTCCACAGAACTCTCAACTCAAAATGAGTCTTTGCAGATATGGGGGATTACAGTTGTTAAAATACGTATAATGAAATAATAATAATAATAGTAGTAAAATAATGTCATTCTAAAAACGTTTATCTTGCAGAGTTTTAGAATGCATTTAGGATGCATGATGCGACGTGATGCTTTATTTGTGGTCCTTTTTCAGATCTGTTTACCAGAGTTTGCATAAAGCCTCATTAGTGGCTACTGTAGCAGCTGTTTTCGGTCTACTATTTATGATCTGTCGGTGCATAATGACCCTTTAAGGAGGTAGAGCATTAAAAAGGGACAGACGCTAACACACAGAGCTGCTGGACGCAATAAGGATTCTGCAATAATCGTTTATATGTCAAAATTATAATCATAATATTATTGAAATTATGAACTGGGTGAAATTAAGACTTTAATTGCAGAAATATATCACTTTGCCAACTTTGCTATTTTTAAAAAACATAATCGTAGATCGTTTTCATGAATTCTGTTTTTATGTATTTAAATTAGTCAACTAGCTTCAATATTTGCACATCGACATGAAAGTTTGAACAAATTTCTGCTCATTTTCTGATGCCAAAATAAATACTGAGGAGGAAGATGCTGCCTTAAGGAAGATCTGTGCTCTGAGCGTTTTCTAGTCATCATGCAGCTTTAAAGGTGTGCTTAAAGCATAAACAAGACATCCCGGGTGTTTTTAAAGGCTCTCCCCTCATGCTGTTTATCAAGGTTTTATAGCATAACGGCTTTGAGGAATTCACTTGTGCAGCAGTAACCTGAAGACAGTTAGGTTGTATAAGGAACATTATTTTTATGATCATATTTTCAAAGACTGCTGCATGTTATGCTCCGCTTCTTAAATCTTTCTTACAATATGTCTTGTGTCATAAATAGATGGGCTTCTTCCCTATAATGTTACAAAAGCAGAGATGCTTTACTTTTATGCAGGTGAGAAAAGAAGGACATGATAACTCAGAAAGACTGCGATGTTTTTCATATGGAAACAGGAAACCCGCATGCTGCAAGAAAAATGTGTTGGTTATGTTCTGTAGAATCAAAAATTCATAGAAAATAGTGTTTCTGTATAGAAAAAGCTTTGCTGACAAAGTCAAAACACAACAGCTTTATCAACTCCAGTCATTAAGTCAAGTTTGAGAGTTTAGCAAAATGCTGCACAAGACAGTTTTCTAAATCAAATGTAGCTAAAAGGGGAAACATAAGTTTCTGAATGTATAGAAGTGGATAGATTTTGAGTTACATAACTGCTGCAAACAGTGAAATACGAGATTATACCCGTTCATCCTGCAGCTTTTTAGAAAATTAACTTGCATAAAAATTTAGGTTATGCGGCATATTTTATTTTTAGTAAATCAGCTGGTTAATCAGCTGTTTCACTTTCTATTTGGCCAATCTGTAAATCTCCTACAGTGCGCTCCGTTTAAAATCCTCAGCCTGCTTACTTTCCTGGATCATCCGCAAGCTGCTTTGCAATTAAAATACGACTGCAGATAGTTTTAATTATCTATTCGGGTGAATTTATAATAGGTGCTCCTGAGGCAGTATGCTTAAGTGTCTGATAATCACTGCACTGCTATTACGCTAGGCCAGCCTGTAAAGTATCTGACCTCTAACTGCGGTTTAATGTCTTCAAACACAGCTCAAAATAACTCCTTTTGAGTTGCCTCCAATTCCTAAAATGAGCCAGATGCCAGGTAAATATTAGTGTTTTTGCTCCAGCCCTAACAGTTGGTGTTGTTTGGACTCTTCAGTACTGTGTGCCTTCCAAAGTGAAAGCACCTGTAGAGAGGAGATTTCTCTGGGCTGAAAATAAAAATCCTGTAAATGTTCAACAGCATTTACTCATTTTCTCCAGCTGAGAAACATCTCTTCACACTGAAACTTGCTTCATTTTAAACCTCTACAAATGACTTCAGCTTTGGAGAGCAGACAGAGCACTACAGGAGCGTGAGAAAATGGACAGTTTTCAAAAAAAAATACACAGACTCCAATCATCAGAATCAGCAAAAAAGTTAGCCATTAAAAAGGACTTTATAAAACCCACTACTTATGCAAATAGACTATGTTGTCAAGCTGCAGGGTTTAATCGATTAATTGCAAAGCAAAAAAGGTTCTCCTTTCACATGAAGTGACTGAATTGAAACACTTAGTTTATGCATTTATGTATGCAAATGTCTGCTTGTGCATACACGCACGTGCATTTCAGCATCACTTTCACATGTCTGCTTGGCCACAAAACAGAATGTGTTTGTGTATCTAAATGGCTTCTCTAAGATCAATTAAACCTGTGCTCCAGCCAGCAGAGAAAATTTTAATTATGCACGCGAATGTCAATTGTGTGGAACAGAAGCTGTCTGCTGGCAGCGAAGCCCTCAGAGCCACATACTCCATTTAAGGGCACTCTTAGCCCATCATACAGCCATTTGGCTGGGCAAAAGGAGACAGACACCAGAGCTGCAGTCTGTAGTCGAGATTTGGAGAAGTTTGCGGTTATCACAAAGAAAAGAAAAAGATTCTTCTTGTGTTTCGCTTCCCATCCAAACAACTTTCTCACTTCAAAACCGGAGAGGTGGAGGATAGCTGGGAGCTCCACACCCTCTACATGCGGGGTGAAAACATTTTCATCTACACAATTGAAGTCCAGTTGTTGTTTTGGGTTTTAGACTGCTATTGATTTAGCATTAGCCTTGAATGTTGCTCTGATGACTACAACAGGCCTCATTGACTCCTTCTTAACCAAATGCACCTAATTCATCCCTGCAAATACTATAGAAAGCAAAGTCTTGACTTTGCCTGTTTTGTGCATGAAGCCTCTTTTTTACCACAAATTACATGTTGCATTAATCTATTTTATATGACCTTTACAGTGTGCAGCAAAAAGGGGCATTATTTAAATCTAAAACATGAATGAATAACATCTAAGAGCAGAAATAATCAGTCAAACTTCAAGTCAGAAGACCTATATGAAATAATTTGTTTTTCTTTTCTAAACCACCACTTGCAAACTCACAGCTGCCCTATTTGGATTAAGAATCTCCCCAGAGAAAGGCAAATTTAGGAAAATAATGCTCGCCTTATTATCGTGGCTGGATACGTGCTACACTGAGGAGCTGCCAAGAATGTTTGGCAATGTTTCTTGTGCAGAGATATGAAAGTGTTCACCTAAAGACAAGGGAAGCGTTAAGTGGCTGGAAGCTTTTAATTCCAGTCCGTGGAGAATTGCTGTGTGTACGCCTTTTGTTTATGAGGGCCAGAGGGAATAAAGCTAGCTTAGTTTCCCAGATATGCCACCTTGTTTTCTGTTGCACAGTGAACACACACAGCTCAACTGCAAAGAAACAATCTAGGTCATCTTTCATCATCTGGTTCTCCTGCTCAGGCAAAGAGATGAGCTCAGAGTTAAGTGGACACAGCAAGGGAACAAAGTCATTGTGCAGAGCCTGAAAACATGAAATCCATCCTGTCGGTCCAGCTAACGATGGTGCAGAACAGCGCTTTGAAATCTCTCGCACGTCAAGCATGGAAGAAGCGATACAGAACAATCGGATATTTATTTGTAAATGTAAGAAACAGGTGATCATTTACATATAAGCTGTAAAAATAAATCTGCTTGCTTGTTAGCCCCACATTTATTATTAACACGTATGGAAGTCAAAGAGTGTAGGCTTATCACAATGTAAACAAAGAATCCACTAATGACAACTTCAGAGTAAAGAAGTTTTCAAGACTTGAATAAATCACCTGGCTTCTGTGTTATCCTTTAAGATCCATAGCGTTTTGTTCTTATTTCCATCAGAGGCAAAGAGTTGGAAAATGATGTAAACTAGAGTGGTGCTTCTAAATACCTATTTAAGAACTAAAAATGCATAAAATTATTTACACATAGCCATTGAAAACTGTAGTAAATTATTATATTTTCACAAAAAAAAACTTTTCTTCAAGCTGTTAATATTAGTTGTAGTTATTTTCAGTTTAATTTAGCATGGTAGAGTGCAAATGGCTAAGTTGCATTTAAACAAGGTTATTCTTTCAGTGTTTGACCTCACAGTTTTTATAAATCCATTTCAAATTTCAGCTTCCAGCATTTGTCTACCAGTAATTTTTTATTTATTTATTCTTTTTGCTTTGCAAACAGTTCTCCGTATTGTTCTCCATGAAACAGCAGTTTCATTTCAGATTGTTACACCTGCAGCGTCTCCACTTTGAAGCTTTGGCTCATTGTCTCAAATATTCAAATTTTCAGCTCTACTTTTCAGGCTCGACACATGTGGCATTCAATTTAATTTGACCCAATTTCAAAGCTTTGTTTAGAAATCATGAATATTTCAGAGTGGAAATTTGGTGTCTACATTGTTTTTTTTATATATACTTCCTTGCCTTATTCAAGACAGTTTATGTCAAACCTTGCATTAGTTTTGCAGTTACTGTACAAAAAGAATCTCTGGCAGTAAAACAAATTCTTAAAATAAAGCGTCAGTGTGTATAGAGTTTCTCCAAGAAGCAACGCCGTTACCACACTTGTGGTTTTCAATTGAATGATGGCTATTACATGAATGCTGTGCTCTCCTGGGTGCAAAGAGGCAAAGGCCCAAGAAGTGTCTGGGGGGAAATTACATATTGGTTTTTCTGTGCTATGCTGCCTCATTGATTCAATATTCACAGACACACTGAAGCAGGCAACGAGCTAAATCAAAGCACGGACACTTTCTTGCCTTGGCTCCCCAGACACTGCAGCCCCAGCTTTTTTTTTTTTTTTTCTTTTCAAGTTCTGGATGTTTCTTTAGGCAAAGACAAACAAGACCAACTTCAAAATTATGGGTGAGACTTTGATGGGAAGATAGAGATTTTATACTCTGTATATTTCTGTTTGATTTCTTGATATGTTTGCCAAGATCAGTAAAAGTTTTTTAAGGTTTCTGTGAAGTCAATACAGTTTGGCTTCACTTTTAAATCTATTTGGTGAAATAGCAGGTCCATAAAATCAAGAGAAGTTTTGATGACATAATAGAACACAACCCCCACCCAAACAAACAAACAAACAAACAAACAAAAACTATGTTGCACTATAGAAAGACTGAGTAACAATACTCCCATCTTCCGAAGAAATGATTCATTTGCACATCCCTATGTGCAGTTTAAATAAGCTGACTCAGCTGTAGTTATGGTAATACAAATAATTTAATACCAGTAATCTACAAATTCATATATAAGCATTAAGCACCCTTCAGCTTTTAACTGTTTTGGCAACTATAAGGGCAAATATCTGTACTATATCTGCATTATTTGTGCTCTTTAACCTTCCTTCCTTCCATCGTCTTAACCAAATTCTTCCTTTCAGGTGTTCGATATTTTAACTGAGCTTCAGATAGACACTTCATGAAAATGTACTTCCTTGTTATAGTGTCATCAATGCTGACAAACCTATGCACTTATGTAACAAAAAGAAAATCAGCTAAGCTCAAAAATATTCTTTAACATATTGTGAAACATTTATTATTTGAGCTTAAAAGAACATACCTGTTTTTTTAAAGAAACAATAAGTTCCAAACCTTTAACACAACACAAACTGGGTAATTTGTTTAATGCTGCCTTGTGCTAAATGTTATTAAGTTAGTGTTTCAGACTTGAAGGGTACAGCTACCTTATAAAACTGACTCATTTTTCAGCCTCCCAATCCACCCACAACTTCACATCATGCTCCGTTCACTGTGCCTCATGTCTGAACTTTTGCTTTTTTTCCCCTCCTGCTTTGCAAAGAGAGTAATTTGTGTGCATATTGTTTGCATGTTAATGCAAACGTGTACCAGCAGTCTCCAGAGAACCTGCAGCAGAAAGGTGGAGCAGCTGCTTCTAAACTCTTAAAATGGCTGCTGCAAACAAAACCGTTAGAGACGGAGTCAAGGAGAGCGCAGTGGTGTTTTGTCCTTGTGCTATTTTAACTAAAGCGTGTCAGATCATTTCAACCTAAGGAAATTATGTCAGCAGGTCGTTAAAGATTAATGGATAAAAACAATGACCTAAGATGAAGTTTTAAAGTCAGTAAATACCTGGTCTAACGACGACAAACAGGTGGGAAAAGGAAGTATAAAGGCTGTATCTCACTGGGTTGTGAGTTAGCAAACGACATTCATGAAGGAGTCTCCAAAACGTACGCTGACATTTGCAGTGGTTCTCTATTTGCTTGCACATTGCAGAGCCATGCAGTCCTGGGGCTTCAGTTTTGAACGTGTTTAAAATATGAGACTTTATATAGAATTGTTGTGACCTCACTCGCAAATCCATTTGCATTTTACTGTGGGTAAATCCAAGTCACCACAAGACAACTGAAGTTGTATTTTGACATCTGCACAGCAACTCTCCTCTAACAAAACATTGGATGCAAATGTCCAGGTTTAAAACCCACGCTGTTGCTAAATAACTATTGGTAAATTGTTTTAAATCTGTCCATCTTTATTTCTAAAGTGTACATCAGCAAAATAAAATTAGAAACATGGAGGCAGTGGCCAAAATGAGCATAAAACAAGCAAAGCTGCATATGATGTAGGCAGGTGCACACAACAAAATGTACATAATGTGCACGGCAATAAATTCAGATTTGCAAGTCATGCATAAAAATACAGTTTTGAAAAATGTGATCGTTCAAAATGGTGCCACCCAGCTTGATGGTTAGTTTTCCCATCTTTTGTAAAATTAATATATAAAAAGGAACAAATGTATTTCTATTTAAAAATAATCATCTGTTGACGGGGGAAAAAAAACGTGAGCGCTGATTTAACAAACTCAAAAGTTTTAGATCACAAATTTTTGTTTTTCTACCAAACTACACAAGAGATGGAAAAAAAGAGGCAAGAGGAACAATTTTCTTTGACATTTTGGGAAATCCCCTTTGAGGCCACAACAATATATTTAGATGTCATTCAACTTGGAACATAGCACTTTTTTTTTTCCTCCATCCAATCTCCAGCTTGTCTTATTTTTCATCTCTCTTTTCCCAAGTACCTGTTTAATTGACTAGCAGCAGTTTTCTGTCCATGTTCAAACAAAACTGCTGCTGTAGCTGGGAACAGGCCGCCTGAGTGAGTTTTACAAACTGAAGCAACATCAACACAAAGCCTGTCAAACACAGCTTGAACTGCATCAAGCTGCAAAACACGCAGGAGCGAG
>JAVKLF010000002.1:14864175-14874671 GCA_034783495.1 Millerichthys robustus | reverse complement strand
ATTTTTAGATTTTTTTCTTGCTTCTCACTGGTCCAATGTAGTCCTGTTCTGTGGAATAAATTATTCCATCCATCCATCCATCCATTATCTATTACCCGCTTCTTCCTGTTCGGGGTCACGGGGGTCACGGGGGTCACTGGTGTCCATATCCAGCAGTCACAGTGCGAGGGGCGGGGGACACCCTGGACAGGTCGCAAGTCCGTCACAGGGAATAAATTATTTTTAGCAATAAATATAATACGAAACTAATGCTAATATTGTGAGAGAAACAAGTCAGGAGGACTGAGTCATAAAAATTTACAAAACCACCAGCTGAAAACACCTCAATAATACAGTCTAACCCATCTATCCTTCCATCCATCCTTCCATCCATCCATCTGTCCGTCTGCCCATCTGCTGTACTTGGACATGAGGAAGTGTTGCTTCCTCCAGCTCACACTTTTTGCCGTCCTTTCACAGGGTCATGAATTACACAAAGACAAACCTTTACATGTATCCTCACACCTCCAGACTTATTGGACAATTTGTTTTATCGCTGCATCATCATTTACTTTTCTTTTGTACAGGATCATGTGGGTTTTTTTTCTCTGTTATATTAATTAGATGGAAAATATGTTTTAGTTTTTTTTTAACAAATGAAACAATCAGCTTGTGATGACATAAATCAATATGACCAAAAAAAACATCTTTAATAATTAAGGACTGCTTTTAAGGACTAAATTTTGAATCTGTTTATTTTTAGGCCTACAGACCAAAAACATGCATGCTAGGTTGACCACTAACTCCAAACTGATGTGAATGGTCTACTTTTCTGAACTCGGGATGTGCCCTGCCTCTCAAACAGTGATCGCTGCAGCTCACCTGCAGGTGGGTAAAGAAAATTAATGGATGGATTTTTATTTTGGTTTAGAAAATATAAACCATTGTAACTGCAGCACTGTCCATTTCAGTTGCCTTCTGCCCGAGTAAAGAACAAAACTGTGATCCACTCCACTTCTGGAATTAGTTTGGCTTTTATTTGATCTCTTGACAGAGACGCGAAAAGGATGAAATGCAACAGAGGTCCAAGGCCACATTCAAGGGCGTTGAGCTTGCATGGTGTATATATCTACACAGGACAAATCCCTCTTCTCCCACCTCCTTCACCCCTCTCACCCTCACACCCACACACTCACACATCCAGAGAAAAATTGCCTCATAAAACTGCCACAACACAAAGCAGAGCGAGACTACAGCAGAGAAAGTGTTGTGGAAATTTTGTTAAGTACCAGATAACAGGAAACTGCAAACCGGATCGTTTGTGTGAGTTACAGGTGTTTCTAACGGCTCTCTTTTCATTGGTTTTTGTCTTCACGTCACTCAGTTAGATAAAGGAAGCCTACTATCAGCAGAGAGAAAAGGTTAAAGCGTCCTGAACATCTGGTTATATCCTGGGAAGCAAACAGTTACCTCTAACCCCTCTCTGCTGTTTTTTATTTTATTTTGTGAATCACCAGGGGCTTGCATGGGACTTAAATAAGCTGATTAATCTCTGTGCTAATAAGAACTCTATTTAGAATAGAAGAGTAATAATTAGAGGTTGTAGTTGCTGGAGTTTCATTCACAGCCCCTACGGGAGCATGCGGTAAATTATATATTGGGGAAAAAAACAGCATTTTTCTTGAAAATGAAACCAATAATATGGCTTCGGAAGGATGCTCAACAAAAATTGTAGCCATTTCCTTTTCTAGCAATAAAAATAAATAAGGAGGTTTAGTTTTCACTCTTTTGTTTGTTCGTTTTGGGACTTTTTCTTTTACCCTGAAGAGGGTTTATTCATTGCTGTTTGCAGTGATACCTCTCAATGATATTCATTCGCCTCAGGGCCTGTTTTGTAATCTTGTTTACTTGCATTCTCTTCGCTTGTACCTCCATATTTCTCTCCGCAACATTTCTTGTGGTATTATTCTATGTTATTCTCAGTCTGCTGCTCTCCGCGCCCCCATCGTTGTCGTATTCGCTTTGTGTATCCACACATAGAGAAATTAACTCATTTATACGGCCAACTTTTATTTCCTTTAATACCAAACATCAAACCAGGTCAGCTAAGGTTAGAGCTCCTCATGATGTTGCATTCATTCCCACTCTTCACGTTAAATTTGCTTTTCAGTCGTGTTCCGCTGCTTCTGAAACAGTCCGACACAACAATGTTCATGCGGGGACCAGAGGAAGGTTACAGAGTCCATTAGAGCCTCTTACATAATTTGGTTATGTCATCATTTAATTATATTTACATGCTGCTTTCCAAATGGATAGTGGAGCAATTGGCAGACGTTTCGCCTCCGTCGATCTTGATAAACAACAACCTCTGAAAGCCACTATCGCAAGTAGCACTCGGCCGCACTCTGCAGCGCGTTGTTGGCCGCTCTTGAATGAATCATAAACTGGGAAGTTTAGAAGAATCAGCTGTGGTGACAGTTGCACGCCCATCACCATATGCCAAACGTTTATTACAGCTCCTGTCTTTGGAGACGCGTTAAACTATTAATCTCAGGCTAATAAATCAATTTTTAATGATCATGTGCACTAACTTGAGTCTGAGGTGGGGAAAAGTGAGCGTTCATGAACAAAGTTTATCAGTACAAACAAGTTGAGGGGATTATGTTTAATGAAGCAGTAAGGCCCTGGCTATAATTTACAGACCAGTTAGCTTCTTTACATGGAGATGAGTTCACTTAATGAGACATACGTAGTTTGTTAAAATTGTAGGACGCCCTTTGGGTTTCACATTGAGAAAGCGGTGAAGTTTATTTCACTTATACCGGCTTAAATTAAGCCGCGAGTCTTAAAATATCCAACAGGAAGTCTGCATTAAAATGTGGTGCAATCAGAAACATGACCTTTAACTTGTCAGGAAGGAAGAGTCTGACAATGGGATGCAGTTGGCCAGACAAGTTTATTGGCTCTCTTTAAATCTCTAATTTGTGCTTCTTTCCATTCTCTATCTTCCTGTCAGTGACCCAGAAATCGATCAGAGCAAAACATCTTGAAGAATCTCTTGCCGGAGGAGCTATAAGCGAGGATTCACTAGTTTATTGCAGTAACAGACATGTGAGGGGGTGTGACACTTGATCTCAAATAATAACATCTATTTAAAGTAAGTATATACATTATATCTTCCCTTACATTCTTAGTTCATGTGCCTCTTCCTCACCTTCTGTTTTCATTACAGGGTGAGATCAACAGGCTGTACCAATAATAATAATAATTTAAAAAAAAACATAAGGCGTCTCTAAACATCTTAAATCAGAGAGTTAGTTCATTTTGCTATTTGTGAAGCAGCATCCTGTTTTTCATTGATAAGTATAACTGAAAACATAATCTGTTTCAATGAATGATGCTCACGTTTACATTGAGCTTTAACCCTTTCCTTTTGGACTTTCCAGGTGAAGAACACAGAGAAAGAAAACTGTTTTTTTTCTGCTGCTCAAGCTGAGCTGAAGAAGATGGAGCAACATTTCCACTTTGAAAGCTGGAGCTTGAATTCTTAAACCACCTAATCCTGAATTTTGTTTTAATCAAACATTCACTGTGCTTTCCAATACACTGATTTATTCTCTCGTGATATTTGTCTTTTTTTCTAACTGGGTAATGAACTGAATGCTGTGTTTTGCAGGAGAACAACTTACATGTATGCCTGTGCAAATTCTCAGTTATCAGGGTCATCGGAACAGCAAACAGGCTTGATCTTAGATCACTTCTTGTTTGAAAGAATTTCAACACGTATCCAGGAGTCTTTGTCAATTCTGGTAGCTCGCACTGAGCTACATGTACTGAACTTGCGTACAGAAATAAAGTAAGCTAAACTAACATGTTTCTTATACATTTTGGTTGAATTTGATACACTTCAATTATTGTATAATAATGTGTTCCATCAACTAAATCAAACTTGTGCTGGAAGGCAAACTTTGTGGTAATTCTGTAAAACAAAGCCTTTTTCCTTGTAAACTTCGGCTGTGTCCATTCATGAGGAAAACATAAATGACTAACAAGAGTCCAGAGTCAGCTTGACTTTTCTTCTGTCCTCTCACTGGCTGTTCTCCAGGACTAAATGTATTTTATTTCATTGCTGAAAGGAAAGATGTTTTCAGGCGAACTGACTCTGGTGGAGTTCTGCAGCAACAGTGTCATTATTGCACAGCAGTCAGTGAAAAAAATGGGCCGTTTTAGTAACTCATTTCTCTAAAACCTTTCTTGCTGCCGTCTTGAGCTTTATTTGTGTTAGATTTGTATATTTCTTTCGTGCAGACATTTCAGAACACAGAACAGATGTGGCACTGGCGTCAGACGTCTCTCCTGGGTTTTAAACCAGTCACATTCCCTCTCGAGATTCTCTAACAGCTCAACTGCCTCTCCTTTTAGATCATGTCCTCACCCCGGCTCCCATGAGGCACCTGTAAACAAGCCGTCAGCATCATTGTGCCACCAAAGGCGAGCTTCCTGACAGAGGGTTACAGTCATTCTCTGTTGGGGTGGGGAGACACAACAGACCCAGTAGATTCAGCACCATCTACAATCATTTACAAAGCAGGCTTTTGTACATCGCTGATAAGAGGTTTGTCGTGCACAGGTTAGTCAGACTGAATCTACACAGAAGCAACAAAGGCGAGTGGTTTGAGGATGCAACAGAAAACAGAGGATTGTCTGATCCTCTTTAACTCCCTGTTTTGAAGTCAGTCTCATACATTTTCAGCAGTCTATTGGAAGTGATTTCATTTCCACATAATATGGGTTAAAAACAACTAACCTAAAAGGTAAAATAATAAATAAATAAAAAAAACGAACCAAATTAGCCTCAAAAAATAGGTTCTACACAGAGTTGGTAGTTTTAAGCTTTTTGAGATTGAAGCTTTTGAGAAATGGATGAAGGATGTCTTGCACTTTTTGGAGTATTTTGTCTTGTTCTGTGCAACCTCCCTCACATCCAGAGCCTGCCTCTCACCTCAATCACACCAGTCCATTCAGACCAGTCTGCCAGAGCTAAATGAACTTTTTCCATTACTCACACTGAATCTTGTATTCTACAAACTGTCAGTCGCTCTGAAAGCTTAGGTCTGCCTTTCCACAAGACGCAGCAAAAACTTTTGAAGCTTTTTTCTTTTTTAACAAAGTCAGCCTATATTTAATGTGTAATTGTGCTGCTTCTCTTATAAAACACAGAGTTTTAACACCACAGTCTAATTCAAACACAACATTTAGGGCAAACGATTTATCCAGAAATAAACAGTACAAATAATTTTTATTTCTAATTTTCATGTGATTATCAAAGTTTTTACAGAACTAAAAGAGTTACAATTTTCTACTGAGCACAGAAATAATTTCAGTGTTTCTGCAAAGAACTGTTTCTAAAACACAATAAAGGAAATAATTTAAAGAAATCCTGCTTTTTGGTGTGAAGCTGCTGCTGATGTGCAGCATGGATTTTTGTGACACTGTGCACTCTGTAAAACTGCCGCTGACACATTTGTTGGTATAAAGTTGCAGCATTTCAAGTCTTAATAAATATCTGATGCAGAAAAGGGATTCTCAGCTGAATTCATTCCGATCGGGTATTTCACTGGCACAGCAAAAACTATGTTAACAGATATCCTCAAGCTTTATTAAATTATTTCCTTTTCAACCCATGGGTGTAATGCTTTATTAGTAAGAGTAACAAAATAAATCTGAATAGTTTTTACTTAGAAAAAAAATGTCTTAATTTAGTCAGTACAAGCTGCATAATATCAAAATGAATAATGTGGGAGTCTGTGGAATAAAGAAACTGGATTAATTAAACAAACTATGTGCACCTTGCCAGAGAGATTTAAAATTGTTTGAGCAGCTGTTTTAGTAATTCTACTCAATGAAGCATTTAATTAGCATGCAGGTAGGTAATGACTCTGTTCTGAAAACTTAACTAAAACTTCCCCAAAACTGAAGCAACAAATATAAGACAAAACAAACCACTGAGGTAATAAAACAATGTCATAAAAAATAAGATATCTTATGTTTTTTGTTACATATAGTAGTTAGTGGTATTTGTGAGCCATAACTCTGGAGAACATCCGGGAAGTAAAACAGAAGCGTAAAAGATTTAGACATGTAACAAGAGTGGAACAGGAGATCTAGCAAGAACACAACAGCTGATCAAGGCCTATTTACACTGAGAGAGGGATCAGGTGAGAAATGAGGAACAGGGGGTGAGGTAATCAGAGACATGATACACAATACTGAGGGACAGAGACAACAGATTCAATTAAAAATAAACTGGAAGTGGACATTATGGAAAAATCTCATTAGAAATTAGACACAAACAAAAAAAATCAACAAAAACCAACAATACACAAACTGAACAATGCTAGAATTAACCAGTCTAAGTCTCACAAACAACCAAAAGAAGCCACAGACCACAACAGTTTTCTCTCAGTGTCCATGTAAACACATCACTCATGCTTGCCTTCATTTTGCACCCAGAGTTGTTTCCAAGACTCAAGATTTGAGCTGGACAAATAATCACCCTTCTGAAGTCTCAGCTCCTAAGGAATAAATAAATAAATGAGTGCCAGCAACTGGTTAAACGTGCCAATATGTTTAAAACGCCCTGTCCACAAACTTGAGCCTTGTCAGTCATTGTCATAGCCTTGTCAAAGAATTTGTGCAAAGATCTGAAATTACCCATGAGGAGTTAAAGTAAAAATGTGTGTGTGTGTGTGTTAAAACTTCTGCTGGTTGTTTTGCACAAAGCAAGACCTCAGTGTTCTTTAAGGGGCACTTTGTTTATCATTATTAATAGGCTGACAGGTTCTAATAATCTTGTTGCACACTTCCTTCATGCAGCACTGGTGATTGGTCACTGAACCCTCCCAGTGAATGTTACCTGTCAGTCCCGATTACGTTACTCTAGTTTGATTCTTTGCATTGTTATCCATCAACATCGTACTAAACGAAGGAAGCGCACAGAGACCAAGATCACTTGTAGAATTCACGATACGGCACTTCACTCAGACATGTTTGTCTCTTTACCTGTGAATTTTAAATCAGTTTCAAACTGTGTTGTAAACAGCTGATTATCCCCACAAGCGTCCCAGTGTGAGGCAGGTATTAGTGTCTGCGGTTCTGACAAGGTGTGCATCATCAACATTTCTGTCCAGGGCTCGTTGTGAAAAACAGCTGCTGCGCCCCGCTTCACAAGCTAAGTGTTGATTAGCTTTTTATATTGGCTGGATATTGGAGAAGCAGCTAAATGAGGCAAAAAATAAACCTTTATCTCTATCTTTGTGATGTCAGTGCTTGTCATACGTGTAAAACTGTTGCTGGCATGTGTATAAGATTGTGATAGGGACATTTATTTTATCCCTGTAGGTGGTTTGCTGTTTGTTTGTTTGTTTGTTTGTCATCAGGGTTCTACCGACCGAAACTACAGACGGTGTTCAATAAGTAAGATCTTTTCCAACACAGTTATTCCTCAGCTGGGAATTTGGACAATTTTCCTGCTGTGCTTTCATCTTCTTTGTCACTTTTCTTGTAAACAAAATCCTTATTTCATTTTTTTTTGTTCTCATCCCAATATTTCAGTCAACCAGGCTCTAAGTGGCGCTAATCATCTCAGTTTATTGAAGATATATTGATTATTGACACACTATTACTGATGTTTATGTAAAGTATACACCGATGTTCAAAATGCAATCAGCCCTGCTGAGTTTAAAATTGGTTCAGAAAAATGCAACGTTTTTGGGTTTTTTTTTTACAACGATCAAACAGAAGTTTTGTCATTAAGTTAAATTTTCACCTGGAATTTGGACTACTTCTTTTTCTTAATAATAATATCACACTCATTTTTTTTCCCTCTGAGAACACATAAACACGTTCTTCTGAAGAACTGCAAGAAATTTGAAATGATGGAAACAAATATCCGTGATAAACTTTGACATCTGTTGGAGAAATCGCAACACGTTTCATTTGTAAACTTGCTGTAGTCAAAATAAACTATAATTATTTTCTCTAACTCATAAACAATTTGTATGATGTCACTCGGATCAGTGAGACCTAAAGATCATAAAAACAAGCAGAGGATTTAAATTTGGACTCTTTCTTATTTCTATTTAGAGGAAAACAAATTGCTTAAAAAGATTACATCAGTTGATGAAACTTGTATAATCATGGATTTATATTCAGACATATTCAGTTTTTTGACAAAAGTATCCAGTAAGAAATAAACATATTTAGAGTTGTTATTATTATTATGTTTTATTTATTACTTTGTCTATTTGTTTACATTTGAATCTATTACAAAAGCTGTTATAAAATCAGATTTACAGTTTTACAAACTGCAATATTTTCAATAAGAAAATAATGTAGATTAAATCCTCAATGAATTCCATTGCAGCTTTTTTTCTCAAAAAAAAAATGAAACACGATTTTTGGGAACACTCCAAAGTTTGCAGCGGGGTTGGTAATTATTGAAGTGTGATTTTTTAGAAATGTGCAAGCCTTTGTAAAACTTTTGATTGTAGCGGCTAACAGAGTTTATTTTATTCATTGAAAATAAATCAAGTGAGAAGACTCTAATGTGCATGAATACATCCAGAAATAAACACTAAGAAGAACCGCAGGGTAATAAAAAAAAAGAACAAAAACAGTAAATAAAATAGCTCCAAATTAATTTTGGAAAACATTTCAGAATAAAATCAGCCGACGACAGTTGGCAAGCCTTGCATCGCTGCTGACAGCGAGTTGCAGAAATCATCAGCAGGACACCGTTTCAAATCCTACATTTGATATTCAGTCGTGTTTTAAAATCAAACCTGTTTTCTATGAGCTCCACATTTTTCACTGAACTTTAGCAGAGGAAGGAAGCAGGACGGAGATGTAGGAACAGCTAAACCGTTTTTAAGCTGCGTTTTCTATACATAGCTCTGTGGTTGTTGCAACAAAAGGAAGTCTTTTCGACACAACTGCCCCACACATACTTTCATCTTCAAACACAATTGACTGATGTAGACACAAAACAAGTTTAAAGAAGTTTCCTTGCACAAAACATTAATTTGTAGTCTTGTTTTTTTTTACCTCAGAACTCAAAAAGACAGAGGAATCAAAAAAAAAAAGATTTAAACCTGCTGCACATGTTTGAACTCTCCCTTTTCTCTGTGGATTGCTTTTATTTATAAAATGAGCAGCGATGTGGCAGCTGAGACATGCTGTACTCCTCTCATTAAGAAGAGCAGGCAAACAAACCCAAAACTTTCTGTAATTTCTCTGGAAGATCCCTTCCACTGCAGTTTGAAGCCTTCACTCTTTTCCTTCACGGAGCTGCCCCCACAACCAGCAATTGTGAAAACTTCCTTACTTCCACTAATTGATCCCTCAATCCAACCGACTGACATGCCCACCCACTTAAACTCTACGTAGAGGATTTTTACCCCTTCTGTGTGGCAACTTACACCGAAAATAAAGGTTCCAGCAGCTGCCTGGCTCCCAACAAGGTGAGCTATAACAGCTTAAATAATTCAAATAAAATAAAAATAAAAACGAGCTGATTGGAGATACGAAGCGTAGACACAAGTTTATATTTGCCTGTCTTGTTATCTTTTTCCTGTCGGTTCGTGTTGCTCCAAATCCACAGAGATTACCAAGATTAAACATCGGTGATGGTGACCATCCAACAAAGAAATTTACAGGGCCGCAGGGACTCATCTTTCCCCGTTTCTATGACAAGTGAACGTGTTTGGCCTTTGGAGGGTGTATAGAGCTATAAATCACAGCAGAGTGGACCAGTTCACAGTTTCTCAACTAAAATCACCTGAGAAAAAAAATAATAATCAGAGCGCATCCTTTACATATAACTGATTGAAACAAATTGGGTTTGCCTCAGCTGTTCCAGGTGATCAGGTTGGTGTTAAATAAAAACAATAATTCTGTCTGCAGGAACTTTAGACTGGTTCTGTTGACAAACAAAACGGTGGAATTTTTTAAATGTTGCAGCTCAGTGGGTCCGATTGGAACTCAGCTGAGATGGATGCTGAATATTTTATAAATTGCTGCTAATGAGTAGCCAACATATTGTTTCTCTTCTTCGAACCCTTTAGAATTTTTTCTTTTTAAAAAAGTTTTTAAAATAGTCGCTGATTCCAAATATCCACGATAAATAATTAAAGCTGCTTAAAAAGATTTTGGACACTTAAAATAAGAATTTTAAAAAACTAAATGTTTTAGTTATTTAGAACATTTTGCTTTACTTTTATGTTTTGTCTTATGTGTGAAAAAACATTTCTGATCATCTCTAGGCTTTTAAAACACACAATGGATGACCTCAATTTTATTTAAACCCTAATTAAAAACACCACCCACTAAAGCTGTATTGCTGTCATTTAGAAAAATGTCAAATGTATTTTTTTCTGAAATGTATTATACAATACAGCTTTTACTTTAAACAAATAAAAAGGTAGCAGTAAGACCCGTTAGACAATGTTTCTTATTTA
>JAVKLF010000002.1:14803570-14815216 GCA_034783495.1 Millerichthys robustus | reverse complement strand
TATTACATGTGCAAATAAATGTTCAATCTTTCATAATTTTATTCCGTCTCAACTCGAATGCTTTCAGTCACAAGGTTTAATTGAACACAGGAAAATTCTAACAATATGAAAACAATTTATTTCCAAATAAAGAAAATTATATTGCCACATGTTTAGACTTAATCAAAACAGACTTGACAGAGTAGAACTAAAATTGCATTACCTCTAATTCAAATTAGAAAATATAAAAGACCTTCACTTCTGTTCTATTTTTCTCTCTTTTTTCTTTGCTATAAGAATAGTAAGATAGCTATTGTTTACCTGACTATAAAAAACACCTTAGGCCAGCCCTCATTACCCAAATGAGCTTATGTTCTTACAAGTAGGTGCGTTTTATTTGCTTCACATGACATACAGTATGCCCAGGCGGAGGAGTTCACTGAAAGCCCCACTAATCCTCTCAGCTACTTGTCTTTGTAAGGTACAGAGGGATGCATTTTAGAGCATGCCACAAGGGAATTTTCAACATGATCGTTAATTTGTGGATTTATTTTGCACATTTCTTATAGGTGGAAGCAATTTTTATAATGGATTTATTCACATTTCATTTCAGAAGTCTCCGAGCTGAAAGGAATTGTATTAGGCTCGACAACCTCAGTCATCTAAAAAGGACAGACGCGGTGGGTGGCTAAGAACTGTGGCTGTGTTTTCATCATCGTCTTCAAGAATACATAAAGAATCACAAAATGGGCTGCTCACCATCAAAAGGTAACAATTTTGGCACCTTGGGAACCATGAGGAAGGGGAGAATGCTGCCCTTTGTGCCTCAGGAAACAGATCCACATCACAAAGATGGAGAGGATTATAAATCCACTGGATATTCAAGTGAAGATATAAAGGAGAGAAAAGGAGCTCCGCACATCCAGACTTCTCAGAAGGAGGCACAGATGACACCACAAAAAAAGAGACTTGTTGCCAAACAAGTGAACATAGAAGCAATGAACATCAACAAATTAGAAAATCAGGTAATGGACAACAGCACAGTTTCATTAAGAAAAGAGAAAAATATTGACAAGCAGGATTTATCGGATAAAAAACCTTGGAAAAAGACAAAGAAAAATGCCAAGGGTACAAAAACCCCTAAAAAGAAAGACAAGGACAAAACCGTGTTTACAGATCAAAAAGTGGACTTTCCAGAACCTTTGGTGAAAGCTCATCAAGCTGCCTATGCCTTCTTAAACCCGAGTATAAACAAATATGATTCTCTACTTGGACTTTTGGAGCAAGTCACCCAAACTCAGATCTCTGTGCAGACAATGGTGGCCTTCATGGCTTTACGCTATGAGGAAATTATTGAAGGACTGGGAGAGATGGCAGACGAGGGAGAAAAAGTTTTAAAAGAACACGGAGAGCACCTTGCTTGGCCAAGCCAATTGAAAAATCTCTCATCTTCTCCGCCTCGAAAGTTTGGCTCTGTTAATGCCCAACCTCCACCAGATTTGTTGCAGCAGCTCCTACAGTACACCACACAGAGAATGAGAAATGTGAGTCGCACTGTTGGTGGGATTGGGGACTCTGCTTTGGAGGAAGCAGTGGAGTACTTTGCCTCGGTGTCTGAGCTTTTAGAAGAGAAACTGAAAGTAAAACATGCAGCTGAGGTTCGACTAATGCAACTCCTAACTCGTATTGAAATGGCCTCTGTGCAAAAGCCTGGACCAGAAGATTCTGCTCTGTTTAGTGAGGACAGCGGTATTGGAGCAGAGAACGAATCCTTAAATGGATCTGAAAAACATCATAGACGAGGGAGCTGTGAATCTGCTGGGACCATCAGAAGTACAGTCAGTCACAGGGAACATACCACCAGGAACATAAACAGAGCTTCAAGGCAAAAGTATCAGACTCAAATAAGTCCAAGTGTATCCCTCACTTCACTAAACTCACTTGATTCTACATGTACAATAATGCCCAATGACCAAAGAGACTCAATATTAGGATCAGTATCCTTAGACGATGGGGAAGATGACAACAATGATGTGGACGAGGTAGATCGAAATGTGGGAGATGTGCAAATAGCATTTAGAATGCGATCTAATTCTTCACCTGTCAGCAGGGAAAAACCTCCTCACCGCCTACCCACAAAACGTATAGAAAATCCTCAAAATGTAGAAATGACTCTCAAAATGAAAAATGCTATAAGTGGTAAAATCCAATTTGTCCCAAAACAGAACAACAGTGCCAATGCAAAAATATTAGGAAGCCCCAAACCCAGACGTGAGTGGACAGATGAGGAGCTGCAATCGCCAAAAAGGCCTCAAACATCAGCAGCTATACAGAAGTCGGGAGTGAAAAAGAATCCAGTAACCAGAGGGCAACGTTCCCGTTCAGCAGAATCGCTCCGAAGTAGAGGTGAAGATTCTACGCTGCTTGAACTGGAAAGGACACAGAAGGACTTAAATCAGAGGCTATGTAAGATGAGTAAAAGCAAAGTGGGAGAAAATGCAAGAATCACTCCAATTAAACCCTTCGAAAGAAACTCACCAGCACATACTCCAGTAATAAATAGCAAACATCCCTCCCAAGGTAAGGACAGTAATACCAAGTCACATAAAGATAAGAATAAAAAAGTAGAGCCAACAACCGATGTGGATAAGAATAAACAAGAAGAGAAAAAAACATCCAAAGGCCCTATAAAAGCCACTCCGCCACCTAGTCCTCCTTTATCACCACGACCATCTTCTGGTCTTCAGAGAGGAAGGAATTCAGTCAAAAAACTGATTGACACTTTTAGTCAAGGAATAGAGGAAAGGGAAGGTCCTAAAGTTCTTGGGGCTCTGAAAGGTGTACAAAGATGTGGTGTTCCAGTTCTGCCTGGTTTAGGAAATGTAGAAGCTGTGCTCAGTGCTGGTATAACAAGCTGTAGGTCTGAGTCCACAACATTAGAGAGAACTGATTACTTAGATTTGGAGAATCTTCCTCCACCCCCACTGGAAGTACTAATGGACAATTCTTTTGAAAGTGCCCAAAGTGTATTAACTGCAGCAGGAGATGGGGCCACAAAAGTAAGAAAGTCACCTGTGCTAAAAAGAGCTGTCTTATCACAACGACTGAGGGCTTCAGTTCAGTCTGTCACAGTGCTACCAAGCAAAAGTCTGCCACAGTCTTCAAAGATTGTTTCTATACCTAGGTTGGATCAACAAGAGGCATCTGCTTTACCAAGGGTCAACCAATCAGATGTTCAATCACATCAAGGAATGGCAACAGACTCTTTATACCAGCAAGCCAGAAAGATCATAAACCTGCGACAATCTACCGACTCGAACTCAGAGAGATCATCGACAAAATGTGCAGCAACATGTAAAAATCAAGGAGAATCAACAGTGCCTCATCGTAATATTCCAGCATCTACAGTGCCTCCTGCTTCAGTAACCACCAGCCAACCACCTGTCACACCACCAATCTCCAGAGGACGAATCCTTCCCTCAACACCATCCACTTTAAACAGCTTACATCGACGACTTCCCAGTCCCCATTATATAAAAAAACAGTCCATGCCATCCTCAAATGCAACTCCCCCTGGTAGCAGAACACCCCCTACATCACCAGGTCACCAGATGAGACTTCCCAGCCCACCTATTTTAAAGCAGACTATTTTAAACTCAAACTCAGGCTTGTCTTACTCTTTCAAAACCCCATCTCCACCAGCATCACCAAAATCCCAGAGATGGTCGAGGGAGAACAGCAATGAAGACATTGCTCGAACATTCAGTAATGCTCGCTCAGTTTTCTGCCCCGTCTCCCCGTCTATGTTTGAGGCCCAGCCTTGTTCAGCTCCCCAACCACCTCAAGCATGGACTTCTACCAGAGTTTCTATTCTCTCAAGATTATGGGGGAGTCGAGGGCGGTTCCCTGCGTCTGATCAAGGATATCGACACTTTGTTAGACGGAGCCAGTCTGACCGAAGGCCAAGTCTGAATACGACACAACAATCTCAGGTCATTTCTGTGGCTGAAACTTGTGGGAGTGAGCCAGCAATATCTTCAAAGGGGTAAGGCTTGTTGTAACACCTTGTTGTATTTTTAACCCAACATAGATGGATGGTTGGATGATGAGATACTTCATTGATCCTTATGGGAAATTCAAGATTTATTCATTAAACTATTTAGGAGAAAGATTAAAGCTTGGATTGGTTGCTGTAGTCAATGTAAAGTATCTGCTCCTAATTTTGCTTATAGTTTAGTTCAAGTTTGTATTTATATCATGTCAATTTGCATTAAGTCCTCTAAAGCTAATTTAGTAAATATAATAAATTCTATTGATTTAATTCAAATTGGGGTTTTTTCATTCCCAAACAAACAAATAAAGGTTAGGTAACTCTTTAGACAAGAGTTGTTTTTCACCCACACATTGTTCCAACTTTACAGTCTGAATTCTATAACTTTAATTATTAAACTTCCTTAATCACCATTCATGTACATAATTTTGTCAAACCCAGTTGGCACACCGTCCTTATTACAAAACTAATTATTCTCCACTCGTTTTAACAGGCTAGAAGATGAACCAACCAGAGGAGACTGTTTATGGGGCAGCCAATCAGAACTAAGAGTTACGGCACGCTCTGCATCACACCCGGACCTGTGTGTAGTTGGACAAGCCTTGCACAGGGTGTAAAGAAGGCCAGTGGGATTATAGATTAGCAGGCCTTACTGAGGATTTACCTTGATTGTGTTTGTTCCACTGGGAAGAGAAGAGGAGCTAATTCCATCCACTATGCTGTGGTAACAAACCCACAGAGATCAATGTTTGCATGTTTTCAATGATTTAAAGTGAAATTATTGGTTGTATCTATTGTTTGTGCTCAAGCATGCAGTCTGATCAAGTGTAACCTTATTTCAATCAAGTCAGACTTTACAAAACTTCTAAGTAATAAGAAACTGTAAGTGTATAAAAATGAAAAATAAACTAAAATATTATAGAGTTGGGGCCAAATATGTAACGACATAGTACTTAAAACATCTTTGTCTGAGACAGAACTAAAAATAAATCAAATGTATGAGTTTTTTAAATTTTACCTTTGATCCAAATTTTTGTTATTAAATAAATACACAGTTGTTACCTTTGACTATATTTTTGTGACGTGTTGAATTTTTGGGGTCCACTTTATAGAGTTGAACACATGAAGTTGTTTAAAATTAAATAACATATTTTGATAATAATTATATTAGTACATGACAGATTTTATTTTTTCCCCACAAATAAAATGGAAAAACACAACAAAAATAGCAATAAAATTGGGTTTTTGATCAATAAATGGAAAAACCTGAGCTGATCACTCCTGCAGTGAGAACATTTGTCCACCAGGGGGCGAATCTTGATCAATAATCCATCCAATCAATTCAGTAAAGAAGGAAACAAAATGAAACTGAATACTTACGAAAAACATTATAATCTGACTGTGTGCTATGGATTATGACCTATAAATATATTCCCTGATGTTTCAAACACAAAATGAAATATTCAGCCTCTTAAGCCAAACTTTACAACATGGAAACAACAACACAGAGAAAAATGTTAAATTTAAATAATTTAAGATCTTTCCAGAGAAGAATGAATACAATTATTTGGATTGTGTAAAAGGAAATATACCAAGTACAATGAGTTTATATTCATAAGTGATTGCTGGTTGTTTATAATAATAATATTATTTCTGAACGAATCCATATTTGTAATTTTCCCATTTATAACATCAGACAGGGCTACTCCTGTATTAAATGTTATATGAAAAAAGTAATAATATATTTTATTTGAGTCTGATTTCATGTTCTTTGGTCATTCTTACATGTGTTATTTTGCTTTCTTTTTTACAGTAAATATTGGGTGAAAAGACCATAAGTAGACTTTAAAACAGACAGCTGGTTTAAAAAGTGTGGGTGTCTAAAAACTGCCAATGAAAGTATGAATATTTTGAACTTCTTTATTCTTTTAAAAATCTTGCCTGGGTTCAGTTGTTAAATAAATTGCATTAACTTGTATAACATAAAATAGAGTCTTCTTTTGAGGAACATTGTTTTAAACTGCTCAAAGACTTTCTAATCTTTTGTTGTAAGACCAGTGATTCTCTGTGCATTTTTTTCCAAGTTGCTTTTTCTTCTCTGTGTTTTCAAACAGCCCAAAGAATTGGTGTGCGATTTAATTTCTGCTGCGTTGCAACAACCAAGTACAAAGAGTGATTGTTTCTCTGAGGGGAAGAGAAAAAACCTGCAGTGAAAGCCAAATAATTGGAGAACTACAGTTTTGTTCTCTCATGGGTACCATGTTGATCATGTCCCCAGCTTTCAGCAAAATGGAAACAGTTATCATCCTAAACTCAGCAAGAGATGTTTGACCTGGACATGCTTGGAATTTGATCACAAATGGAGTCATTTTTAAAAAGAACTTATAGACAGAATAACCAAACTCTGACACAGCAAAACAAAATATATACAGAAAGATGGATTAAATGGATAAATTATTTGTCTGTTGTATGTGCAAAATTATAGAACAGGTGAAGGAAAATCACAAGATGACCAACTCCATGTTTAACAAACAGAATAAATATTTTACTGAGCTGTAAGAAATTCGTGTTCAAGGAAACCTTGTGATTGAAAGCATTCGAGTTAAGGCGGAATAAAATTGTAAAAGATTGAACATTTACGAGCTGTAAGAGTTTACCATAACCTTTCAGCTGAGACCAGAGGAAGACCGACATGTGAAAATCTTCGTCTGGCCCCGATCCACAGAATTACACAAACTTATATATACATATACAGTACATATATATAACATATATGTTAAACTGTGTTATTTTGGGCACTTTCATTAAATTCAGTCACAACAACAAGCACTATTTCCAGAAAGCCTTGAGAACCAGAAAGCTTTACTTAAGACATCTTATGATAAAAAATACAAGGACAGCTGGTTTATTGGAATGAAAGTATAAAAAAAACGATGGCTGTGGAAAGCCAATCAGCTCTCCCGCTTTAGTGAGTCCCCAAAGATGGCCACTGTTATTGTACAAGTGAGCTGAACTAACACTTTGTAAAAGCCTCAACATGCTGCTGAGCTGGCCTCGGAGTCCATTCATTACACAAAACCCCAGACCAAAGCAAATACATGAAATCCACAGTGTCTCTCTTTATCCCATTTCCACAGGCTGACTCCTCCGGCTGCCTCGTCCTGAACTCTGCGGTCCGGTGGGGAAGAGAAAAAACATGACCTGCCAGCTGCCACGGCTGCCTCTTATCACACCCGGTGTGTTCCCAGGATTGGTCTGAACACGGTGGCTCGGTGATAATATGATCTGATAAGTGTCTGTGTCAAACAGCTGTAACCCAAAGGTGAGCTCCGGCCGGGCTGGTATTGCAGATGCAGAGATGTAGAAAAGTGGGGAAGCACGAGCGTGACTGACACGCTCACCGACACGTTTCGTCTGCCCGCCTGCATCACTGACATCACACACAGGCTTTTTGGTCCCTCACACCGTTTTATGGAGTTTTAAGCAAGATTTGTTCTGCTTTCATATTTTAGTCAAGCCAAGGTTTAAATGTGTTCTGAAAAAAATCTTTGTACAGCTGCATAAATCAGTGTCTTTTAAATGATCTGCCACCAAAAGGCAAATGTGGGAAGGAATGAGATTAAGCATAATGGTATTTTCAAAGTTTGACCAAAGGAAATGTTTTGCAAAAAAATAAAGTTTGATAATTAAAGGCAGTGGTTTGTGGTGGTCAACACAATTTCACTTTGGAGTTCTTTTTATTCCAAGAAGTTCAGAGCAACAAAACAAGCATATTTCTAACACGAAACAACTCAACCCTCAAAAAATTATGGCAATTCAAGCAAATTCCCTTTTTAAAATTTTGTTATTTGTAATTTTTGCAACAGAAGACAAGTTTAATTTTTGGCACTATTTTCTCCACTGAGCAATGACTGAGCTGTTCCACATCAATGCATTCGTAGCAGCTTGTTGTGTTTGTTAAATTATCTATCATTCTTAGAGAATAAAAGAAACAGATTGATCAGTTGGAGCCTGAGCGCATCACAGCTGGGTGAGAGCGGAAATATTGACATTTAAAACAGTTTTAATGAGTATAAAAAGACAAATGACAGCTGCTACACCCTGAAGTCAGAGTCCTCAGTTTTCAAAGATGAAATCTCAAATATTTGGTCAGTATTGTGTTTCTACATTTTCACAGTATTAGATTTACTGTAGATTGCTGATTTTGGCTTCACTCTTAAGAAGTTTTTGCAGACAATCTCATCTTTTAAATTTAAAGAGTGTTGAGAAAGAAAATAAAGCACATTCATATTAAAATATCCAAGGTTTAATGAACAAAAATAATCAGATTTTAAATGTTTTCGTCAAAAGCATCACTGTTTAAACGGCCACAACGAACAATAATCAGGCTGCTAATTTAATCACTTTAAGTAATCAGGATCATTTAAACTTGAATTTCAGGTGATTAATGTTTCAAAAACTTGAATAAAATTAATTAATAATAAACTAATGGCTCAGTATTTCTTGACAAAATGTATAGCCTTTTGTTCCAGAGTTTTAGACTAAGATCATCCATCCATGGGGGACACAGGGGGGCTAAGATCATCTTGTTTTGAAAACTGATGCAGTTGCAGCTGTCGTGGTCAAACCTTTAAAATACCAAAATGTGCAATCTCATGCAAAACCACAAATCAGCACAATATGCAGAAATCTGACAAAGATAATGTGAAACAGCTGCAGCAGACATCTTAAATTAGATTGACTGTGAAAGTTGTCTTGTTGCATTTTAACCCTTTTGTCAGAAAACTCTTAAAAGTTCATTTTTAAAGCTCAGAGCTGTATGAGAATAATAATGCTTACATCGATATTTAAAAAAATAATTTGATTGAAAAAATATATATAAATGAAACCAGAAATGACCTAATCATTAAACAAAACATTATGAAACTTATGAAAACATTCATGACAAAATAACAAAAAATGCACAATCTAGAAGAAATAAAACATTTTAATCACTTTTTAGTCATGAGGCAGCTTCACGTTCCTCCCGCCTTCTTTTATCTCTTTCTCGTGTTATCTGTTTGCCCTCAGGATCCGACATGTTTTCATCTTTTAACAACGTTGCTCCCACCGAGTCGCGCTGCGTTCCTTTTTGCTGATTGCTTGCTTGGGAACGCTCAGAATTGTTGCTAAATGTGTTGATATCCATTTAAGACTTCATTATCAGATTCCTTTTCTGCGAGCGTCAGGCATCACGGAAACAATGACATTTTAAACAGAGTTAGACCAAATTATATGACTGACAGAAAAGTAAACCCATATTTGGAGAAGAACGTACTGATGAGAACCGGACTGGAACAGAAAGTTGTGTTTATCTTATTTTTCCTTTCAAACATGATTTATTTTTAAAAGTTACCTCATCACTGCTGTTTTGTAAATGTAAAGGAGAAAGCTAAGCAATCACAGGAAAAACAACTAGACAAAAAAAAGAAAATAAAATAAATAAAGGGCCATAACACAACCATGTTTTTCTTTTATAGATACTTAGCTCAAGTTTATTAAAAATGAAAATACATGAGGCTCCATGGTGGAAAATACACCAAAGATTTTTCAATTAAAGAACAAATTGCATCAAGCTGACTACAATTATGTCTTATTCTTAACATCATCTTCATTGGCATCAATTACATATATTACATGATAATTACCACCCAATAATAGCAAATTGCATGCATTAATACTACTCATCCTGTCTGAACAGTGGCCTGCTGTGCTCTGGTATGTGCTGAGTAAACACAAACATGTTTTCACACTTATTTGAAGCTGCTGTAAACAAACAAACAAAACAAAAAAAAAATAGACAAGCCACAATGTATTTTTTTTTTTTACTTATTGAATATGTTATTTGCTTTTTAAATACAAGATGCTGAGTAACCCAGGTTTGTTGGTACATACAGTCTCTAACAAAAGCCTGCAATCCTGAGCCGCCATCCCATTTCACACATCATTTGCATATAGATAGCACAATCAGAGATCTGCAATGACGCGACAGTTTGAATTTTTTTTTCAGATTGCTTGAGTGTGGAAATGATGATTGGGTGAAATTTGATGATTAACAAGAACGGTTTCAATCAGCTGTCTACACGGTAATGAGCAATGGTGGAAATAAATACCAGAAACACACAAAATGAGAAGGACGGAAAGGTCAGCAGCGTTGGTATTCAAAGACGACAGAACAAAGAAACGGCATATAAGGAAAACATCTGTGAGCATCAAGAAGCCCCAGCAGCTTTAAAGACTAATAGAGAGTTTTATGCCAAGTAGACTAAGCAATTAGTTGAGTGTGTGTGTATGGATGTCTGGACTTCTCAGCATGAAGGGTGGAATCCCTGCACGCTGCTGACATGCACTGCATCTTAATAACAACATTAGTATTCAAGGTCTGTAAATTACAGGACTGAGAATGATAGCAAACTCAGGAGGGTGCTTGATTCAGCTTTACCATTTCAGATTCGTAACTCTGCATTTACTCTTACACATGCAGTGATTTTGCTTCGTCATCACAGAATCTCATCATTTTTAGTTTCCACTGAGTTATCGAGAGGTTATATTGCAGGAAAAATAAGTGCAGCTATTAGTCTGTGCACCAGGTGGCAGTGTTAGCAAAGGCATTCTTTCTTACTCATGAGGCTTTGCTCAAGTTAAAAGGTTGGTAATTATCTCCAGACCCCTTCTTGATTTTTGCTGCGTTAACAAGTACATTTCAACCCAATCTGACTTAGCTTTACATGCTGCAGGCGGAACAAAAACAGATCCCTCACTCATTCTCCACATTCTGGGACAGGAACGTGCAGACTGCCTGCTGACACATTTTTTTTTTTAAACCTACAGCATCATTACCCTTCAGTCACGAGTAAGAATTGAGTTTGAAATTGCAGTCGGCCAGAAACGCAGTTGGGGCAGCTCCACGCCTCCTCTGACACGGTGTTGGAGGAGCCTTTGTGAAAGGTCAGGTAAGCAGCTGTGACACTGTTCGTCTCAGCAAATGTCACAATGTCCCAGAGGTTGACGTGACTGACGGGGGGACCTTATCTGGTGGCACAATGTTACGGCTAGTGGAGGACCAAGCAAGGGTCAATGGTGATGGAGCGAGAGATGAGCTTCAAGTTCATTCTACTCTATCATTAGAAGCACTGGAATGTGGTTGGTGCTGCTGCGATGGTGTGCATACAGTTTCACAAGTTGAGCTGGTCATGGTCAGTACATTCACAGTAAGGCAGTGGCATGGCAGTAACAATAATAGAATTCCATTTGTTTTCATTTTTATGTTTTCGGACCAATAATACACAAACAATGCAACCGCTGCTTTGCACAAAGGACTTTCATCCATCTGCTCATGTCCTCATCTCTGGTGTTCATTTAAGTTATTTTGGTTATGTGCCCCTAACACAGACCTTGCATGCAGAACAATAGGATTTTTGTGTGTCTACTTTTTTTACCCTTTTGCTTTAATCTTTAGTAGCTTTTTGGAGCTAAAACACAATTAAAAAAATCTGTTGTGTGAACCTAATACACGTAAGATGGGTAAATTGGGGCTAGTAAAAGAAGTAAGCCATCCATCCATCCATCCATCCATC
>JAVKLF010000002.1:14742155-14753615 GCA_034783495.1 Millerichthys robustus | reverse complement strand
TGCACTCCCAGCCGGTCTCGGCAGATGGCCGCTCGTACCGAGCCAGGTTCTGCTGGAGGTTTCTTCCCGTAAAAAGGTGAGTTTTTCCTCTCCACTGTCGCTACACGCATGCTCGATACGAGAGATTGCCGTAAGTCCATAACTCAACGCAATCTGCAGGGTTTTTTCCATAACCTCCCGTAATAGGTGAAAGCAGCTGCTTAATTTTCCTCAGCGTTATAGTCCAGAGTTAGAATAATTCTTTATAATCTTAATAAGGCCTTAAAATGCATCTCCTTTCTTCTCAATAGATTCTTATATCTCTGCCAAGAGTAAATCGTAACGTCAAATAAGTGTCATTTAATGCTAGCCCCCATGTTACGGTCATATGTCATTCATATTCATAAGTCATATTTGTCATAATCTGGTGTCAATTATCTTCTGTTAATAAACGATATACTTCGGTATCAACTTTAATGGTACATGTCAGCGTTTTGATGTGCGGTTTTGAATATTTATTCTCAAAAAGAACTTACGACTTTCAGAGTTTTAAATTCAAGATAATAACTAATATTTTTGACGTGAATACCGTTGGATAGTTTCCTTGTAGTAACAAGGTGGTGCCCCGAACAAGAGTTAAGGTTTTTATTTGGTAAGTGTCCCTGCATATATATATAGGCTAAACCAAACCCCTCGTTTTGTGCATTTTAAGATCTTCCACTAAAACAAAGAATAATGTCAAATCAGTAGTTTATGCTTCCATTTGTCAGCTTAAAAAGGATTACAAGCATAAAAAAAAACTATACCAATAAATAAAACATGATAAAGGAGATACTTGGAGCTAGAGGAAGATGAGTCCCCAGAGGGAGACAGTACAAGAGACAGGCTAATTTTAGAAAACCACTTTACACCAGCTGAAGTGATGAGGCTGTGCTGTGAAGTGCTGGACAAAGAACTCAGAAAGTAGCAGCAAATTCTTCGTTACAAATAAAGATGGTGCACTGTGTCACCAAGTACATTGTGCAAATGGGTTTTTATTGCAAAACGATCGTGCATGTGTTTGCTTTTGAACTAAGACAATCATTAACTATCTTAAAAAAATAATATCAGTTCTGGATTTCTTTTTGACATAAATAGAAACAATATTTAAAATTAAAAAACATTTTGGAGTACAAATGAGAGTAATTCTGAAATATCTGTGATATGTGCCCGGTTTCTCCCAGCAAGAGATCTCTTTTTCTCAGCGAGTTGGGGAACTCCAGGGCACTAGACAAATTGCCTGTCATATTGGGACGCCTTTGATTGCAGGCTGCAGTCAGAATACGGAAGAAACAGTGGGAGTCGTTAATTTGTCTGAAAATACAGGACATCCCAGGTAATACGGGATAGTTAACGACCTTTTACTGGACTGAGATTTCTGATTAATACTATATGTGGTCTAATGAAAGCTAAAGGTAGCAGAAGTGTGAATATTAAGCATTAAATGTTTTGAGCTTTTATGTTGTAGTCAAATGGGAGAAATGTTGCTGTAGTGAGCAGAAACCCAAGATAAAATCTTTTGTGTCACTGTTTTTTTCAGACTAACACAGCACGACTAGACATCAGAGACTATAAGGTCAGGATCATTTGGTATCTCGAGATTCATGATATTCAGGTGATTGTATTAACATATTTTGTATTGACAAACTTATCAGCTGTTCAACCAAAAATACCCCCCCCCCCAAAAAAAAAAAAAAAAAAAGCAGGAAGCATAGACACAACTACAACTTATGTAAGTTTTTTTTTTTACAAAAATACTTTAAACTCTTAGTAAACTGTGACTACCAAACAAGCATTCACCATAATCAGAAATAACTTTTGTATGGTGAACTTTGTTAGCAAGACAAACACTTTTTGCAGCTAAATTTGTTTTTTCTGTACTTTAATCAATTTAGACTTGTTGATAATAATATAAAAAAAAATCAAAACAACAAGAACAAACAATTCTGCTGTTTATAATATATTTCTTCACTGAGCACAATGCAATCACTATGCTCACAACCAACCTTTCCAGTCCCTATTTTCATTTTTGGGAACTATGTGCCAACAGCAGAATAAATCTGAAGCACCCCAGATCTTCATTTCCACACAGGTAGAGGTGTGCATAATGGATACAACCTGAGAATGACTGCTTACCTGTCAGATAAACCTGAGAAAATAAGATTACAAGTAATTCAGAAAGTTATTTCCTACAGGTTTTACAATTTTAAACCATACCATAAAATAATCATGTGGCTTCTTGCTGAAATAAAACCTCTGCCTTAAATTAAATAGCAATGTTTATGCATGAGCTCAGCAAATAAGTTTACAATATATATCTGCTACAGCTGGATGCAGAAATTTGGTTCCATTTGTCAACCCAAACAGCTGGATGACACACCAATGAATGCCACCGTGCTGGCAGCAGGAACCAATAAGAGAAATAGTTCGTGGTTCCAAACACTTCCATTGCTCTATTTACTCCTTGTTCTACCGAGGGGTGAACTGCCGTAAGCTGCAGAGGTGCCTCCTGCTGCGCCTCAGATACCACACTGAGTTTTGTTATGCTGTGCTCACTCTTTGAGATGGCTCTCCCTCATGAATCAATGTATAAGATTACGTTTTACATTTAAATACACCTTGGAATAATACTCATTTTTAATAAGCACAGCACGTTATTTTGGCAGGTCAGTCTGTAAGATGGCAATATCGCAACACTTATTGATATGAGTTCTGTATCGTCCCAACAAGGTACAGTCACTCTGAAACACATCTATTTGAGTAATTGACATGTGAAAAAGACCTGGGTTGGTAAAAATTGTGTTGGTCATGTTCACACTGTCAGAAAAAAAAATTGGTATGGGTTAAACATGGGCAAAATAAAAAAAAATTGAGAGGTTTGGGTCACTTTTGTTTGCAGTGTGAATATAACCATACAGACATGTGGGCTTATTAGCCAAAAACAACAAAAAAAAGTATTATAATATCTAAAACTCATGAAAAACAGATGTCAAATGACATTATTGTATTTATTTTTACATTATTATTGGTATTAATACCCTTTTGTCATTATAAATTTTTATCTGTAGGTGAAAGATAAAGTTCTTAATAGTATTGCAATTAGATCAGCCACATTAAATAGTCCTAATTGCACAACAGACACATTTAATTAAACTCAAATTATCACAATAGTTCTTGTTACCCTTCAGTTTTATTTCCTGAAGCATTTTTTATACATGGCATGTAGTAAAGCTTTATTTTATCCTCCCCTGCATCAGTAAATACTGATACATCAGAGCTTTTCTGCAGTCAGATTGTAATGATTATCTGTCAAGCCACGGCTGCAAGATAAAGTTAAATACTTTGTGCACACAGATTTTAAAGTTATTAGAATGTGCATTTGTGATAAAACACATTTTGAACTTCAGTCCTTTACTTTCTTCTTGAACTTACAGCCTCAAGTATTGACATGCTCTCTGTGCAGGGCTATTGACAGTAGACAGAGGTGAGTTCAGAGTCAGAATCTTTCCTGACAAGTGAGGTCAGGTTTTGAGTACTGCAGTAGTCCTTGAGCTGACAGATGAAAGGTTGGAAGTGTGGAAAGAAGAATCAATTCAGGTGTTCATAGTGGCGTTGCAACACAAGGCACGCTATGATTAAGCATGTGGACAATGTGCATCATCGTGTGTTGTTTCCAAGTTTGGAAAAGCTCCAGTGTAAAGGAATGCATCCCCAGAGGGAATGTCAATCATTCACCAGCATGATTCTCTTTGCACAAGGTTGAAACTTTAAATAATTCAACAAGAAATAAAAGACTGAGGTTGATAGAACAATCTAAAGAGAAAATTTGCCCCAGGACACAAATTTAAATGTAATAAAACTGAAGGTAATACAGAAACCCTACAATTACAATGTGGTATTTTCCTCTAATGAGGTGTCAGATTCAGTGAGTAATGCTTGACTTACATATAAATGGAAATTCTGAGGCACTTGTACTTGAAATCTTTCCAATTACTTTACTGTGATGATTATTTGCAGATGAAGATTTTTTTCATGCAAGGACTCTTACCAGGCATTTCCCCGTTACACCTTATAGCAGCTAATATGGTTAATATGAGATAAATGGTGTTCATCTTCAGTTACAAGATGGGTAACTTTTTAAAAAGTAGAGACCATATCATGTTTTCTCTCACTTTCATTTTGCCCAATAGCTTTTAACAGATGTCTATTTTACATCATGTGAATGGTTTGGGCAGGAATTAAAAAAAAGGCTCTAAGAGCTAAAATGCTTGGCTGCACGTTGTCTAAATTTATTTGGAGGTATTCAGCACTAAAACAGAGCTTCATTTAGATTCCATATAAAAAGAACAGCTTTATTTCACTTAGGAATATATAGGAACATCTGAATCTTGTTTTCATTCATCTCAATGCTTACAGGACTCTCTGTGTACTTTGGCATCCCAGACACTGTCATCATTTGAATCAGATGTGGGCATCAAACTACAGCGAGGGTCCATCTGATTGGACAAACATATTTTATAATTAGCATTCAAAGTGTGAATGCAGGGCACTTGGAAATTCAATACCGAACTATTTATTGCAGTCCTGTGCAATAATGACATTTGATATGTTGATATTTCAATAGAAATAAATCCCTAATACACTGTGAAGCTTTGGTTGCAAGAACAGCTTCTGTAAAAGTAAGGAGACCCATTTGCATATTTTCTTAATATTGGCTGATATGAATATATCAGACTTTGATTATAGTTTAAAATATGTGACACCCCTCGAAAAAACGTTGTGACTGACAGCAAATCTAATAATGTGATGATTAAATTGCATTTCCCATCTTTTCACAGGAGCATTTTTAAAAAAAAATCTTGACACAATAACACACCATCCAGCAAGTATCACTTAATTGCTTATTACAGACAGAGTGAGAAGATACCAATTCTGAAGCAAGACAAAATAACATCTGCCAGGCTCACATTTCAAAGTTATCTCTGGCTAGACAACTTTCTTGCCAGATAAACAAGCCCACACTGAGTTTTACTCCTGTGTTATTAATATTCTGGTTATTACTGAAACATTCTGGAAACAAAGAAGCTCCATGAATGTGGCAATGAGGCTACAGATGGCAGATAAGGGCAGCTTTCAAAGAGCTCTCTGTAATGGACACCCACTTTAAATGGGAATATGAACCCTCCCCACCTTCACTCTCCCCCACTGCAAACTTTTGTTCATGACCTCCAGCGCAGTTTGCTGAGCTTTTATGCAAACTCGACCGCTGCAAGCCGTGTTCAGGCATAAAGGATTGTGGATAGACTCACTGCAGGGTTGCTTGTGTGCACAAGATGCCACAAAATAACTGTGGGGAAAACAAAAAACTACTTCAGAAAACCTAAAAGGGGTTACTGCCCTGCAAAATAAAACATTGATTATAGCTTTATTTTAAAAAAAAAAAGATAAAACACTTAAAATCAGGGATGAAAAAGAGAAAAAAATGATTAATATGAATGTTCCCAGTTAGTGCTGATAAAAATGCTGTAAGGTACAGTTTGGCAATATTTACAAGTTATTAATTTGACAAAAAGGAGAGACAAAGTAGTTTATTTTAATTATCAGTTTTGAGAATATATATCCTTTTCACCTTTTTTTTTTTTTTTAAAAATGGAGTCAACTGTTCAAGTAACTGATCCATCCCATCATCAGTTGCCACAAACACTCACCCCTGTTTGACTTCCTGACACAGAAAAAAAATGAACGAGACTGAAAAATGCATATTTAGTCTTATGCAAAGCCTAATGCAAACAAAGCATTCTTGAGGGAAATTGATTTTTTTCCCTTGATCACTGAAGCTGCACAGATCACATATAAAATGTAAAGTTTGGAAATAAAACAAATGACATCTGAACAGCTGACCTGCAGTATGACCTCACAGTCAAATTTGATTTGTATGAACAAAAAAGGTCAAATTTAACTGATGATTCGTGGCAGAATTCATGAACAAACTGATGCTCTAATTTGTTTTTCATGCAGCTGTCACAGAACTACAAAAGTAACAAAAGAACTCTGTGAGGTTTGTCAAAAGTTTGTTTTCTTATTTGTTTGTTTAATGAAGATGCTTCAGATGTTATCGAGGTGTGACTCAGTTTACTTGCTTAATAAAAGCTGCTGCCTCTATCTGATGACTTGTAAACACGTATCTTCTTATTTTTAAAGCCTACATGTAAACTTTTTTTATCATGACAGCACAAAGCCTGATGAAAGCTTTTGTTGCGTTTGACATCTAGCGGTCGTGCACCTTCATCAGCTGTATGTCCCATCATGCAATGCTTGCCACTTGTAGAGATTATATTTACTCTGTGCTGCCGTAAGCACCTTTCCTAACAGATTATATGAATTAGGGCCTTATTATGGGCTCTGGTCAGGAGCTGCATGTACAGGTGATTTGTAATAAGGACAGTGCCGAGGTGAGTCAGCAGCTGGACCACAGGAGGACAACCCTTCTCTCAGCAGCAGGACGAGTCGAAGGACACTGAACAAGTCTCTCACGTTTGGTTTGGAGGTACAGCAAGACAAAACTATATATTGTATAATTCAGAAATGGCAAAAATCCAGAAAATACAAACTTGTGCTCGTGAGAAGAGAAAACACAGAGGAGCCAGTTTGATTCATGTGAATTTATCAATATTTTATAATCTTTTGTAGCAAAATGTTTTCACACAAACAGTTGTTCTTTTTTTTGTTTGTTTTTTGTCATAGAACTTCAGGTGAGCATCATGTCTATGTTGGGTCACGTACACATTTAAATTTATCGTGTTAGTTGGCAGACTGCAGGGGGATGATGCCTGATGCCAGAAGCAGAAAGCCTGAATGATTGCTTCCCACAGATCAATAACACGCAAATTCACCTCCAGTGAAGCCATAGCATGCAGGTGGTTTCGATTTTATTAGCCTGCTTACATAGTTTGGTTCTAAATTTGCAGAAAAATAAGCATTGAGATAAGTTCTGCAAAGCAACATATGTCACCAAAAATGTTTTCTGTTAATTAAAATGTCTTGTTTTATTATATTTACCAAAAACACCTGCCAGCTGAGAATTTTGGGAACCCTCTAACCTCTTTAATATTATATTTCTAAAAGTAAATTTTAGTAAACTAAATATTTACATGTGCAGCAAGTCTAGTGCCTTTTTAATGGATTTGGCTGCATTACATTTTTACCACAGAATCCTTTGGGATGTATGAGGGACTTACCACAACTTTTGATGTGAAACAACCATTTATCCACACTTTTGGCACCATGTAAAATCTCATTTCAGTAAGCCAACTAACAACAACCTTGTTGGTACACCACAGAAACGCACCTCCTCACTGTTTGCTTGACATAAAAATAAAAGTACTACTGCACAATCCCCACCCCACCCCTTTACATTCTCACCCAGATATTGTACAAAAGATATGCCATTATACAGAACAGTACACCTACTGTAGGAGAAAGAAACTCGATGATCATTCAACAATTTATAGCAGAGTCCCACTGAATACTGAGAAAGGCATTAAAATGCAGGGGTGTTGCAGCTGATTGGAGGCAGTGATCTGAATAGTGACTAACTCAAAGTATCCTTCTGCAATTTACAACCCTGTATGAAAGATAGACAAATAAATTGTTTCTCTTAAGAAACAAGTCAAGGAATGTGTAAACCAAAAAAGGTTCTCTGTCATGCAATTCAGTGAATTAAATTTCATCTTGCCAGCTCTAACATCCACACATAAGCAGCAGAACTGACCTTTACCCAGCCAATAAATGACAAATTCCTCCATTTAACCGGGCTAAATGAGTGATTATCATGCTCTCTTGTTTGTGTTGCCTGAAGAGAATCACAGCCCACTGATACATCATGCTGATGGCTGCTTTGGCAAAATGATTAAGAGGGCTTGATGAATTTCAAACACAGTTTGGCGCCTGCATTATGTGCTGATAGTGTCTTGAACCTGGACTCTGAAGCAAAAAAAATAAAAATAAAAAAATGAACAACAAAACCCCCCCCAAAATAACAATGTTTACATTAATTGGTACTGTAGCACATGGAAACTACACTGATTATTTGCAGGGCAAAAACAGTATTTGGCTGGTTGGAGACAGATTGGATCAAAAGGGAATGTTCAGGTTTTTATAAATTTATTTTAATCTGTTTTTTTTTTTCGAAGAGGGGTTGTGTTGAGTACTTATGAATAGTACACATCTTACATACATTAACCAGATAAAACCTATTTAATCTTAAACTCTCATAAATTGTGTTCTATTGACTTCTTAGCTGTATCTGAAGATGAGTCAGATTCTCATCTGTTTGGTTTTGCATTTTTATGAATTTGCAAAAAAAAAACAACCCTTTTTGTGTAAACATTTTCAAACTGTTGCCAGTCAGTTTATGCAATACCACTTTTCAAACACTTGTTTTCTATTTAAATATTGTACAATTATAAACAAATGAAGCACAAATGTATTTTTAATATTCATTTATTTATAATGGATATGCATGTCCTCAGCTGTCCACCTGAGGTTGCTACAGCACTCTCTGCAGTCTTTTGTTCCACATCTTTGGATCGAAGTTTGACTCCTTAGTGAGACTTTACCACAGGCTTTCCAAACTGAGATTCTTCTGATCACCATTTACGGCAGGTTAGACGCTGACTACTCATAATTACGGCACACAACCCAACTTCAACAAAACCATACAGTCCCTGTGAGTATCAAAAAAACCAAAAAAATACCAATTTAACATATGGACATTTGTTCTGTTTGCTTAAGCTGTCACATACAAAAACCTCTTATACATAACCTGAGGTAGAGATACAACGCTGGATTGGTATGGTTCAAATGCTCTTATCTGGGGTATGTTCTCGTTGTTATTTTCTTTTGACAAAATTAGTTAAAGTTGTATAAACTTTTGTGGCAAGTACCTCTTGTGTAAGCAATTTTTAACTACAACCTCATTTCCAGAGCTGGGCCTCTGTCTTCTGATGAACCACCTCAAATAATAAATAATAAAAATGATAGAAAAATCCAAATGTAAATAAAAATGAGTTTAATTTTCTACTGTACTAGCTCATGAAATCCAACTCTGCCGTTGGAGTAGTTCCATATCAAACTTAAGTCCACAACATGGCGATCCAGTTTATCACAGTCGAGGCAAATCCTCTTGGTATTCAGGTCCTTTGATAAAGAAGTAATAAATCCACTCTGAATGTCTTGTTTTTCCTTTTGACTGCAGATCAGGAGTGTTTCCATATGGGCATTTTTTCCCAGTTATTTCAAAATGGAATTTTTTTTAATATAGGTAAAAGTGTCAGATTGTTCTGATCATGGGCATTTACCTAGTGATTCGTGTGTCTTTTCAACAGTATTCACATGGTTGAACTTCATACAGTGCCTAAAGACAGCTTTGCTGTGGAACTGCCTTCTACACACATGTTTAATTGGTTTGTGATGCAAATCTATTGTTTGGTCATAAACCTTACAAATAGTCTGTACTCAAACTGTGCTCTCCATTACCCACTCAGAGCTCTCAAACGAGGGCTTCTCATCCTCACTGTCATCGTACTGAAGAAGCATACCATTAACAGACAGACTGCGCTTAGTCCAGATGTTACTGATCCTGCGTGGCTGGCTGCTGCGACATTGTGCTGCCCCGACATGACCCATGTCAAACGAATGGCTCCTCTTAGGCTTACCCTCCTGGGGAAAACCTAAAAGACGACCAAGCATCGTTGTGGACTCAGCCCTCCCGAGCAGTGGCTCTTTATCAGATGGTGGTGCCACAGCCACCGTTGTGATTGTGTTTTGAGCGGCAGAGGAGCTTGAAGCCCCTTGGTTGTCCTTAACCGGACCCCGCAACTCCAGCGAGGTGAAGGCCCCTAAAAGATGGTCCAAACTTTGCCTTGCTTTGGTTCCGTGCCCGTGCCTCCTGAACTTGCTGCCGGGCAGGGTGCTGCATTCACTACCTTGAACACTGTAGCAGGCACCAGCACCTCTTCCTGTTTGGCTGTCTAATGAGTTAGAAGATGATGATGATGAAGAGAGGCTGCTCTGGAGAGATCCACACTTAAACTCTACCATCTCCTCACGCATGACCACCACTGTGGACTTGACCTGTGGTGGGGCGCCATTAAACCTGTTTACTCCCCCATTGGTCTGTGAGTACGTGTTACTTACAGTAGGTAATTTACTCGTTTGGATCCCACTGGTGACCTTATAGCGGACCATAAGAATGATAATGAACACCAGCAGTGTGGCCACAATAATACCACCAATGACCAGAATCATGGTGCCGCCCAGAAAGCCACTATGAAGTGACTGGCACTGTGGGTATTCATCCGTGGTAACAAACTGGACACATCCGACAATGTTGGTGGCAGTAAGTGTGGTGGCAGTGTCATCCCAAATGGCCAAGACACACAGGTCATACTGCATTCCTGGAACCAAATTAGTGACTGCGAATGCTCTGTGAGTCCTTGGAATCATCCTGGAAAAGGAGAAAGAAAAATGAAATATTGTAAACATCCTTCCTCGTGAAATAAAGACACGATTAAAGAACTAAAGTGTCAAAAACATATTTGAATTAGTCTGATAAACTGAAGCAGATCAAAGAAATAGCAAAAACGCATGCTAAGTAGCTATTTATATGCAGAGAGTAATTCAAAAAGATGACTTCATTGCTCGCAGTATATCCCATTTGATATGCATGAAGCAAATGGTAATGAGATAAGCACTGAATGGCCACTTTTTGAATATTGTTTTGGCAAAATGTAATTTCATGTACGTTCCATTTAACATGTATTAGTGTGCTTCACGTAAGTCTGTTATTCTTCCAGATGCTTTAATATGACTGAATAACTGAAGCTCTGTGCTTTTGACTAAAATTCAATTTAAATTGAAAGTATGTCTAAGAGTTTATCAATGAGGTGTGGAAGGAACCTACGTTTTTTTATGTAGAAATGTTTTGCTTGAACTCTCTTGTTTGACATTTTGCATTTGTTAATACTTGTACTCCTTTTTCTTGTGAGAAATTACACATGAATATATTACAAATCATTGTTCTATTTCTAAGGTTTCATCTGCAGTAGGAGAGGAGTTTCCTCTTAAGGAATACCTAAAGTGATGAAAATCAAAACAACAATACAAATGTTCATACTTTTGTCTTTCATTTACTTGCTCCCTTCTGCTGGTGTTGCACCAATTAGCCAACTAACATGAAATATTCGTCAATTGTTTAACACCAGATGAGCTTCCTGATGCAACCTGGGCTTCTTTAATCCATTATTATGTTAAATTGCCTTTAAAGATGAAATGTCTGTTCTTTTATGGAATTAATTTCCCTAAAAAATGCGACCGATAGTCCAGTGCGATTTATATGCTTTTTCTTATTAATTCTGCTGTTTTTGGCTAGTGCAATTTATA
>JAVKLF010000002.1:14377134-14391084 GCA_034783495.1 Millerichthys robustus | reverse complement strand
TGTTTTATTTGCTGAATTGTTCTTTTTGTAGCTTCAAAGTAAATAAATGATGTACCTTTGTCACAAGCTGACTTAAGATTCCTGAAGTCTTCATCACATCTGCAAGATGTTTTAGCCAAAGTACAACAAAATTACAAAACAAAAACCTTTTTTTGTGTCCTGATTCTAGAGGTCATTTTTTTGCAGCTGATGCTGGGGAGAGTCGGAAGACACTTCTGATTTGTTGTTTTTATTTCTACAGGACTTCAGTTTTAGACTCAGCTGTAATCAACTAACCCTTAAAGAGAGCTTTCAAGTATCCATCCTCAGCATATGATTATTAAAGAAAACAATCTCATCTGGAGTCGTGTGTTGGAGTAATTCAAGTTATTAAAAACCTGTAATACAAAGTGTTGAACAAAACAGCTATTCAGAAGATTAGTACCAATCACACTGACACCTCTGGCAAAAACAGGTTACATAAACTTTGAGTTTTGTGGTTGGAAGCAAACAAAAGCAAAAGATGTTTGAATCTTTCGTTTCGGAGATACAGTGAATGCAGCATGATTTAAAGTTCAGACTGGGACAGGGTAAAGATACAAACAGTGGATTTATTTACTCTTACCTGAAAAGAAACATTCTTTGGGATAAAAATCTTTTTTTTAAATTCGTAGAAGTGACTATATGTTTTATTGTTTTAAATGGCAGTGGCTTAAGACCGAAATATGCTCTGAAACAGGAAAAATATATAATATGTTTCCTTCTTTGTCCAATCTTTGCTCCACATTGTATAAAGATGTGCTCAGACAACCAAACACCATCCTTTTTTTTAAAAATAAAATCAGATGTGAGATCAGTCACACTTTCTGTTACAAGGGCTGGTGTAAGTGTGACAGAGATCTTTAATCAGACAGCAGTCGGCACTACTGGCATTGTTGCATCACGTTCCACATACGCACATACATGTACAAACACAATAACTGGGTGTGCAGGCCAGGAGTCGTGGGTGTGGGCAGGTTTGAATACCTGCAGAGCAAGATCACCTGTCTTGCATCATTTAAAGCTTCAGGCAGCCAATAGGAGGACTGGACAAATTGATAGCAGAGGCAGGAAGTCCATTCTTGGTATGGGTGTGAAAGTTCAGTGATCCTTAGTTCCTTTAACACACACGCATGCACCGAGTGTAATTAAATAAACAGCTCGTGGAGTATGTGGCCTCGCAGCTTTTCAAAAAGCGACATTGCCGCCTCCACTGTTTCGTGTGAACAAAACCGAACAGAAGCCTGAGTCACAATCGCCGTCTGTGTTTGAGAGTTCTCGTAGAAATGAGACCCATCAAATGACCAATTGTGTCAGAGATTACTACTTTCCTTTTTAACAAAACACCATCATTCACACGAGGCTAATCAAAAATGTCCAGTTAGCGATGGAAAAAGCAGCTCCTGCTCAGTGATGATTGATGCTGGCCCAAGATGAACCTAATGTTGAAGATGAATATATTTACAGCTTCCGTATAAGTCAGCCACGCAATATTAGTAGATCGACTTCACAGTGGCTCGGTGTTTCCCTAACACACCTATCTACAGCTATTTTGTACTTGAAAAATTGCAAAAAAAAAGAATGATAAATATTTTTATCTCAAAGCTAAACATTCTGTCAGTTTTCCGAGCTGCCATTCGATTTGTTTTTTGTTTGTTTTCGTTTTGTTTTACTCTGCTGTGCGAGAGTTACCAGAGGTTAATTTACTAGAAAATACTCGCTCTGGTGAATTTTTTCCAAGTTTACTATCAACATGAAGCTATTTTCCATGTAAAGGTTTTCATTCAGTTCACTTTGAAAAAAAAAAAAGAAAAGAGAAATTCTACGCTTCAATTTTACTCTGTAAAAAATATCAGGAAAAGATAATTGGTTAAGGCGTCTGAAGGTCTTGTAGCTATAACTTTTGAAAAGTCTAATCAGAAATTTAAGTAGCCACATTTGAAATTGGGAATTTTGTTTGTGCCCAAATTAAAAAATCTGTGTTTGTGCAACTTTGTTGTGGGTTTTTTCTCTCACTTTCACTCAAATTAGAAGTGATGTTAACATGATGCCAGGCAGGAAATGTGTGTTTTATAATTGTGGCTGCAAGAATGTGCACAGCCTCAAAAGTAAGCTAGAAAAACACATCGATCCAGATGAATCAGAGGCTGGTCGCTCACTAGTATTTTGTTAAATTCATCATTTTCTACAGAAACAGATGCATTTTACAAATATTCATCTGTACTTTCACTTTAACTTCGGTCCGTAGGTGCAGTATGTCATCCAAGGTTATCACAAAAGGAGAGAGTATATCGCTGCTTTTCTCAGTCATTTTGGAACGTGAGTCAGCCATTTTGTTCTATATCAGCATTCATTAATGAAACTAAAACATGGCAACACTCAGGGTTTTTGTTTTGTAGGGGGGTAGTAGAGTATGATGCAGAAGGATTCACAAAACTCACCCTACTACTCATGTGGAAAGACTTTTGCTTCTTAGTTCATGGTAAGAGACTTTTGTTTCTTTCTTTCCAAGTTTCTTCAATTACATTTAACTTATTATTTTGCTGGCTACGCCTGTCTTCCCATTCCTTTGCACTCTGTAGTGGATCTCCCACTCTACTTTCCCAGAGATCAGCCAACTCTCACGTTCCAGTCTGTGTACCACTTCACCAACAGCGGTCAGCTTTATTCTCAAGTGCAGGCGTCGTATCCTTACAGCCCACGCTGGGACGGCAACGAGATGGCCAAAAGAGCAAAGTATGTCCAATTTGTCACTCAAAGAAAGGAGGAACTAAACATGCCTACCTTTGATGTACACGTTCAGGTTATTTTGTCAAGTGTTTCAACACAATTTCATTTGCGTTTTAATAATAATTGTGTTTTGGGTTTTTTTTTTGTTTTCGTTCAGGGCATATTTCAAGAGCTTCATCCCTCAGTTTCAAGAGGGAGCCTTCACCAATGGAAAACTCTAATATTCCTTCATCATGTCTGGAAACTTATGTGTGTATAAATACAAGGATACACACAATTGAGGAGAGAAGCCACTGTTGTTGTTTTTTTGGGGGGTTTATTTTTTTGGACTTTTCATGTCCACGCAGAGTGACGATTGACCTTTCAAGCACTGTAAATCTTTTATTTTGAAAACTCTGAGGGGAACTTAACGTGATAATCTGTATTGTATGACTTATTAGGTAATTCTTATAGAAAAAAAAATGTTTTGTTGTATTGATGCCTTCTGGAATCTTCACACCAAGATTTATACAATATTTGCAACAAAACAAGCGGAAAGAAGAATCTTTGTTTACGGTTTGTTTTTTTGTTTATCTGACACTTGTGATTCTCAAGGTTTGTTACACTTTATGTTAAAATCATCTATAACTTCTCTTTTTAATTGTTAAAATGTTATTTCCAGTCTTGTACGTTGTGGGAAGTCTAACTGACATATTGATCGTACTGAAAGTTACTGACATGTTTGTTCAAATTTTACAAATTTTTCAAGTTTTACAGTAAAATCTGTTTATTCCTATTATGTCATATTTTTGTCTTCACTGGATACATGTTTCCGAGCATCTTGTAGTAGGCACAAGAACAAGAGTCTTTTTTTTCCAATCTGGGGCTAGTTGTGTTTAAAATTTTCCAAAAATTTGTCAATGTCTACTGTTTTTGCAAACACTTTTGTGTCTGATGCATTTTGAAGCTTAGTGAAGCCATTTGCTCATGCAGGACATCGGTGTGACCGTGTAATATAGAAAAAAAAAACGTGTGTGCTTAAATGTGTGTGTGTGCTCTCTTGTTTTCATCATTAAATATGAAGCTCATAGTTCGGGGTCCTTCCTGGCTTTAGGCGCAGCCCTCTGCTATATTTATTGTCGGTAAAGCAGCAACTGTCACGTCTAATTGAGAACTATAGGGTGAATGTTTCTAGGGCATTTAATAGCATCAAGGCTCCTAATAATAAAATAATTAAAACGCAAGATTCTTTTTGTCTTTTTTCACTGCGCCGCTCCTTGTTTGTCGCTCTAACCTTTCCCGACCTGCTTTGAGAACGTCTCAGCTGTCAGCCGCAGGACAAGCTGCTCTTTGTTTTATGGGGGTGGGGTGTGTGTGTGTGTGGGGGGGGGGGGGGGTGATGGGGCAAGTTCAGTGGAGGGGTAGCAGCATCTTTAACAAGCCCAAGTAAAGAAGAGTTGAAGTTGACAGTAGCCTTCAGGCGCCACAACTCCAAGCTCAAAAGGTACCAATTGATTTTTTTTATGGACGTGTTCATTGGACTGGTGGACCTGATGTGTAAAATCTGTTGCTTAACATTAGTTAAACACACAGAGTGTCACACAGAGAGGGACTGAATCATCAGCTTGTGTCCTAAATCACTCCCGTGAATGCATGGTAAAAGGTAAAGTTCACTAACTTGGAATGTCAATTAAAGCAGACATTCGCCCCTGAAGTTAAACCGAGCTGACATAAGCCCTTTGAAAAACTTGTAAACAATTCTCCCCAAAGTGGCTTAAACCGTGTCACCGAGTCATATTTGTTTAAAAAAAATTGTATCTGAACCTAAACAGAGCTCACCTTTACACGATTTTAAGCAACTTAACGTGGATTTATGCGGCGTTAATGATTCTGTGAAGGTACCTTTTGAAGATGTATTTCTCAGCTCCCTGAATCACAGTGCAGAGGTCTGCCAACCCTCTCGGCTAATACTCCAAATCCACTAATCCACACGTCTTCTGAGATATCGCAACAGCAGTCGGATGGAATAATTACAGGATGGAAAAATTAGTTTGGAATCTTTGGACATGGAATGATTAAACTGATGGGGCTTTTATGCGTGTGCAGCTGGGCTGAACAGATTCAAGCAACAAATGGTTATTTTACCCTGAGAGGTTAAATGGGAAGTCAAGTGGTGTTTTTGCTTTTAACCAATTTCTTGGTTTGGGGTTAGAAGATTGAAGCCTTTTTCCGGTGGTGAATCTGTTCAGACGTATAGGTGCCGTCAACATGAAGGAGCATTAGATGAACATTAACCGCGCTGGTGACAGCCCTATTAGCATGTAGCTTGGAGGCACTAAGGACCTGCCAGCCTGGAGAAATGACAACTGTGTGAAACAGGATCATTTAAAGCCAAGCAACAAGCACCTTCCCAGGCAAACAACCCTTCTTTGGACTTTACATGTTATCCCAAAAAGTCAGAAGAGTCACTGGAAACTTTTTAAGGAGTAAAAAAGTACATCACAGGCGGTCAAAGTTCGGTGGAAAAAGAATGAACCCAACAGAAAAGGAGGGGAAGTGTGTATGACTGTGAGAGTGATTGAAAATACTGAATCATCCTTGTTGAGATGACAAACAGTTGCAAGAATGAGGTAATCGGAGTGAAACAAGGAGCATCCAAAAGGCCTGAATATGTCAGCGAGCGGTGAAGGTGGGCAGGCGTGTTTATCGGAGTGTGTTTACGTTCCTCTCCCGTCACTGCGTCCAGTCTGTCAACCTCGCCTGAATTTTTTTAGTTCTATGCCGTTATTAACTTTTACTGCAGCCTTTTGGATTGATCATATTCACTCAGAAAAGAGCTACTGCGGGGCGGTTTCCAAATTCAGAGTGACGTGGAGAGTTGTCTGTTTTTCCCCCACTCCTCTTCATCTTCAGCGCGTTCAGAGAGGAGGGATGGATTTCTGAGGCGATGCAGCGTAGGGTTGTTGACGCGAGCCACGTTGAGGATGATGGAGCTGAAAGGCTTAACTAATTTTGGAAGGAGAGCAGGAGGAGGGGAGCAAAGAGGGGATTTGGGGTCTTTTGTTACCGCCTGTTTGATCTGGGAATTCAAAAGTGGGGGGGATGGATGATGTTGTGGAAATGAGAGAAGTACTTCTCAGGTCTCTCACTTTCCTTAACATTTTAGTCCCATGTCAACGAGCCCTCCCCACCCAAACCTTTAGATTATAACTGGGTCTAGTTAAAATCCTGATTGGTAATTGCTAATTACTTGTCGTACACGAGGAGCCAGGAGAGCGTAGCTAAGCTGATCAGATGAATTCTTGCCCAGGAGCTTGTAGGTTTTCCTCTTTTTGTCTCGTGTTCAGGGTGTTCTGGATGAGCTGGTTTTCGATGGTTTTTGACAAGATAAAGAGAGATTTTATTTTATTTTTTTTGGTAAAGTAGAGAGGAGTCCTTCGTATTCACCCCTCTGGGTGCAATCATGGAGACTTGATTTAAACCTTAACTAAAGCACATCCTGCAGGTGTTTTTTTTCCCCCCCTTCTTCTTCTGGAACGCTGCTCCTGGTGCTCCTTAAGAAAGCTGCTTGGCTCTACTTCAACGTGCATGATTGTCATAGACGATGAGATTCAATTTGCTTAAAAATACTGAAACTGGCAGCTGCGTTTCCTATGCAGATTCTGAGCTATAATAGACGTTTTTACCGGGAAGTTTTGGCTCTCGTTTGCGAGGCGTGATCTCGGGATTGCTTCATTATCAGATGATTTTGTGAAATTAGCATTAAGATCAGTCATGCAGCTTGGATTAGTTCAAGGTGTTTACTCTCTCTCTAATTTACTCCAATTGCTCTGTGGCCTTTTCCTTGCGTCCCCCCCACCCCCCCACTGTTTCCACCCCTTCGTCCTCCCCCAGCTACCTGAGGAGCTGTCAGTCTGGATTGCGGCGCTGTCGGTTCAGCCTGTCAGGCTGAGGGACGCGTTCCCATCAGCCGCGGACACTGATAGACCTGTCAGGTGGGATGACAGCTGCAAGTGAAGACACACACAGACAGGTACATGTAATGTGACGAGACTCCCGCTTCCCTTCGCCTCCCCCTGGTTCGAAAAATAAATACCTATAAGTTGGAGGAGTGCAGGAGGGATGAGGATGTTTCCTGATGAGTTGAGAGAAAGTTTGTTTCCTTTGAGCCTGACAGGATGTGATGCAGCCACGTGATGAAGCACATCAGTTCTGTCAGCATCAGTTTCAGAACAATATTTACATCAAATTTAGGGCTAATATGTTTTTTGGTCCATCATATAACTATTTCACATATTACAACTGAAAGAACTAGACTTCTGTGAAAACATCATTTCAAATTTTGATAAACTTTTTTATATTTAAAACTGCAAAAGAAGGTTGTTTGTGCAATTATAAGGTTTCCTGTAAAAACAAAGGTTAGAAAGAATGCCTCCCTCACTTCCTGAAAAGCTCTGATTGGTCCGTGCCATGGCCTGAAGAAAGCATCACACACTTCTCTGCAGCAGTTGCTTAAACTCAAATTCCAAGGTTACGAATCATTAAATTCCATGTTTACACACAACTCTGAGGGCAAGAGGACAAATTATACCACAAAAATTCCTGCAAAACAACTTTTTTCCTTTTGTTTTTTTTCTTGCCAACTATAAGTGTCCGTAATCATGGAGGATGTAGTGAAATTTCTGGAAATATCAAACCTAAATCTCTATCAAATATAAAGTACTGCACACAAACCATTAAAAGTCCTCATTTTTTAGATTTTGCATCAATGAATAAAGAGTTTGTCACTGTTCACTGACTGCTTCCTCTTCTGAAAAATGGAGTTTGGGCCACATGATAGTTTTTTAATAATCAGAAACACATAACCAATCAGACGACAGCAACAGCTAAATGCTTCACTTTGTTGCTGCCGTGTACCAACATGTTGGAAACAATGCCGTCTCCTCTTTTCAGTTTCATGTAAAGGTTCACTGCTAGCAGAAAAGAGAAAAAGAAATTCTATCTCAGATATAAAAACCCGAATAAAAATGAACAAAGAGGAGTATTAGCGGCGCGGCAGTAATTATGTCACAAGAAGCAGTGAGATATAAATGGCGTTCAGCATGTCTGGCCTCCTGCAGCAGCCACTCTGCTCCAGTGTATCCAGACATCAGTTCACACCCACTTCACAAGCTCCGTTCACCACTAAACTGTTGACCTCCATCTGCCTCTTTGGCCTGGTGGGTCATGTCCCGAAGGATCGGCTGGAAGTACAAAAAGAAGTACAAACCAGAAGATTGTTGCAGCAAAACAGAGAAGAGCAAAGGGTGTGAGGGGGTGGAGGAGGAGGAGGAGGAGGAGCGGGGGTAGTGTTAATGGTGGTCGAGGGGGTGGGCGGGTGGGGGTGTGGAGCTTGTGCCGAGTGACACAAACCCCCTTTGGCAGCCTAATTAAATTTTCCACTTTTCAACACTCACATTAAGCCTCCATCGAGCTGGAAGGAATGGACGCACCGAGGGAGGAGGAGAGGAGGAGAGGAGGAGAGGAAGGACCCCAGGAAGAAGCTCGACCGGCACCTTCCTTCACCCATTTCTACCCCACATTTCTGTTCAATCCATGAGTTTCACCTGAAACGGTCTGATAATTCATGGAACATAATTCACTTTATTCTTCTTCCATCTTCCGTTGTCGGATCCAGTCGTGGTCTGAAAAGTTCCAGGTTCATCTTCTGCTCAACTTTATCCCATTTCTTTCTTTTCCTGCTCCATTTATCAAACTAGATGGCAGAAAACTTTTTTTTTTAAAAACTCCTCAGAAAGTTGTTCCACTCTTAGTTCTGTGCATTTATATTTGATGCAAAGGAGGCCGGTTATAATGAACAAGACAAAGGAATAACTCTTACTGGAGCTCGGTCAAGCTCAGTGTGAGTCTGAAACATTTAGGATTTTTTTTAGTGACTCTCAGCTACTACCACACCAAATTTGAGCTCAATGTGTGTAAAAAATGACCATGTTATAGCAAACTTTGAGTTTGCTAATTTGACTCACTGTGTTGGCCATCTTGAGTTTGGTTCATTCTTAAAGTTAATTATTATTTTAGATTTTTAGATTTGTATTACAGAAGAGAATATAATTCTAGTTAAAAATGGTTACTGTTCAATTCCAGGTATAACCGTAATCCTAATTTAGGCTTCACACGTGATGATGTGTGATGTTCACTTCCCAGAGCGAGCAGCAAGCTGGATTTGATGGCAAATTAAAGGTGCAGAGATATTCGTGTGATTCCTTGACAGATTTTCCACAGAAGGCTCAAAAACAAGTTCTTTATGTTTATGCAAATAAATATTAAAATTAATCTTCCCCTGAGATCAAGCAGGAAACTCTGGAGCTCCTACGTCAATAGTTAACTTCAGTTTACAATTAGTACTTCTTGGGAAAGTGTTGAGATGTAGAGGAAGTGTATTTTTTTGTTTTTTTTTTTCCATATTTCCATGCTTTAGGAAGAAACGGGCAGTTAGTTAGCAGAACAGATCAAAAACCATGAAAGTAAGTCATCATCGAGTGAAAATCCACAGCAAACAAGGTTCACTGCACCACCCACAGTTTGTGTTCAACAGGAGATTTCTGGGAAGTGTTTTCAGACAACAAAACAGCATGAAACACAATGATGTTCCAAGATTTTCTTAAAATATCGAGCCAATCAAACATTTTAACTTGATCTTACTGAAAGCTTCGGACACAGCAGGTCAGCTCAACTGAAACCCATTAACATTCCAGTCTACACTGCTCTCAGACCAGCAGATCCATAAATTACTCAGACGTACTTGTTGACAGACAGAGATAAACTTGCCCATTGTGTGAGAACACTACCTGAATGTTATTTGATTTGACTGTTTTGGAGTCTGAGACGAGGAAAACAACTGGCCGAAGGACCAAAACTTCATAATAAACCCTTTCTCTCTCTCTGTTTTTTTTTTTTTTTTGTCAGGCCACCAACATTTTCCTTTCCTCAGGGGAATTTTGTTTTCTGCCACTAAAAACAAAGTGGTCCAGTAAAAGTGGAAGGAGCATCGGGGTCCTGCTTGTGAGCTGCAGGTGGTTGTTTTTAGTTTTGGTCTCTTGGTGCCAGCTCAGAAGTCCCCCGACCACTCGCCCGTGTCGTTCGTCTCGCTCAGGCCCTGTTATTTGTACACTTCTTCCACCACATGCTCCAGCACTTCCCCTTCTCTCTGTCTGTTTTTTTGTTTTTGCCCGAGCAGCGTTCCACTCTTTGTGTCAAGGTACAGCGTGTCTGTGACGCACTTCCTTCCATTGTATCAGGAACTGATACCTTCACACTGCTGAAGTTACTGTTAGAAGTCACTCCAGTGCGTTGATTGGAAGGTTCTGTTCTCTCAGGACAGGTAATCCATCTGATTTAACAGAACCAAGAGGTAAATGGCAAAATACTGCTTCCTGTTTCACAGGAAATGTACTTTTTTTTTTGTTGTTCCGTGGCATTTCTTGACTGACGTGTGTTCGACTCGGCTTTTCTTTTGTCACTCAAATCAGCCAGTTGTAGATTTATGACAAGAGGAATCAAAGTCTTTTTTGTTTTTCAGTGTGAAATAAAAAATGTTTTCTCCACACCCAGCAGCAGATGAGTAGGTTTCAGGTTGCGACACTTTTCGGCCCCACAGGAAGTTGAGCTGTCCTCCTGACCTTTTCTTTTAACAGTTTTGACTTATTTTCTGTAGAAGTGGAATCTCTTACATAATCAGTACCCCCAGAAACCTTTGACCTTCCTCCTTTAAAATGTTCCTCTTGAATAAAAATGGGGTGATGTTAAAAGCCACACAAACATTTCAAGTTATTCCTTTGAAAAATAAAATACTTTTTTTGCTTGGCATAGACTTTAAAAAACAACTTATTTTTTCCTAACCTTTTTGGAACATAATGAGGTTAATGAAACATGTTTTTTTTTTTTTTATTTTAAGCAATAAAACACAACCGTACTGACGCTAAACTGTGACGTGGAAGATTTCTGGGAAGTGTTCAAACATAATTTAACAAATATTAGCTTCACTAAATTGTCCTAATCACACTGTATTGTTCAGGCTTTAATTCTGAATGTACTTGTAAATTAAAACATAATAAAGTACCTCAATATAAGAGGTGAAACTGTAAAAAAACATAAATGCATTTTTTCCCTATTAAACCCTGATAAAAGGATTACTTTGACAAATGTTATCGACATAAAATAATCCAGTTTCTTTCTTAAGAGGTGATCCTAGGTTTACTGTTCTAAAAGATCTGTAGAAAAGGTTATAATGTTCTTTTTAAAACTTTTTGCAGAATTTGAGCAGTTTCTAATTATTGCTCTCTTTTAACTCATCTTCCAAATTTGGCTCAATAGCAATTACATGAAGCTGCTCCGCTTTGAGGTGTGTCATGGTCGGCTAGCTGGAACTTCTATGCAAATATGTTTCAGAATGGTGTCATTTGAAAAAAACTAAAAAAGCAAAGTCTGGACTGCAAAACAGGGAGTTTTGGCCACATTTGGATGGAATAACCCCCTGTGATGAGGGTTTTAGGTCTGTTTTGTAACTTTTAAATGCACAAAATGCGCTCATGCTGCTAATGGAGAAGAGAATTTTCAAACTGCTTTCAAAAAAAAAAGTGTGTGACGGTGTGCAAGGCACGGCCCTGCTGTAACAGCCACCAGACTCTGAGGTATTCATGCTGAAACAGGTTTGTCTGACAATCGTTACCTGCAGCTATAATCCATTTATTGTTTTGTTTTTTTTTGTTTTGTTTTGTTTGCTGGCCTCACTGGAGGATAAACAGCCAATGAACCCATATTCTTCTCTTCGTTCTCAGAAGGTCAACAACATTTAAACGCTCCCTCTGCTGCTGCGGCTGCTGCTGCTGTGGACTGCTTTGCATGTGTCACCAAGGCAACGGTAAGTGAAATTACTGGCGAATGGTTCCTTTAAATCACAGGAGCCTTCTGCGATTCTTATTCATGCACAGTGGGCACCCTGATGGAACCACTGATTAGGTTTCTATTTAAAAGTCCAACCTGCACAAAATACTGAAACAATAAAGAGTGTGTTAGCTCTGTCTGATTGTGTGGGAAATAAAAACCTGTTGCTCACTGCAGGATTTACTCAGCTCACTGCAGCATGCAGGTACATGTTGCTGTTTCTTTGCTTTGTTGCATTAATAAAGCAGCATTTAGGTGTGTTAATAAGCCAGTAGCTCAATGTTAACCCCCCCCTTCCCCCCTTTGTCAGTCACTTTGATTGCTCTTTAACCCACTCTCCACAGTCTTAGTCAGCACTTTGTCTGGCTGTGTCCTACTGGCAGCACATGAGCTGAGAGATAAGCCCTGCTGATTGTGTTGAGCTGTTATCCAGGTTAAAGTATTACAGCATGACAGGTGGATGACGGGGAAAGGAAAACAAAAAAAAAACAAACGCAAGGACGAAAAAAAGAATGAACTCACTGACATTCAGCTGAACTAAAACAGCTGTTTTACCGCTGAATGTTCCGCAACAGAGTGACTCAGAGACTGAAAATCTACTTTTGAGGAGAAGTGGCGTTCACTGGTTTTGGCAAAAGCAGGTGGGAAACTTGCTCAGCATCTCTGACTTCATCAAAAAAACACACCTGAGTCATGCCGGCGTTCTGGTTGAGAGTGTGATTCACACAAACACTGATGGTGAAATGGCAGAATAAACAGGTTAGATTCAACATTTCATGCACACATCTTGTGGACATGTTAGCGGTCGTGTTTCCTAATGGAATCCTAAAAAAGAAGACATCTTGCTCAATACAAGTTAAGGTCAGAGTTTGTTTTACTTATATTTTGTGTCAAATTTAAAGAAGATGTTTTCACAAACAAGACAGAGGAGGACAAATAAATGTATTGTGTTTGTTTTTGTATGTGTTAGCTTTCCCATAAGAACCTGTTATGTTCTCACAAAGCACTGCAACATGCGGAGCATCAGCTTCCAGTCTGGATATAATAAAGGGTTGTTTTTTTTAGGCCTTGCTCACAACTCATCCTGTGGCAGCACAAACACCAAACAAACTGTTACTGAGGATCTCGATCACATCCTAGATCAGGATGCTGGTGTCGAAGAGAGGCAGGAACTTGGAGATGCAGTAGAGGAATAAGTGTCAGGAGTTGAAGACAATACAGACCATGTGATCCAGACCATGAGACAACTGATGAGGAACGATCCAGCGATGAGCAAGAGGGTCCTGCTGAGGTCACTGATTCATTTTTTCTAAAAAAAACCCAAAAAAACACAAGTTTTATTTTTGTACTTTTTACAGGAACATGACATTTTAAACCAGTATCTTATAGTAAAAATAAAACGTAACTGATGATGAATTTTGCAACTTTACAAAAACGAAGCGAAGAAACATCCAAAAATAACATTTGATGTTAAAAATAACACCCAACAGTTAAATGTGTAATGATTTATTTAGGTTTTGGTTTAGAACTTCTTGTTGCTACACTTTTACTGACTTTTTCTAAGTCTGAACTGCCTAAAATAAAGTTATAAATGTGTTTTGTCCCATTTAGGCCCTAATATGCCTTTGACACAAAACATTTTAAAGGCCTTTTTAAAAATAAATCTGTAAATCGTGTAACTCTGTTGATGTTACTGGGTTTCACGTTGTGTTTACATTCTCCTGATTCGGATTTGTCAGGAGGTCCCTGAAGGCAGCATTGGGCACGCGCCGTCTTGCGTCACCAGCCCCTGTCGCCTCGGCCAGGTAAGCCTCTTGCCAGTCTGAGTGGGACATAAGTCCTGGATCTGATTTCTTATGATGTGTGATAACGCACGAGCTGCGCATCATCAGCTGCTCTGACACTCGCGCCATTGTTTTTCCTCCCACTCACGTGACCTGACCGTGACCCTCGCGGACTGACCTGCGGCTTCCGCTCCGCAGCATTTCAACTCGTCCGTTTGCTATTTATTTATTGATTTTGTTGTCGTTGTTTCTCGGTGGTTCTGATGAAAAGTTAACTTTTACTCGAAGGTGTTGGGCCACAGCGCAAAATCTGTTTTACACAAAGTGACGCTGAAGGCTGCGGCTCGAATCACATTATGGCGCTAATTGAACTATGTCTGATTAGATTTCCCCAAAGCAATTAGTCTGGAACTCTGTCGCTTAGCAACAAACGCTCTGTTGGAAAGCTGCGCCGCTGGCTGGTTTTAAACATCAATCATGAATTAATGTCAGATTT
>JAVKLF010000002.1:14321107-14334844 GCA_034783495.1 Millerichthys robustus | reverse complement strand
GAAGCACAAAGAGAAGCAAATCATCCAAAGAGCTAAGATGTAACTTACTCTGGTTCCTCCATCAGGATAAAATCTGTTACTGCAATGTCGTTACTGAAAAGTTCACAGCGCGATGTAAACTAAAACTCATTAAGTCATCGGTATTTGTTCACTCATTCCACCTCTGTTAAAGTTCAGAAAGTCAAAGCTGATATCAGTGAATATTTATAATCCAGTTAAAACACATTTGTTGACATAACTTTCACCATTCAGATCTGTTCGTAGGTCAAACTATTACTTTCATTAAACAAAGACCACACTCATGTTTGGGCTCTGCACCTAATGATTTATTTAATAAAAAAATACAAAACTTCAAAAAGTTTCCATAGGAAAGAAATTATGTGCAATCCTGTCTCTTTCACATCCAGTTTAAATGCATGATCAAACGGTGTCTAAATCTTATTACATAATGCATAATCAATCTACTACACAAAATAAAAACAGGAAGTTGGAGAGGAGAGGTACAGTCTGCTTTTGAGTCCCTGTGTTTAAAGTGTTCATCTTTAAGACTTTGTTACAGACTGTTGAAAAACACATGTCAACAAGAGTTTCTAGTGTATTTGTATGCAGTGCGTGAATCATGCAGTCAACATTTTCTGAGAAACTGAAATTTATGGACCAGACACTGAAATACATCTCTGTAAGTTAATACATATAGTTGCTTCATTAGATCTTGAAGATTTGAACACTTAAATGTTCTGTACTGAAGTGGAGATCATAGAAATGAAAGACATAGCAGCCACTTAAGGAACTGAATTACAACTTTCGATGTTTTTGATGTGAGAAAGCAATAAAATGACCTGTTTGATACCATAGGTGCCAATGCTTTTTGTTTGTATTTGTACGGATGCTGGTTTCAGTTCTACAGCGATTGAAAACTTTCAGACAGTGGGTTGTGGTTGTTGGAAGGAAACTCAGAAATCAAGCTATTAATTTCCTAGTTATCAATGATTGTGGACTGCAATTAGTCCTACGTCATCCTGTTTAGAGCTCAAAGACAATTCAAGTGATTCAGCCTCTTTCCATTAAAGGTTGATCCCCAGCTTTCAAACAGAAAGCAGAAATGCATGCAATATGTTCTTCTCATTGTTCAATTATTAAACTGGCATTGAAAACATTAAGTTTGGAGATACCTTTGTCTCATTGAAGATTTAAGAACTTTTAAAAAACCCATTTCTGCAGTAGGTTTAAACTATACGTTTGTGACAGGGCTTAGCTGGCAACTCCAAGTTACTCTCTCGTCCACAGCATACTGGCACGTCAAACAGGTGAGACTCTTCTGCAGAAGCTGGCAGGCCCTGGGAGCAAATCTGCTGCACCTGTTGCCTAAAACATAAAAAGAAGAAAACAAAATGAGTGCCATGCTATAGGAACTTTTACAACTACAAAATTAAGTCAAACACATTTCTCACCAGGCCGGTCGAGACATGACGTAGTAAATGTCAGGTCTTTGAAAGCCGTTGAAGGTGGACGATGCAGCTACAGTGTAGGCACCCATATTCTCAAACACCATCCAGTCGCCCACCTGCATATCTGGCAGGTAACACTGCTCCACGATCCGGTCCAGTCCATCACATGTTGGACCCCAGATACTGCAGGGGTACATGACCTCGTTTGGCTTCTTTTAGGGAAAAAAAAAAATAAAAATACTGGTTAACCTTTTATTATTCATTTATTCATTAATGTGTGCGCACGACAGTGGTTTTGCATTCAACAGACCTTGTGCAGTGTTGGCAAACAATGAGCGTGGTCAAACAGTATGCAGTTGAAGGACCCATACACCCCATCATTGACATAGTACATTAGAGTCCTGTCACTGGCCACTTCATCTTCCTCTGCAATAAACATCAAATAATTAAAAGCAACAAATTAAGCAAGGCTCTCCAAAGGGAACTTTAAATATCTGGATTGTGATTCCAATCAAGGCAGTTACCATCAGAAGCCGACTCGTCATCCATGATAACTTTCTTAGCGATGATGTTCACAACCAAGGTGTAGGCGGATGCCACATAGAACCGCCCCGGCTCAGCAATGATCTTAACGCCAGCGTCGACAGGAAAATACTTGTCAAGGGCTGGGTTGATTACTGCGGTGATCTATAATGGAACGGTTCAGTCATGACCACACCCCACATGGGAATCAGATAGCAAGTACTTCTGGTGTGCAAAAACTAGTGATTATCTAGCGCTGTTTATTAAAGAAAAGTTAGCTACCTCTTCAAATTTAAGTTCAGTATCTTCAGAACCAGGAAAACCACCTCCAATATCGAGGAGATCCATGTTGAAGCCCAGTTCATCCTACAGATCAAATTCACATTTAAGTTTTCAGTGCAAACATTTATAAATCACAACTGCGTGTAAATTAAGATGGTGAAGCAAGTTGACCCACGTCAATTTTTTTCAAGCCGCAAATCTCCCAAACCACAAACATGGCTGCTCTTTTTGGAATTAGAACCTCTGGATCAACAACATGTACTTCAACCAGAGAACTTTCGCCTACAGCCATTCTCCTTCAAAACTTTCCTTAGCACCTCTCAGGTTGTTTAGGCTGTTCACCGATGTATATTAAAAAAATTCACAACTAAATTAAAACTGCTCATCTGTACAAACCGGTATACCACACCGGCCTAGCCACAACTCACCCCCATATCAAAGACGCATCGAGCATCTGCGATAGCTTTGGCGTAGGTCTCTGCATCAGTGCAGCCGCTGCCCACATGGAAGCTGACGCCAATCACATCCAGCCCCAGTTCCTTGGCCCGCTCAAGAAGACCCCGACAAGCTTTGAGAGGGGCCCCAAACTTCACACTCAAACGACAAACTGCCTTTGAGTCGTCGGTGGCGATACGCAGCACTAGTCTGAGCACAGAACAGAAACAGCATTAACATAATAGACCAAACTGAAGCGAAGGAAAAGCTACTACTTTTACCTACAAAAGGTTAAGAGTCTTACTTGGCATTGTCATGACAACGAGCCACTTTCATGAGTTCCACTTCACTATCAAAGGTCATCATTTGGACACCATGTGAAGATGCATACTTTATCTGAGAAACTTGTTTGCAGGGGTTAGCGTAAATGATTCTGCTTGGATCAACTCCCAGAGATTGAACCAGCTGAATCTCCATCTGGAGGGGGAAAATATGACAGTAAGTAAAAATAAATAAATAAAATGTGCCAACATAGCATCAAATATTCAAAAGGGCTTTCTATTCTCCTTCACACTAACAGCATCAGTATTGTATTCCAAAATGTACCTTGCTTGCACAGTCAAAGCCAGTTCCCAGGGATGCCAGAGTCATGACAACAGCCTGGCTGTCGTTGCACTTGACAGCGTAGAATGGAGTAATGCGAGGCAGTGCCCTCACCCAGCGAAGGTGCTTTTTAAGGACATCTCCCAGGTCACAGACATAAAAGGCATCCCTGTCATCCTGTAATAAGAGAAAAATATACATTTAGTAAAATCCAGTTTTGTAACCATCTTGTATTTATCTGACACACAATGCAATAAATCAATGTTTTAGATGACAGTGTAGTCCCAAATGAAATAAAACAATAAAAAAGAGATCATTGCAAAACAACTGGGTAATATGTGTATTACATAAACAATGCCAGCACATGCTGCTTACAGTCAAGGATGACTCATTGATTTTCTGCTCAACAATATCCCGAGCAGAAAAACCCTCCTCAAGGAAAGAGAATTCAAAATCTGTGTGTGCATCAGAGGTCATCTCAATTTATTTTTTGCGCAAACTAGGGAAAAAAAAAAGGACAAACAGATGCCGTGCAACTTTGTCAACATATTTTGTGCCATTGATTACTTAACTAATACATTTCACACTCATAACATAATGCTTATCATTTAAAACATTTGAGTGAAAAAAGACACTTACTTGGATATGAAAGAGACAGAATTTAAACCAGTTGTGTCCTAGGTGCAGAGAAGCCAAGGGGGCTCACCAGTGAAATTAAACCCCTTTAAATATGACTCAAGGCCAGGGCCTGTTGAGCAACTGGAGTGTGACTTCCTTGAGTGAAGATTCTATTTAAAAAGAAAATAGAAAAATTAATAACTTCTTAAACTATGAAATCATAGTAAACGTGGATTATGTCACCTTTATGAACGCATATATTTTGTTATACTGTAATTTAGCTTAAAATTGGCAATATTTAAATAAAAATTGACTTTAGGTGGTTTCATTGACTTTACATGGATCCGTTTTATAACGGTCACGTTTACTTGGCACCGAAAAAGTCATTGAAAGCCTAGAACATTTAGCCCACGCCCAATTACACATTTCAACTAATCACAACAAAGACCCGCCCTCAACTTAAAAAAGAACGAGACAATCGACTAATCAGAGACTACTACTTCCCTGACGTCAATACGCCGGTTCCGCTTGGAGCGCTTCTTGCCATGAGGCAATTTTCAATGCATTTCAAATCGTTATAAAACAGTTTGTTAAACTGATGACCAGTTCAAAGAGTGATTAGGTTTATCAATAAATTAAACTATATTTACTGGTCTTGAAACACTAACAATACATAACAAAGTCTTGCCAGCTCTATCGAAAAGGAAACAAAGAAGAATGCTAGCTTAGCTATCAATCGATTGTCAAGCCGGGCCACGTAGTAGCGTGCAGAGCTGACCTAATAAGACGTCTCGGGTATAAAAAATGGGGGTGGGGGGGGCGTCAAAAAGTTGAAGCTTACCTTAAAAAGCATTTACAAAGAGTTTGTCCATTAGACCAAAGAGATAGGTTTTAAAAGCAGTTCCCCTTCACGACGAAGTGCACTGCTTGGAGGTATAGCTTGACTGACTGGATGCCGGCGAAGGAGCCTCAGAGTATTTATAGAGGGGGCGTTGTCAAGACAACGCAGCCAGCTGAAACCGGCCTGACATCCACGTAGGAACCGGTTTTGGCTTGTCACTTCATCCACATGGTGGGATATAAAGAGACTGCCACTGCAAAGATTATTGGAGAGAATACAGGGCGGCAAAACAGATTTTTAATAAATTGTTTTTTAAAAGCCTAAATGTTGTTACTTTACATTATATCGGTTAAGATAATTGGTCTTACCTAAACAATACATAATGGCTTGATTGTACAAATGTCAAACCAACCTACTCTTCAACAGTACTTTCAGCAGACTTTTTGAAAATCATTTTTAAAAATGGGTTTGGACTTTGTAAGATTATTATTTTATGTTTTAAGCTTTTTAAAAGAAAACATTAGGAAAGGAATGACGCAGTGTAACAAACAAAATTGATTTATTTTTAAAAAAATAAACAGTCACATGTTTGACAAATTAAATTTTTATAGTTGCACACAATTTAAAACAACTTTTCACTAAATTAGAGAAGATGCAATTTATACATTTATTTGGGTTTGTGCAGGTTTAAGAATATAAATAAAAACTGCATTTAAATCTTCAATTTCAAACAATTGAGATAGAAAGACAATAACAAGATACGATAGCTATTCCTTACGATAAATAGAAATTGCAATTAAATCTGGGTTCTTGCAAAAAAACATTTTTTTAGAAATAAGTGCTGGATTGTGATTTTTGTACAATTCTAAAGAAGTAAAAAGCCTCTGATTTTCTTGACTGTCACCAATTGAAAAGAATTTAGATTAAACAAAAATGATAAACATACACTTATGTGATAAAGAAAGTATGATTAATGACAACTAACATTTTTTCAGTTTCTTTTACAATAAATGGTCAGGCTTTTGGACTGCTCTGATTACTAGAACACCGTAAACAACTTGAAGATAATCAGAAAATCAGTGTTTAAACAACACGATGCACACGCCTACTGTGCTTTAATGTCCGTATATAGCTGATGTGGTCACTTGTGTTTTTAACTATTTACTTGAAATATTTACCCTGCAGATTAAGCTACTTGTCCATGTCAACTGAAAGCCTGGAGCATCGATAAACTGATCATCAGCAAGTGTGAGCACCTCAAACAATATGTAGGTTTTGCTGTTTTGGAGCGTTCAGATTTCAACACAGTGCCAAGGGAAAAATACATAAGCAAGGTTCTAGAGAAATATCACCATGTGAGGGGTCAGCACAAGAGTTCACCTTGGCCCACTGTCCTTTAAGAACCTTGCACTGTATTTCAGTTAATCCCAGAGTTGCTCAGTCATGCCTGGAAGCCTGCAACAATCTGCTGCTTCTGTCAACATTGTCTCAGTAATGTGATCTGCCTCCAAGGGAGTCTGCTCTGTCTCCTTCTGAGCTGCTGACTGGTTTGATAAGATTAAAGAAGGATAACTGACAAGACAAGTCTGTCACAGCAATCAAGTTGGAATTTTTTTGTAAATTTGAAGATGAATCTTCAGTTCTATTAAATATGAGGATTTAAGTTGCTCAGCAGTCCTTACTGACGGAGTCTCTTCTTCAGGATGTGCCACAAACACTAATGTTCCCCTACATCAGACCAGATGATGGCCTTTACGCTTTTCACACAGAACAGCCTGTGTGGTCCTTCTCATTTTTGGCTCATATAAAGTTAGGTTTTTGCTGCGTTTTTGGAAAACTTTCCAACCTTTTGGAAATGGGGTTGGTCCATATATTTAATTCATGGACTCATCTGGAATTTTTTCCTGCTGTTGTGACACATTTTTCAAACTTACAGTACATTTATGCCCAACTTTGTACAGTAAATGATTTCTATGAATAGAAAGTTGCATGCTGCTGTAAGCAAGTGAAAATAATGTGCAGCAGTACAAAGGCGCTCACTGATCTTCTTCTAAGCAGTAAAAATGTTTATATATATATACCAGAAACCCTCTTACCACACAGTCTAATCATTCCAAAGTTTGCTGTTTACAGACATTTGGTTTGAGAGCAGACATTACCAAATGAAGGAAAATGAAGAATTTGGTTAGTTTGACTTAAACACATGTGGAAATCCTGCATAGGCATCAGTTCTTAGACACTAAGAGGAAACACTAGGGCTTCTTAAGGACCACATATCTGTGGACTTAATATTTTCCCCAGATCTTGAGGCCACAATAAAGATTCTTAACCGCGCACAATTAGTTTTCCATTCAGAACTACTGCAGGGTTGGTGAATGAAGTCACCCTTACAAAGAACTTTTCAGTTCTTAGAAACCATTAAGCACAACCATTTCTTAATTTGATAAAAATGTTCAAATGAGATTAACAGGGAAATTTTACTGATGAAAATATACAGTCATGTGAAACTCTTGGCTAATTTCTCATGCAAACCAGGCAGGAAGTGATTGCACTCCAAAGGGCAATCCATTTTCATCAACTTGTTAAAATTACAAGATACCAGAACATTAAAAACAAACTGTTCCACCTTGTTCCAGTGATTTATTTTTCATTCTGCGTGGTTGTCATCACCTGGACCCCTGTTCTTTCTTTAATCGTGTAAAGTCCATCTCTGCCTCTCTGTACAGTGTGTTCTAGTTTCTTTGGACAATTGCAGCCCAGCTCCCACATCTGCAAGGCCTCACCACTAGACAAGAATCAGGACTGTTACTGAACCCCCACACTTGTGTGTTGGGTGGGCTTGAGAATGTTACTGCAGCTTGTTGTTATGGTTCTTTATTAGTTCAGCTTCATAATCAGCTGTTGCAGTTCTGTTTTGTAGCGATCAACCTCTAGTGCATTCATTGTAATTCAGATCAAATGTGAACGATTTTATTTTTTACTGTAAAAGCTAAATAAAATCATGCACGATTTTCATGCTGAGCTAATTGCTAGGGATATTTGTGGAAGTCACAAGAGCATGTTTGGTCTCTCCTCCAATGCCAGCATCGGCTGATAAAAGTTGTTCAGTGATCACATCACAACTGACTGGTTTCAGCCAGTTAGCAACTGAGTCATTCATTTGTTTAAGCTGAATCACTCACTGAAGCAGTGTTCTGTCAGAAGTCTGGGATTACAGGTGTTAATAGGTTAGTAAGCAAAATCCAATAAGGCGTAACCTTAATTTAGATAAACATTTCAGGCTGATCCAGACAGATACCCAAACATGGCTTTAGGTTTATCTGAACAGATGCTGCGGCCTGACAGCTTGGTCAGGTTAAAAGCACTACAAGAAGCATGTAGATACAAATTGTAAATCTCAAACTCTAAACCTTGACATTAAATACAGTTAATGCAGTTTTTGATTTGTCATTTCAGGCTGTAATAAACTAAAGCAAATGTGAGGTGGAACCATGATGCTCTTTGGTGTCAGATATTCTAGGGAAACAGTAAAGATAAAGCAGCACATTTTCTCTGAATCCAAAGAATGTGTTACTTGTAATTTAGGTTTGGCTGTGGCGTCAGACATGTTGCCACAAAGTCTTTATGAGAAGAGAAAAAAAAATCACTTGCTCTTGTGGATGACTGCTGAGTGAACTCATTCGTGACTGGTTCAATCACAAGGTTGACATCATCCTTCTGCTACCTTTTAAAGAAAATATCCAGCTCAGAAATGCATCAAAGCATTACCTGACATATATATATATATATATTTCTATTTTTAAAAGAACACCAGCTGCCCTACTTGGTATTTTGTGTTACCATTGTTTAAACTGACTCTGCTGACTCAAAAGTAGATAACTATTTTCCCCCTGAAACATCTTTTGTGTTTCTGGGTTGCTAAAATAGCTGCAACAGCATATTCTAGTCATCTGATCCATTTAAAGGAAAGTGGGACAGACGAGAAGGCCCGTAGATTTCTATTTAATGTTTCAGAGTTTGGTCATTTGCTCATAAAAGCATGGAAAGTCCAGGAACAAAAGTGTAAATATGTAAAAAAAAATAAAAGGCTAGATTCAATGGGCTTGATTGAGTTTATTTTTCAATTTCTATATTTTTTGTCTTTGGTGCGATAGTTCCTCTGTCCTAACTGTCATTTGAAAGAAGAGGACAATTTACCTGCAACAACATCAAATGACATTTAACCTGTTTGTTGCACAGAGAAACAGTGTTGCTGATGTCTCAACACAGGGGAGGAAATGAGGCTGTAGATCTGTTATCAAAACTTACTTGTCCACTGTACGGAGGACAATCTCTACAGGTCTTTTTTATTCCATAAAAATTTGCGTCGCAAACAACACGTTTAAAAATACTGACCCTGCTCCATTGCAGATTGGGAGGTTTGAATGAATGTGTGCTCAAACCACAAACAGCAAAAACATGCCTTACACAGAACAGCAGCTGCTGATCAATTTGTTAAACTATTTAAGTGACTTTACAAAAAGTCACAACCTTCTTTTTAAGGCTGCAAAATTCAAACCTCTTGGTGAAATACAAGTTCAAAAAGATTATTTTACTGGATTTTTTGCTATAAAACATGACAAACCGGTCTCAGAGAGAAAGTGCGCTGACATCAGAGCGACTTTAAAATAAATACCAACTTTCCAGGCTTTCTAAAGGACATGTTGTGCATTCAACATGACAGGAATGATCCTGTCAATATAACTTGGGAGGAATGGGAAGGACACCAGTTTATCTATTCTTAACCTATTTTTCTCTTCCCCTGTTCTTATTCCTGGTTTTTAAGTAGCAATCTACTATAAATAAAACATACTATAGAGTTTTTGATGCATTTGAATAAAAAAAAGATCTAAATACTAATCTTAAACAATAAAAAAAACAACAGAGAAAGATACATCTTTTACCAAATAGAATATATTGTAAAAGTAATTCAGTGTTAGTTCAACAACATCCATTTTCAAACAAGATAAAAATACATTTTTCATCCACTCTCAGTTTGAAACTGACTCTTAAAAGTCACTGAGAATCTCAACAGCTCCTTGTGGCCATGCCTGCTAAATTATCTGCAGTATCCCTGTCTGTTTTTACATTTATACAGAAACTGACAGAGGTAATTCTTTTTAAAGATGCCGTGAGTTTGCAGAGAGGATGTAAAAACCACTCAGTAAGAGGACAAGCTTGTCAGTTCATTTGTCAGACTATTTCTGGTTTTGCGGTTCGTCTGCAACTCTCCCCTTCTGCTTAGAGGTAAATCTAAGGAGGAAAAAAAAATGAACCCCTTTTGATTTCCGTTTGAGGAAAGTTCTGTCTCATCTGTTCAAGCAGTCTCTTCAGAAGCGCCCTCTTCCTCTTCCTCTTCCCCTTCCTCTGCTGCTCAGGTGTCCGGCGGAACGCCTCAGCTTCTTCCTCTCGTTGTGATGTTCCCGCTCCGCTTGCTGCTGTCTCCTCTGCTGCTCTGACTGTACGGAGGGGAAAAAAATCTGCTGTGTAATTCCATCACTTAATGTCTGAGGAGATTACTGCACTTATTATACAACTGCCTGACTGATTTTCAAGATCAATTAAATTGTAAGATTTGATTTGAAAGATTTTCTCTCAATTGAAAACTGAGAAGACTCCTAGAATGAGAAGCAAAATGTCTTTTAACTACAGAATATACAACTAGTTGCTGTTTTTGTGTGTGTGTGGAGGGTTGCTTTTATTTTAAAGTTTAAAATTCTGTGGGACTGTGTAGGGTACAGTTTTTCATAAATTGATCATATTAAAAGTGCTTCTTTCTCAACTTAATGTTTGGTTTTATCGACTTTCAATCTACTTGGTAATGGCCTGGTTAAGACAATTTCTTCTCTTCACCTCACACCCACTCACTTATGGTTCATGAATTGTTTTGTATTGGTCACTGTGCTGAAGCAAAGCAATCAGAAACATTTACAGGAGCAACAGTGACTTACAGGCAGAAATCATCTGCATACCTTTTTGAGAGTGAAGGTCAGCTGTTTGCTGCCCACTGCCGTGTCAACCACGCTGTTGATTCCCGAGTTTTCCTCCAACTTCAGCCGGTCCTCTAAAGAAACCCTAAAAATAACCCAAACGATCATCAGTTGGAATCGGTTAAGCAGTGCAAACGTTGTGGAATTCACACAAGGTTTCCACATTCTCGTGTTAAAGCTGTGCAACTATGTATTTAAACAGCAGAAGTACAGAAAGATTTTCCACACAGTCATTCACATAAAAAAACCTCATCTAACATACTTTTGCAGCTTTTGTTTGTGTGCCATGTTGTTAAAACTCGTGAACTCCTCTCCAGCTTTCAGCTGATAAAACTGCGGCAGATTCTTTTGTTCGCTCTCAGCCTTGTTTGACGGTTTCTCCCCTTCTTTTCGTTCCCGCTCCAGCAGGACGGTGTTGCGGTCAGCTTCCTTTCTCTCTTGCCTTCGGCGATCTCGGTCCTCTTGCCGTATTAACCTCCGCTGCTCCCTCACCTCCTCCACCCAGCTCTTGTCATCATCAGAGCTATCCTCCTCAGAGCTGGCTTTTCCCTCTGGCTCCTCTTCGTCTTCAACCACCTAGACAGAGATTAAGAGACAAAAAGGTTGTCAAAAACGTGAAGAGGAGTAAACATTAGATACAGGAACTGCAGCCGCACCATAAATCGGTGCTACCTGTTGAGAGGTGGCAGCCTGCTCCACCAGCAGACGCAGTTTCTTTTTTCTTTTCTGTTCCACCTTGGAGACGATGGGGTTGAGCAGACGGAACTCCTCGCACTGCTCATCCACTTGGAAGTCTGGATTTTCAAACATCACTTTGAAACGATCATCTCCCAGAATGCTGGGAAGTGTCTGTAGTCATGACAAAAATATTTGAGTTCATAGTTAAATAAATTACACTGAGCATGAGTTGATAATTCAATGAAAACATGTATATGCCAGTTTGTATGAATCAAAAAATATTTGAAGGAAAAGTGCTAAATGAGCTAATAAATTGTGTCTTGGCTTGACTTTTACGGATCCGACAATTTCAGAAGTCACCACAGAGAACTCAAGACAAACGAAATAAAGTTACTTCAGTGATTTCAGAGCACAAACAGGGTGTGACCATCCTGATATTTGTAATCACGATACCTTGCCCTTCTTTTTCTTAGAAGCCACGTTTGCTTCATCCTCCTCCTCCTCCATCAGTTTGAGAGCCAGATCCTTGTTCACTTTAGGCAGCTTCTGTCTCAATCAAAAGAGATTTTACAGAAGAGACAAAAAAACATTACTGACGTCTTCACATGACATTTCTGAGACTAGTATTTCGTGGAGATCAATGTTTTTTTTAATGTTTGTAATGAGTAAGACAGGATGTGAAGAAAGTTTGCTTCAGGTGTTGAGCAACAGCTCAGTTGGTATTAACCAGAGTAATCCTGTTTTAACAAAGCAGTCAGTGAGACTGACGCATTTTAAAAAATGGAAGGAAGATAAAAGAAGGATGTGAACTTGGGTTAAGTGGATTTAAACACTTCTGCTTCACAGGATTATAAAACTGTAACCACAATCAAAGGCACCCTCAGAATGTCTCACCTTAATTTGAACTCTCTGTGTTCTGGACTCTTCAATCTTCTGACGAATTTTATCCTTACGGTACTCCTCGTACGCAAAAGGATTAGCCATGCTTTTTACCTGGGGTAGAACCAAACATAAAATTGCAATGTTTATGGCAGCTTTTCATAACAACCTAATTAGTGTAGAACCTTTATTGGCTTTAATAAATATGAAAGAACATGATGCGGTAATAAACGTCCAACCTTGAGATAAAGTCGTATATCCATGAAAAAGCCGTGCATGTAGGCTCTCAGGAAAGATGATCCCACGAGATGAGACAAACCTGGGAAAAAAATTATTGCATTCTTTATTGTTCCTGCAGGACGACTAATATGAACAACACATTACTGACTTGACATAACATTTCCATTTACATGAATATATGTTCACTAATGCCTAAAATCTTTCAGGATTCTATGACTTTCTCATGATGAGATGTTGATTATAGGAAGAGTTGGGACAATCTTCAACACAATGTAAAACTATTCACACATATTCCTAATGTGGAAGCAAATCACAGCGCCTGCAGATGTTACTGACGAATCAAAGTTGAGAACGTCTGGGAATTTCGCGTGCATAGCTGGTAGCAGCTGGATGCCTGTGACTATCAAAGGAAATATTTGATAAGTTCAAGCCTGCAATCCTTAGACAGAAGGACACAGAACGTGGAGCAGACTACTGAGAACCTGAATCAATACGTTGTACTCAGAAACCTCAGCATGGTTACATAAGCGAGCTGCATTACGAGGCTCCTGTAAATCAACACGGCTGTCCGAGAGGTCCAACCCCCACCCCCCTTTATTCCACACAAGCCAACCACCCTTCTGCTTTCTTGTCATTTGATCTCTTTACTGCTGAGGCTGCATTCCAGTGTTCATTCAACCCCTCCAATGTCATCTCCCTCTACACCCTACTTTTCTTACCTAAAACCTCACAGCCACCCCACAGGTCTAAAACCAGACAGTCTAACCACCCGATCTACCCGCTGAGCAGCAGAAAGGCTCACTTTGGTTCAGTTTTAGGTAACCCTTGAACTTTTTTTTTTTTTTTTTTTTCAAATGTAACAACCCTTTCAGTTTTCATTTGCTGCAGAACTTTAGGATGCCTCATCTCACCCAGATTTTCCAGGTCCTTCCTGGTGACAAACTTGTAGTCATCATACACCGAGCTCTCTGGATTCTCCTCCAGCTCCTCTGTTAGGCTGTCAAGGAATGAGCACCATCGAGGTGCAGGGCCCAGAGCCTGAACACAAACACACACACACGATGGATTGATATTTAGACTCATGTGAAACTTGTCGTGTGTTTGTTGAAACAGAAGTAGGCCTACTGTTCCCGCTCGGGTTTCCATCCCAGCAACAAATGAG
>JAVKLF010000002.1:14262558-14286359 GCA_034783495.1 Millerichthys robustus | reverse complement strand
ACTGCGAAACAAAGAAAAGTCTTATTAAATTCTGGGATGATTTTAAATCTTGTAATTTTTATTGTTTTAATTTATGCAGATCAGATGTTTATGATGAGGATTTAGTTCTGAGTGATTTAATGATGTGGTCCTGGGTTTTTGTCCATATGTAGGGGCAAAAGCATTTTATGTTGAAAACCTGTAGTGAAGAATATAAAAAAGAGCAAATAAAAAATAAAGTATCTGCTTCAAAATGTCTGAGGTGTTTGTTCCTGCGTTATAACCTATCCATGTACTAAAGAGTATAATTAAAGTACTGACTCTGTTGTTAAAGAGGTACGCAGAGTTGAACAAAATTAAATTTCTTTAAATGAACTGCTTTGTTTCATTTTTGTTTAAAAAGAGCTGGATATATATTGTGTTTATGCCTGTAGAAAATATCTTGTCTTCTAGTGGTCATGATGAGAAACTACATGTGCTCATCTTTATCACAATTACTGGAAACTAATAATAATAGATTGACCTAAGTGTTTTATTTTTTCATTTACATATGTACTTTTGTGTGTAATTCACCTCCAAGTCGGACACTTGTTTCAACAAACAGCCCAGATGCAGAAAATCACCAATTTTCCAGGGACAAAAAGTTTATTGTAACCCTACAAAAGACAAGAGGTGAGAAAAATACAAAACAAAAATAAAATTATAGCAAATGAAAAGAAAGGGTTCATTCTTTTACAAGTCTCAGTACTATCTATCATACACAGACCACAGTTCAATTACTTATATTTTTAATAGAACATTTTGCTGTAATGCTGTGTGTACATACAAAAGAAAGCAAACTAAATAAGGCAAATAAATAGAGGTACAATTTACAGAAAAATGGAACATTCCTCAATGTTTTTCAATTTTTATCTCAAACATCAACAAAGGTGTACAAAATGCTTTTTTTTTTAACTGTACATCTTTCAGTGGAGGATTTTTTTCTTCCAACCATAAAAATACTGACTCCTCACAATTATACAACCTTGAAGAATGGGTGCAACTTTTCTCAGGCAGTCCAAACTGTGGTGTGACAGGTGTGTTTCTGTTTCACAAGCAAGGTTCTTTTCAAGGAACAACACATCACATTTTGTGCAACCAACCGTAGGCATGCAGACCAATGCTTTGTGCATATAACGACAGACATATGGTGGTGACAAAATCCACCCATAACTTTCTTTTTTTCATATTTAGATTAAAACCCAAACATCCTGCTGTGTAGGCGTGTCTCTTCTCTGCCACTCAGACTGCCTGGACGTTTCCAGTAGTCCAGCCAGCATCTTTAACCTCACTTACCCCTTTTCATTTTTTCCTCTACACACCCTTTTTTTTTTGCACCACTCTTTCGTTGCACCCTTCTCATCTCCAGAGGGAACCAAGCCCTCTAAACTGAGGCTGCAAAAGGAAATGTCCCATCATAAAAGTGCATTGAATGAGCTACGAATTCCTTTCCTCTGATTTTTATCTTTACACTTCAGAACAGCCAGTCAATGGCCAGATAAACATCCAAACATGTAACAAAAAACAACCATGTATTAATACTGACAATGCTGCAAAAATACCCCTCAGTAAATACTCTCCTCTACAACTTGGGTTAAAGCTCTGAATGAAGAGTTTAAAGTGATCTACTGAACTCTGATATAGTGACTGATGAACAGGAAGTCAAAGGGAGCAGAGGCTGGAAAATAAGAGCTCAAAAAGACATAAAGATGCTGGTTCAAGAAGAGAATTTTTCTCTTTTTAAATTTTAAAGTGTCTAAATTAGTTTGGTTCAAAGGTTAATCTCTAAGTTTCAAAAAAAGTGGAGCTTAAAAATTCTTTCAACACGGCCTCAACTTCACATCAAGCTTAAAAAAAAACAAAAAAAACTGTAGTCTACAGAAAAATTGAAGGAAAAAAACTGAAGGGATGAAGTCTCGGAGTGAAAGAACTTACTATGGATAAATAAAGCTGCAAGTGCACAAAAACAAACAACATAACTTCTGTGAACAAATATCAGTCACAAAAACTATGACAAACAACGTTATTCTGGGGATATTGTTGAGTACCTGTAGCTTGGGCAATTATTTTTAGTGTGGTTGTCAAAAATGACATGAATCATGTTGGGCCACTAGATGGCGCCAGTGTGATGAATCCAAATGCCATGTCACCAGCAAACACTTATTTCTGGAAAGCAACAAGCGCTAAAACAGTCTGAGGAATGACTTGTGAAAAACAAACAAAAAAAAAAAAAACAGGATCTGAGGCACTTAAAGGTGAAATTTTGAAATAATTTGTACAAAAGATGTACCAAACATACAAACCGGGACAGCCATTACTGAGAATGTCCAGTTGTGGAGGTTGAGTATGCAAGTGCTCTTCGACTCAAGTGCAGCTGGAATCATTTCTATTTAATGTGAAGAACTCAGGGAAAGAACTGCAAACTCAGTTAAATACAAGTGTCACTATAGAAACAACCACTTTATGCCTCCTATAAATTAAAACAGAGTCCGTTGACAACATATTTTGCATGTGAGGTTAGATTTAATGAGGAGAAACGTAAAGATATTGAGCCCCAAACCTACTGCTGGGAAACATCCCGTACAAGTACTGAGTAACTTTAGCGAGTTGTTTAAACGTATCATTTTAAAATGTGTTTTATCTCTGTACATTAATATTCTTATCTCCTGGAGCATTGATTGTGAGACATTTCTTTCACTCCACAATCAGATCATGATTTCCAACTTCTAACAGCTGATGGACTGTTTGTAAAAGGAAATCTACTTTGTGATATTTTGCCCTTAAACAAAATGTTGGAGCTTACATCATAACTGCTACTTAAATTTTGGAAACAAATTTATAAATTCTACAAAAAGACACAGTAAAAATGAAAAAAAATAAAATAAAATTAGGGTTAGTGATCCTGGCTTGTGAGATTTTTGGCAACCAGAAAAGCTACAAATGAAATGAGATTTCATGAAACTTTGAATTGTTTTCCAGTGATCCTCTCTCAGAGGTTAGTTAGTTGACTTCACGGGACGTGTCATGTTGTACCCTCATGTTTCAATATTAGGTAGCCACATCACATGGTGTGATTTGACCGTGGCAACTAAAATAACACAGAAGTTGGTTGATTCATCCTACTGACATTATTACTGAAGCTAAAGAAGCAAAACCAATCAGAAAATAACTTTAGTGATTGACAGCAGAGCAGGGAACATTTCAAAGACTAACTGAAGAGTGAGTCCTCAAGTTTAAATCTGTTCTATGGCATTCCTTCATCAGCTTAAGTTGGCTTTTGTGTTTTTGTGAGTAACATTTATCAGAAAAGCCACAGTGCAAACAAAACAAAGTTGTGAAAAAGGACAAGCAAGTATCTCTCATAAGAAAAGCGAAGAATGTATCGAAATTCACTTCAACAGCAATGTGAACTTGCAACGTCAACAAAGAATGCATCGTGTGTACGAAATCCCAAATGCCAAAAGAAAAAAAACAGAAAACTTCTACATCTTTGCAATTAGCTTGTTTGCATCTAAATATAAATATATATCAATGCATAATTGCAGGATATTTTGTACTAATACATATACATTTGTTTTCTCTCTGCTTTGGCACAGCTGAACGCCAGAGTGGATTTGAAAACATCTAGGAGTGTAGGTGAGGCTAAATCCATGTGGCACAGTCGTCGTGTAGTTGGGTGGATCGAACCGAGATGATTCCTTAAGGAGAACTGTTGGTTTTCTGTAAAACTCATGGTTGGCATGTTTCTTATTGGGACAGTTACAAACCATTGGAACAAATCCTCTGTAATGAGGCAATAACCAACACCCCCCACATTGTGCATTCTTATCTCATTTTAGGAGCCAACAAAGCCGTCTGAGATTTGTTGACCCCAAATCCCTTGTTGAAATATTGGTAGTTCACAAACATTCATTCATTTTATGGTTATTAAGCCTCTTCTCACAAACTAAAAATAAATCCAACATTTGGGCGTCACTGGCCCCATTTGTAATCCTTTCTCTTGGTCTTGTATCCATGTAAAACTTTACATCTGATCCCAATGTCCTATGAGTTTAAGGGCCAGCTAAGCAAAAAGTAGAGCCAGCAGCACCAAGGAGCATACAAAGGAACAGTGAAGGTTTACAAGGAAATGCAGAAACGGTAAAAAGGGGGGTGTGACAGACATTGAGAACCTAAAGCACATTGGATACAGTCAGGTGACATGGAACGATGTGTCACAGTGGTCTGTCCATTCAAATTTCCAAGACAAACGAGTTGGACTTAGTTTTACAAGACCGATCCGAGGGGAGTGTTGCGTCCTTCTAGGCAGCGAAGCTGTCCATGCATGTAACTACACAGCTGTTACTAACACCTGCCCCGACGGCAGCCATGACTGAAGATTGAGATCTGCATCATGGCAGAATTTAGATCTCTAGTGTTTGTTTTCTACTTTCTTTTCTTCGACTTAGTAGTTCACCTTGGTGACCGCTCTTTCTCGACCACCACCCTCCCCAAGCTGGTTGACGGAGCGCTTGCGGTTACGCTTGAATTTGTTAAGGTCCTTGTCGAAGACCTCACCCGAGCGTAATGCAGAGACCAGGTCGTCAAACTCTCCACCAACCTCCTCCGAGGCGCCGCTCTTTTTAGCCCGTCGCTCTCGCTCCCTCTGCTCCTTCAGCTGGAGAAAAATTACAGTAAAGTTATCGTAGGGGACAGGGGAGAATATGAAGCCAGGTTTGTTCTTCTTATGTCTCACCATGGCTTCCATCCGCGCCCTTCGCTCCTCTTCTTCCTTGCATCGCTGCATGTTCTCCAGGTCCTGCCGAGCTTCGCTGAACGACTGCAAGAAGGTGTCGAAAATCCCAAAGAAATCATCAGGCTGCATCCTCCCCTCTTCCTCTCCAAAGTGCTTCAGAGATTTGGCAAACTGTAAAGAACACGTCTCGCATTTATACTTTGACAAAGAAAGAACGGAGAACTGGCCGGTGCACAGGCATCGTTATAGAAATGAAAACATACGGGAACTAATAATCTACATCTTATGTTAAATAATGCATACATCTTTTGTATTGGCATAGGTTTCTAAGAACGAATTTTCTGAGCCTGCATATTTCAGTTCAAGTTAGGCTGTGTATAATAAGTGTTCTGAAGAGCTGCAGGAACTCAGACAGAGCAGGAGAGTGGCTGCGTGATTCGACCACCGTATGTCCACACCGTTCTGTCCAAGCTGTGCAGAACTCTGAGCCAAGACGAGGCCTGCAGCCAAACGTTCCTACACACTCAGCTTTGTACTACAGCACAAACACAGGCAGTATCCCCAAACACACTCCACTTCATGTAGAAGCCAGAAATGACTTCTCTTAAAACTCTACAGTTACTTTATTTGACCAGCTGAGTTTTCTTTAGCTCTATAGACTCAACTGACAACTCAGTGAGCTCTTCACCCCTATTAAAAATACATACATGTAGTAACTAATGAAAGACATTCAGATGTAAAAATAAAGTTAAAATTATGAATGACACTTGTCTAAACAATTGTGTTTTCAGTTAAACACACGGACTGTTCTACCTCTGTGTGGGAGTCGAGCGACAGAACATTGTATTGCTCTTGTTTATGTTGATCACAGCACAAAGACCACATACAGAAAACCAGAGTTGTGTTTTTTTTTTCTTTCCCAGATGATGCAAAACCATCCTGTCATTACGAGCCTGGTCTCCATGACAACCCCACCATCACCCCTCCCTCTGCCAGTAATTATGTCTCTGGTCAAATTGGTTTCCTCTTGTTCCCCCTGGGTCTGGTCTAACTGCGTTAACACTAAAACACTCCGTGGAATGAAAAATATGACTCCCCTCAACTCGCACGCAGCAAAACAAAGCCAAGTTTTGACTCACAATGTTTACGACTTCATCTTTGAGAATGTGCTACTTAAAAATGCTCATGGGAAACCTGATTATGACATGAAAGTGTGAACAAAACACCAGGAATGTGCAGAGGAGCTAGATTGAAATGCTTCTATTGTATACAAATAAAAAATATTTCATCTTCAGCATAATTAAAAAGACTCCAACGCCCATCTCCGGACCTAAAATGAGTAGGTTCAAACATCTGTCAGCTGGCTGTTTTGGTTCTTACAGAACTGTCACAACAGTTTGTGCAAATGTACAAACCTTTGATTTAGAATCCAAACAAAAATTGAATCAATTAACTTAATTTTTTTTAAAAGTTGTAAACCCAGATCTTCTATTCTGGTCCAGAAACTGTCTGTGCTTGTAACCATTCTAAGGTGTGCCGTGTGCAGTAATGTCAGTAACAGACTCACACCTTGGCTGCCGCGGAGCTTTACAAGCCTCAGCGGTGCGGCTCCAGCGGCTAACTTACCTTTCACCTCCTTGAGGGTGAAACACACATCCTGACTTCCACCAGAACCCTACTAGAACTTTGGAGAGCCTTGACAAGCGCAAAGTTTCTGTGTACGACTCTCCACTTACCAACCCCACAGACATGAATGTGTGTGTTTAACGTCTGGGTCGGTGAACACAGGTTCTTTTGTTTTACTGCACAAACTGCTGCCCTATTCATTCAGTTCAGCTCCCATGACGTCTAAACTATTTTCCCTCCAATTTTCACCCCTCCTTGAACAAATAATTAGGCAGAAGGGAGGCGCTACAAGAAACCCATAAAACCTCAGGGCTTTCTTTACCTTCATCTGTCTTATAATGTGTTGATCCCTCTGACAGCAGTTTAGGAATTCAGCATTGTTAAAGCAGAGGGGACAATCCTCCTCTGTGCTAATGCTACAATCCACAAGATTTAAGAATCATACAGGACGCTAAATGTGAAAGGAAGGCCCGCAAATTAAGCAATATGTTCACACAAATCTTTTCAGCACTGGCTCGCTCTGACAATTCCTCAGTCCCGCTGACGTCTTCAGTTGACAGACTTCCTACCATACATCAGTACTTGAGCCAGCAGGGTTCAAAAGGCCAGTTGTTCCACTTGTAAATGGAAGGAGTGGGGATTTAAAACGCTAACCTAAAGAGACAAAGACAAAGCGAAGATGTGGGAGGGGGATTCCTGGGTAATCTTTCAACTTGGGGTTTCCCAGCCATGCTTAAGTTATCCCACCAGACTTAAAGGGATGTCCAGATGCTTCACGCTTCTCAAATTCCCTTTTTTCTTTTTCCTCCAGCCTGTCTAACATGCAGGATTGGCAGCAAGGATATCTTTCCTTGGATACATTAAAACCACCCACATGGCAAATTAACCTACACTATATTGGTCTTTTAAATCCAGTGAAAATGACATTGCAATAGTCCAGTCTGTACGTAGCCTGTGTGGATGAAATTTTGAAACACTGCTTTGGGATATCATGTCCTTGCTTTTAGAAATACTCCACGAGACATGTTTAATATTAAGCTTAAAAGAGCGATCCTAATTTATATTAATTAAATGTTTTACTGTAGTATTGGAACCCAATTTTACATCAATCCAGGTAAGAATAGTGAAGCTCCGAGGTTTTGGATTGCCAACATTTATGACCTCAGTTTTTAAAGTAGAAACGTTACCTTGTCCTTGGCTTCACTCAGCTGGTCCTCCAGTTCAGAGAAGCTGAATCCAGCCACAGTGATGAAGTCACCAATCACAGCCACAAACTTATCCCCACGTTCCCTCGTCCTGCTCTGCTGGTAGTGCAGCTCCTGGCGGACAGCAGAACAAAGACATTAAACAGTCAGACTCAAGACAAGACGAGCGCGTGAGCGTGCGATATACATTTTATTGCAATACACTTGATTCTGTGAGGCTCACAATGTTTCTGAGCGCAACAATGTCACAGAGCAACACTAGACATGTCACCCTGCTGTTCATCCCTGCGCTGCTTGAAAACCTAATTACAGGCAGGAAAAGAACCAGCAGAAGACGAGCGTGACTCAAACTCACCGCCTCGAGAGCCTTCAGTCCACTTTTTATACTGTGCACTTCTTTTTCCAACTCTGACAAACTGGAGAGAGAAAAAGCAAGGAAAGAGAATTTTATTTAGCATTTGTGTTCTCATCTACAAGTCAGAGAGTTTTGGAAATGAAAGACACCAACTCATCATCACAGCCACAGCCACTCTGTAACCAAATATTCTTTAAAGCACAGCTGCTTAAACCACATTCATTAAATACTGTATTTTTTTTTTCCACAGTAATATTTTGTGCACTCACTTGACTTTGGCAGCTTCAGGGACGCTCCTGAGGTCCTCCTGAATGAGCAGCGTGTCTGGGTAGTTCTTCTCAAAGATCATGATCAAATAGTGCAACATGGTGATTTTCCTGTCAAATTACAATTATTAAACTCAAGCATCACAGATAAAACTACTTTTCTTTGGCTAAAACATAGAATAACTGCACAAATTTGTCCATGTCAAGATTTATGTAAATTTTATAGTCAACTCAAAGCTGAAGTGTAAATTCCAAGTAAAAGATAAATCGTGTTGATCCGGTTTTATTTCAGATGCTTTAACAATGAATTTCAAAGTATTTTAAAAGTCAATTTCAAAACCTTACATATTTTTTGTTCTTAAGACAAAATGTAAAGTAGAAAATTCTAACTACATTTAGAAATGTATTTGAAACACTAGTAAACATCTAACTGCGTGCAATTTTCTGTTAAGCGTTGACACGTGCAAGAACTGGAAACTGTGTCGGCATGGTTTTCCCACAATGCAAAGCTGTAGTGAAACACGCACACACAAAACAAAAACTTCAAAAAGAAGTGACGTGTGTATTAGATTATTACAATTACTTTTTTGGCAAATGTAATTGCATGGATGTGCTGTTGACAGGTTACCTCAGCAACACACTCACAAACTGCAACAAGGAACTTAAACGTGATAATAAAATCTGTGACACGTATTAAAAAATCAGTTGTTTTACACCCAAAAGCCCTGCAGGTTGATAATACACACATATATATGAGCAATTGATGCGTAGTTCTCGTGGCTGCAGAATCTAATTCCGCCTAAGAGTCAGAACGTATGGAGGAATTGGGTCACAGCAGTGAAGTAAGTGAGCCTCGCCTCAGCACATCTCACTTTACATTGAGACGCTTGTGCTTTGTGGGAAATCGTGCCTCAGTAGTTCCTGTTACCATGGAAACCATGACTGTACAGAGCATTTCATTACTTCTGAAAATAAGAGAACTCCCACATGCTGAACTTTAAACATGCATACATCTTCATTACCAAACTAAAAAAAAAACATCATTTGGTTTTTTTGACTTAAAAAAAAGAGTTTATGCTGGAGCAAAACTGCGAAAGTAAATATTTTGCACAAAGACTGAGAGGTTGGAAAAGACAACACACTGCAGTGGTTCTCTTCTTATTCTTAAGAGTTTTCTTGGATGTCTGTAAGGTCACTTATAACTGACACTTTTTTCTGTGTCCCTAAAAACGTGTCCAGCTCCCCCTTCTGACCCACCTGTCAATGCTTGACTTTGTGTCGACAATCTTGTTCAGACTGGAGACCTTGAATCCGTAGGCGTTACCCCTCTGACCTTTATTCATGAAGTTCCCGAATGCCAGCACCACCTCCAGGACCTGTGTCAGACGTTTACTCCGGACCACCTCCATGGATGCATTCAGGATGGCTGGTGGAAAACAGACAGAGATGCAGCTGGGAAGTTCGTTCGGCAAACGTGCACGTGTTCAACCTTTTATATTACATAACCCACTGGAATTAGAATATTTCCTTCCACTTCGTTACTTCACTCAAACCCCACTGAGACACAAAGTCAAACTTCAAAATTTCCTACAATTTTAAGGTCTTATGATGAGTGATCAGTGTTCTCCGCAACAACAGGCTGCGAGGTGAAGAAACACATCACCATCTCCCAGTCATCACTAAAACAGCAAGGAGAAGAAAATAATTCAAACATAGCCTGACCCTGTCCGGTTTTTTTTTCCCCCTTGAGGACAAACTGTCTGGCAACGTGCAGGTGGTTCCCCGTTTCCACAGCGGCAACCTCAGTGTGACTGCAAAAATCATTAACAAACTTTGTTTTTGTTCCAGTTCTTTCTGCTGCGATAAAGCATGGGAACCAATCCTCTGGCTGTGCTGACGACACAAGGATGCTTTGATTGAAGATGCTGGGTGGTCCGCTGAAAAACGATCTCATTTTAAATATGCGATGAACCAACATGAATAATAAAACAGCAGGAACGTTTCACTATGAACATCGATTAGCAGAGCGGTTTGAGGATTTTTGGATTCAACAACACTGATTGGTTTCTTTTTTTTCTTCCTGGCAATGGACAAAATGTACATCAGAATATATTAGTTTGACTTCAGACTAGAAGAAATCGTATGTGCAACAAAAAAACTGCAGCCCATACAGAAATGAACCGTCAGTGAGCACTTGATGCGAATAAAATGTTGCCGACAAAAGTAGTGTGATGTGCTCATCAAAGCCCAGTCGAGTCTGGCTCCAACAGCCACTGTGACAGCTTAGTCATGACATTTAATGTTTGTGAGTGCACATATGTCTTAAAGCCACACTGGAAGGCCTTTTCCTCCATCTTTGAAGTGAGATTCAGGGTTTACAACATGAGCCAGCTTTCCAAAACAGCCTCCCTGGAAACTTGGATGCTGGCTGGAAAGAAAAACTACGTAAAAACAAAAAAAAAAAATTGTTGCCCACCATGCGCACATGCACATATAACCACACAATTCAAATTATTTAGGCCCTAGAAACATGTTGAACCATTTTCATCTTATTTGAGTTAAAGAAAAGTAAAAAAGGTTGAAGTTTTATTAAATTTATCTGTTGTTTTTAACCAACAAGGCAATATGTAGAAAAAAAAAATACTGTGGCTATGAAAGTATATCCAGGGCTCTGTCATGTATTTGTTTTTTCATAAGGTTTTTGGACATCAATATGCAAAAAAAAGAAGGCAGATTTCAGGTGATATGGGAGTTAAAACAAACAAAATTCCTGAATTTGATCTTTTTAGTAAACATCCGCAGAAACTTTGTTCTGATTTATGCATTTTACAAAAAGCCAGCTCTTTCATGTTCGTCCTTACCTTCAACCTTCGGCTTGGTTTCAGCTAAACGCTCTGCAAACTTCTTCTTAAAGAACAGAGCCTGCAGCCTCTGCTGGTAGTGGTCGATCCTGACGAGGGAAACAAAGCGGCGAAAAGGAGGTGGAGACAAAGAGAGGGATAAGTTACATTTGTCTTTAGGGGAGTGGAACTTCAAAGCTACAAGTCAATCAATTGTGCAAAACTCCTTCTCACTTTACGCTGTTCCACCTTCATCTAAAGGGCTTTCATCAAAATGAAGCGTTTGACAAAAAAGGGAGGGAGATGTTCAAAGAGGGTCAAAGGATATTAAAAAATGGCAAATGTACTCCTGAGACCAAAACAGAGGTGGTCAAAGAGGAATGACAGTGGACAGGAATACGTTTCACCTTATAACCCTGTAAAAACTGTGGAATACAAGATAAAGAAAAAGATAGACTACTTTGGTTTAAAACATTTTTTTTAAGAGTGACCACAGTCCTCCTGGGGCATTTAGGATTTCTGTTCTCAGCTAAATAATGAATCACACCGGAGTTTGATGTGTGATTCCTTTTGAACAGGCACACACTCAGCTTTGAAAATATTGCAATTTTAATTCTACATATAATCTGCATATTTTAAATGTTTAAATGTCTTTTTATCATGCAACCTCTGGTGTGACATATTTCTCAGACTTTCACTTTTGAGTAGAGAACTCAGTAAGGAACAAAAAAAGGAAACTTTGGAAATGTTCTCCTAAGAACCAAAGGAAATGTTGTATGAATACAACATTTAGGGACATTCAAAATATTTTTAATAAGCACTTGATTACGTTCTCGCAGTTCTTTCTCACATTTTCTATAAACAAAAGAAATGTGCCTGAGGCGTAAACAGTCAGCACCAGCAGGATGCTGAGGGTACTGTTTGCACTCAGGCACATTACTACAATAAAAACACTAGGAGGAGCCAGACGAAGCGGACTTCTTTGACACGTTCTCTCATTCAACACTGATCATTTCAAACCAAAATAAAAGATATTAAGCATTAACCGGGTTTGACTGGACTCAAACTGAAGACAACAAAAAGCAAAACACTGCCATCACCGGATGCAGATCGTGTTGCATCAAGTTTACCTGCTCATTTCAAAGAGGAAGCGGTCAGCTCGAGCCATCCTCTCCAACTCGTGTTTGTGCTCCTCCAGAAGATCAACGTCACTTTTCTCTGGGACAAACTTTAGCAGCTGAAAAGATACATGGATGTATTTAAACACCGAGTTTCCAACAGAAAGTTGTGTGACAAACTGTGAATGTTTATTATCCATTCAAAGCTTGTGATATCGACATTACTCGACTCATATTGGATCCCATTTACATCAATATACTCAATATTTCATTGTTCCAAGACTCTTTAGACTCCTTCCAAGTGGTTTGCAATTTTTATTTTACTCACTGAAAATAAAAATCTCTCCATATTATGTTAGCTTGCCTTTCAACATAACATAACGAAGCAATGAAACAAACCTGCTCCAACATATCTTTGGCCAACTCCTCTCTCTCATCCATCTCCAGCATCGCCCTTTTAATTTCCTCATTTGTCATTTTTAACCTGCAAATAGGATCAAAATATTTCAATTAGAACACGTAAAAATACACAAGTGACGGTGATGCTCTGCTCTGACTAGTACCCCCCCTCCCAGGAGCACAGCCAGCTGTTTTTCAGTGCATCTGATCAGCATTACGTGTGCAGGGTTACAATCAATAACAGCATTGTTTGTTTGAGCATCAAAGCTTTATTGACCATCTGCTGACCCTATTTGGGTCAGGGTCATTCGCCATCGACACGAAAGAGTTCAGGGAGCGTGCCGCTGTTTTGTCTGCCACACAAAGGACTCAGGAAGCTTGCTTATTGATCTGTAGAGTGGGGTCAGCATTCTAATTCTCTGAAGGGCTCGGGACCATTGCTGTTCGGAGTGACCATATTGCAGAGTGGATCTTAAAGGATGACAATTGATTCCGGTTCAGATGTAGAGTGTGCCCCAGGGGGAAGGGGTCAGTTATTTATGTCCCTTATGTGAGTAAACATGAGCAATGATAGCACTTGAGTGTTGAATAATTGACAGAAATGAATGCTGAAAAGTACCTTTTAAGACACTTTCCTTCTTGGACAGCATAATAGGATTATGAGCCTTGAGTTGCTTTTTAAATGAAAATACATTTGATATTATAGCTTCATGCAATTAATAGGAATCTATTGACGCATTTCAGTTTTACATAACATTGAAAAACATGTTTGGATACTACAGCTATGATCACTTTGTAATACTTGCCAGTACAGCACTTAAAAGAATATAAAAAAATGAAAACGTGTTAAGTATTTCATCTGAAATGCTGACAAACTTCATTATGTTTTTTCTTTGTGTGCTGCCAATTTAAAAGCGGGAATAAATGAAAAATAAATATTTCTTATGTATTTATGTATTTATAATAAAACAATAAAACAAAGTCAATATAACACAATTCTTTTTGTGATGTAGAGTTTCAAAATCCTGAACCTTCTCGGGGGGGGGGGGCTCTTACTTTGAAAGGAGGATGACACAGTTCTGTGCACGTCTGCCATCAATAACCGACAGCTCTTTGACCTTCCGTGTACTGACATATATGTCATCCATAGAACCCGTCTCTTTCTGTAGGAAGAAAAAAAAAACAGATTAAGTTTGAAACTTATAATCAAGTGTTCACATAAAATGGAGAGCATCCACAGTGACCTTTCCTTATCCCTTGTCTGCAGTATTTTTAACTCATTAGAACAGTGGTTCAGAGATTTGACAAGGTCTTCATGTAAAATATTTAATATTATAACTTAAAACAATAAAGACTTTGGGTCAAAGGTTACAAAAAACCCAAAGCAGATTTTTGGTGAGTCATTGCTTCAAACACAATGCAAAATGCTGTGTAAACATCACAGGGAAAGACTTGAAAACTTGATCCAACCAAAGTCTGTGGCCGAGTTTTGTTACACTCACACAAATGTTGCATTTAAATTTCAAAAGTGAAGAATACGAGTCGGAGAAGGCTGCATGCTAAACACAATCTATTTATGGTCCAGGCTGGTTTCCTGCTCACCAGAGAACTTTCTTTTTCAAAGCTGTTGGGTATGACATATGTGAAACAGATGTGGATTGTAAAAAAAAAAAAAAAAAAGGATTATTTTTCCATGTCCGTGTTGACCTGGGGTGTCTGGCAGTGAGCTGAGGTTGGCAGCGGGTTAGGGGGACAACTCCCATCCATCATAAACCAGCCGAAGCTCTTTCTGCCCTCAGCCTGGAGCTGATGTTGCCAGCCTTTATGCATCATGTGTGCTAATGTAACTGGAATCATTTGAACTAAAGCAACTGGAGACTAGACAGTTCAGCTTTTCTGACAGTCATTGAAGAACACAGACTAAATTTTTAATAGGTTATGGCTGCACACAATTCACACTTTATTAGTTTATAACTAGAACCTTTGACACCGATAAGAGTGGTTAAGGGTTTGTTTAATAGGTTGCCTGGTCATGGCTGAGTTGGATAACAGATTTTAATTTCTGACTTCCCAGGTTTATGTCAAAAGTCTCGACAGTTCACAACGTGTTGTTCTTTTAGATAAAATTATCTGCTGAATGAACGTAAAGTGATTTGATTTGATTAGTTTCAGACTACTTTAGTTTAGTTTTTTAGAATTGTTAACAGTATTTCCAATTAAGTGCTTTCCTAAGCCCTATACAGTGAAAGATCAAACAAAGATGGGTCAAACAAAAAGCTAACAGAGTCCAATATTGTTCTTTTAAAATAATTATTAATAATTTATACTAATTGCAGAAGTGAGACTCTGGTATAACTAATACTTCCATGAATTCTCTTTTTACATACAAATGTCACTTCCACTTTCCCGTTTATCCGAAACATTGTACATTTGAAGAAATAATACAACTAATAAACAAACAAGGAGCAGTGAAGGTTTAACGTCAAGACTGGGGAGCAAATCCCAGATCTTCATGGTGGAAGATGGCTGCTCTATAAATATCATTCAGAGTACTAAAAGAGATTTATTCAAAGATTTACTTAACCAGTATGTCAGCCAAAGCTGAGAAAATTAATTCATCATTCAATATGCAAGGTAACAGCTCTATCTGACTGCTGCAATGCCGAAGAAGAGGTGACAGCAGCAGTAGGGAGTCAGTTAAACATATGATCAGATGCTCAAAGGATCTTTAACTCACCTGTTTGAAGGATTGGTTAGTCAACAGGTCCTGCCCAGGCATTTGGAGAGTGCAGAAAGACAAAAAGAAAAAAGAAACACAACAAAACTTTGAAAACACATGCAAAGGTGAGCATTTAAGACTGGGAAAAAAAAAAGATGTCAGCTAAAGCAAAGAGCTACAGCAACTGTTTGCACACTACAAGCTGAAGCTGGGAAGCTCTCGGGAGACTGTCCGAGTCATCACAGGCTCAAAGAATCAATTAAGGGCTGAAAGAGGAACACAAACAGTTTCCTAGTTTGGTTTTCATCTTCTGAATGAGGCTACAAGTGTTCTATTTGTATAATTATGATTGTCTCTGCATCTTTCTTGACACCAAATAAAGTAAAACGATAAAGTGTGATTGATGTAGCTACTCCTTCAGAGTGCAGATGTAATGACTTGGAAGACAAGAAAATATGCCATGTATAAACACGCCAAACATGTCCTGTTGAATTTAAATTGAGTCCACCTCCTGCCAAGAGGAACAGAGTTGTCAAAGCCAGGAAGATTTGGGGTTTTTATGTGGCCATATCCACTGGGATCAGTGTTTAATAGTTTTGCTGGGCTGATAAAAAACCTGCTCCGTATAAATAAATACCTGCAGTAAATCAATGTTGGAATCAACCTCAAATAATAAAAGCGAGACCACTGAGACCCGATTTTAGACATCAGACACGGTTCAAATGTAGCTGTAAAATGTATTTAACAAGAGTTCAACATCAGAGATGATGCACTTCACTTTCATGGAGTCTTAAAGGCTTCATTTTAAACTGTTATTACTAGAAACCAATTAGAGCAAATTAGCACTCCACTTAAACCCTTTTTGTGCAACTGCGCTCAATTTTACTGCAACGCAAGTGTACAATTAGTTTACAGCAGAAAGGAGAGTAATTGCTATGTGTTATTTGTCAAAGTAGAGATACTGTCATTATTCTATTAAATGGTCCAAGGTTCAATATTAGTTCCTGTATATATATATTTACTTTCTTTGTTTTAATAAAATGTTTTCTCATTGTCACACTTGATTCCACGAGCCCATGAAGACTCGTGAACAGTTCTCACACAAATGCTCTGTACATACAAGCCAGAACTACAACGAGGCATTCAGCAGTGAACAGTTGCTCATGTCAGCCTGGAGATGGATTCTTAGAAATCTAGAAGGTTCTTCTAAAACATCGCCCATCACACACACTTTCTGCAGTACACACAGTTCAAGAACTCAGGCACAAGTGGACCGTTTCATTTAGTACATGTGCATCAGGGGGAAAAAAAACAAGCAAACAAAACATACATTCACACATCTGTATCAGAGAATAATGAAGGCCACTGACGAATCCAGACCTGTTGTCTCTGATACGCTGAAAACATCTTCTCTATGTCCTTCAGGTCAAGAATCTTAAAAGCTCTCAGGTCATCAATGTCATTCCAGATGGTGCCATTGATCATATTCTGAAACAGGATAAACATTACATCTTTTATTTTAACAGTGATGCTGACAACCAAGTCATGTGATGAGCACTTGCTCTAATTTTATGTTGAAACTATTTCAAGGACACAGAACTTCATTTTAGCTGTGTAACTAAGAATTGACATGCATTAGATGTATGTGCCATCTACATCAGAGCAGTGGGTGATGGAAGTTTAAATTTAGATGATTTGACACAGAGCCCTCTAAGATGGATAAACTGTTCAGTCATGCCCTTGAAAACAATACAAATGCTTCTTAAGATGCTGGACTTGTACCTTATACAAACAAAGGCACTAAAATGTAGCCAAAGGCAGACAGTATAATTAAAATAAGCTCTGAAGGTTTTGGTATTCGTGAAACTTTAAATAATATTATTGATTCAACTTCATCTCAGCCATTTTTCCTATCATTATGGGTACATGTAATGAAATTTGATGGATGAATCTAGACTTTTTTAAAAAAGCAACTTCAAGGATATAATAGAACAAGGACATGAATCTAATTCTTTACATTGGAAATTATAATATATATCGTCTTTTGCGCTCAAACTCTTTTTACATTTTAAAAAGGAACAATTTCCAAGAAGTCTTCCCTCACCTCTCCAAGTTTAGCCCAGTTGAAGGACTTGAGAGGATGAGAGGGCTGAGGGATGGACTTGGAGCGGATTGTGCTCACGGAGTTGAACGACGAGGGCATAGGAGGAGGCGGAGCTCCAAAAATGGGAGGGGCACCAGGCGGGGGAGGCGGCCCTCCCGGTGGAGGAGGTGGCGGTGGAGGAGGTGGGCAGCTGAACGGCAGAGGAGGTGGCGGTGGAGGAAAGCCGCCTGACATGGGTGGGGGAGGTGGAGCCATGGGGGCGCCGGGAGGCGGCGGGGGAGGCAGAAAAGACATATTGCTGCTCTGCTGAAATGCAAACAAGATGAAAAGTTAAACAAGTTATGTCATCATTACTTCATCCTCTTTAGTAGAATAAATGTAAAACTTAAAAAAATAAGTAAATGGCAACAAATGTTGAGATTTTTAGGTGGACTGTTTGCAGCTTGCAGAAAAGTTTAAAGAGCGACTGTGCATGTTCACATCAATTATTATGTTACTATGTACAAAAAGTAGTGCTAGGCTCTAAATTTAGTCAATATTTACAGATGTGTGCTGACACAATACAGCCACTTACAACTGGAGCTCTGAAATATTACAGTTTTTTTTTTAGAGCGAGGCTAAACCAAATGAAACTTTTAAAAAAATCACCCTGTTTTTTGAAATGAACACTGAAGTGTTCAGAAATTTTAGGTGAAATTAACTGATGACTGATTGTTGACTGACTAAAAGCTGCAAGTATCAAGAGTGCTCACAGCGATGTCGTTGATACGAGATGACAAGTCCATCACTTGCTCCCTGGCTGATCGCAGCTCCACACCCTCACGTTGTAGCTTGTCCTTCATCTTGTTCAGAGTCTTCATCATGTCTTCCTTCTCCTGGGTCTTGGTCTCACATTCCCGCTCTTTCTTCTCCAGTTTAGCTAGCAGCTCTGCATGTTCTAGAGGTAACGAAGGAAGAAAAACATTTACAGATTTTGCATGTAGAGATAACGAGATTAAACAAAGAGAAGAAAGATTTTACCTTTCCTGAACTTTTCCGCCTGCTCTCGCCACAATTTTACCTCATTTTCATTGACCAGCCTGTGAAAAAAACAAACAAACCAAAAAAATTAAAATAAGCACACACTAACGAACTGATCCACAACATAACTGGGTCTTTTGAGAAGCTCACAAACAGGGGTCAACTGCACTCCAACAGAGTCAAGCCGGAACATTCTGAGGGAATTTAATCCCTGGATTGGAAACCCATTGATCGGTGACACTAATCCTTGACTTCCTTTTTGTGACGGGGACTCAGATTGATTACCAGCATTGACTGAGTTGCTGCAGTTTGTTCGTTTAAGCTCTGAAGGACGATATTAGTGCTGAAATAAGTCCTGCTGGGCTGAAATTGGTTATATTTGACCAGTTATCACATTTTGGGAGTTGGCTTAGCTTGGGGTTGGCAGTTAAACTGGTTTTATGCATAAAAATAAAAGAGCTGAATAAACAGGGGTCTGAGACAAACAACATTTATGATTAGAAATGGGATGTTTTAAAAATATATTTGAGGTGATGAAAACTTGGAAAGTGAAACCTGGAGCACTGGCGGTAGCTCTGGCTGGAGTTGAGAGAATAGACAAAATTTAGATATAAATTAGAATAGATGCAAATTTTCAAAAGTATGAAATAAAACATAATAAAGAACTCCAGAAATAACCCTACTGTGATAATAATTGCTCTTTTCTTTTAAATCAATTCACAAAAGTTAGTTTATATAGACATTTTAGACCAAACTGGTAATAATCGAAGTAAGGCTTTCAAAGTTCTGATGTTAATGAAGAGAACTGTCTCAACCTGATTATACCATCAGTACGGTTTTAATAGCAAGAAGGATTCTTTTCCATATTGACTGGTCAAACAGCTGTGGAAAAATAGAGTTTTTAGCAAAAAAAAGTGTTAATTTCAGGCCAGACAGCCATGTAAGTTGTCAGAACTGTTGTCATGGTGACCACAGATGATGAACGACTTTGTCTGCCAGTTGTTTTAACAGTTGTTTCAGCGAGCCTACCCCCTTCCTCCAAGCCGTCACGGCACGAGCCTTACGTTTTCACCCGTTAACCGTCAGGGGCCCGGCGCACAGCCAACACAATGAGGAAACCACCGTCTCTGAACTCCTTTTCCAGACGCAATTTACTCTCAGAGAGTTTATGGAAACACAATAAGACTTTGGCAGGGAGGTAAAGTGGAGGGGTGGGCTCCGGCCGCTGTGATGGATCTGCGATGGGCAGGAATGAATGTTTGGCCTCCGACGCAGCACCACTTTCTGCTTGCTACTGGAAAGAATCGCATTTGAGTGATTGCAAAAACAATGGGGGCTGAATTAGCGAACAAAGCCGGAGCTGGCAGAGGCCAAAGTGTACCATGCTACATGTTTTATGATGCTTTCAGCCCAAAGACTAAACACATTAATCACTGATTTGAGGCTGGTTTAAACATAACAAAATTGAGGAGAGTCGAGGAGAAGAAAGTTGGTGAAAATCAGGAATGAAAGCCTGTCAGAAGGAGAAACTGAGGTGAAATATTGTATGAACAAAGCTGTAAATGTCATCTTTTAACACAACCTACACACTGCACTAAATCAACTGAACAAAAGCACATATCAGTTACTAAATTCAGCAAAACCCCAACCGCAAAACCCAGCAAATGTCAGTGATCATTTGGAAAACATTCTCTTGAGCAACAGCTACAGTGACACATCTAAAACCTCAAACTCATAATGTTGATGATTCTTCCGCTTTGTTATTTCCTACATGATGAAGAGTGCCTGCTTCACTGCACCTACACATGGATGACTTGGTCAACTCTTAACGCGATTAGAGCACTTTTCTTTTGATCTTTGGTTTCCGCTTTCATGCCAACTCACATTCCCAGTGAAGTTTCCTCTGATTCAGCCACCAGCCCCCTGCAGCTACCTTCATATCAGCTCGTCTTCTCTGTACGGTCACATTCCCAGCTCCCATTACGAGCACCAAAACTAAAATCAGGCCAAACTTGTAGACTGGCTTACAGAACATTGCCATAGTCTAAAACTGATGCGCTGCCTTTTTTTATGCCAGAGTTTCTTTATCTTGCATTCAAGGTTGCTTTCTAGATTTGATCTTGGTGAGATTCACCACTGATTAAATGTTTTATTCAAATTTGGTGCAAGTTCACAGCACTGAAGAATAAAATAAAGCTTTTAAGAAGTCATGGAGTAGTTCTCACTTACATGCGAATAATGTTTTTAACACTGAAGTTGTCCAGAGGTGCAACATCAGGGTCTTCTCCTTTGTCGTCCTGTAGGACAATCTGCTGGAGAATCCTGTCTAAAAGCTGCCAGTGCTGCAGGCTGCAGCCTCCACGTTTATCTGGGATTAAAGACAAAAGCAGACATGAAAATGTAAAAGAAACCCAAGTCGTAATCTGTATTCAAAAGCAGAAAACCAGGACAAATTTTAATGACACGTTTTGACCTCCCCCATTCACCACACTCACACGGCATCTGCAAGCAGTGCTGAAGGATTGAGAGGAGATGAGGGTAGGAATCTGTGTGGGTCAGTTTCTTCTTGATCAGCTCAAACATGGCAGCAGCACACTTTGTATCTACATGGGTCTGATGAGGAACAGAAAAAGAGAACTTCTGAAAAACCCAGTCAAAGAGAAAAACGCACTCATCTCCAGTTCTGATCTAACGAGAAAAAAACAAACTGTTTTGATTCTAACCAAAAGGCCACTCACCAAATCAAATCGTTTTGCCAGCTCAGAGTCATCCTCATTTCGCACCATCTCGAAGAAGTCCAAATGCCTGAACAAAGAGAAGGAAGAAATGTGGTAGAGGAACAAACCAGAGAAAACAGCTTGTTTAGCTGTTACGTGCACAGTATCAATTTCTGCAGAACTCAATCATTAAACATAAAATTAAGAACTCACCTGTCTAGAGTGGCGTTTTCGTGTTCTCTGAGCTTATCTATGACCGGCTGAATGCCCAGCATCAGGAACTCGTACCTTAGGTGAAGGCGAAACTCAAGGTTGTCCTGACAAAGACCCATCAGTAAAAAATAAGATTTAAAACCATTGGCATGGCATTATCTCATATTAAATGCCATAAAATGTGTATATATTCTATGCAAAAAGTAAAATTATTGTCAGTTTGCCCAAACAACTGTTTCTAAAACTTATAGCTCAAAATTCAGAAACAAACTTATAATTTGGATCTTGTTTTTGAACTTGTACAAACTTTTAAGTGATTTAAGAGAAGCTTTGTCTCAAAGCACTTTTTTTAAGTTGGTATCAGTAATAATAGGTTGTTAGATGAAAGCTTGTCATGTAATAAAGACAATTTCTAGTAGACTTTGGTGCATTATTAAGCACATTTTGGTCCAATTGAATCTAAACATGATAGATTTTGCTGGATTCTACTGGGGAAAAAAAGGTAGATAAAATATTCTGAATGCATGCAGACCTCTCCGGCTCCTGCGTTGAGGACAGCATTGATGAAGGACATGATGGCGGTCTTTAAGTTGACCTCATCTCTGTAGCGACCCGTACTTCGGTCCAGCTCGTTCAAGAGAGTCTGAACATTAAAAACACATTGGGACATTAGACAGAAGCCAATAAATTCATATAGAATACGTTTTAGAGCTAAAACCATCAGACGCAAAACGAGTTCAAAGATTAAATAAACTTGGTAAAAAGTGATGCAGACATGTTGATTGAACAAAATTAAAACACTTAAGAAAACAAGGTAACACAGAGACACTGTTCTCTACCACTTTACTGCCTCCTAAACTGACCTGTAACATACTTTAGCTTAATCATAACTCAAAACAACATTTTAAGGCTTCAGACATTCTCAATTATTCAGCTCCTGGGGTGTTAGCTTAGTTTGAAGTGACATGATTTACCACATAACCCCCAGGGGTTGTGTAAAGTGTGGCTTGTTGACTCAGCCCTGCTTCTTACTAAAGCCCCCAGCATGCAGTGACCTCCATAAGTTTAAATATCCTTGCCCCTCTCCTGAAAATGGATGGTATGCAGACCTAACTTGAGGCCAAATGTCTGAGGTACTTTAGGACAAGTAATCAATTTGTTTAAATGACCATAGCTTGATTTATTTGAGTATTATCTTGAAATATTGTGCCTGCTTTAAGCCTCCTGCTACGACTCAAATATGTCTGCCCTAAATACAGTGCAAAGGTCCTAAACCACCCCAGACTAGTTTGCATTTAGTTACAAAGCTTTGTAAAAGCTGGACATTGCTTTTCAATTTGAATTCAGCAGCATTTTCAACTCAGTCCTTGTACCTGATCATTTTCAAAAGACTGTTTTGTTTCTTAAAGCTTTTAACAATGAACTATAAATCTGTCAAATACAAAAAGGGCATCTAAACTCAACAGATGAACCATTGTTATATCCACATACAACTTCATACATCTTCCACTTCTTTTGCTTAGTGCTCAGAAAGAACATTTTATATTTCCTCACCTGGAAGCGAGTCCTCTCAGCGGCGTATTTCTGATAATGCGCCATGGCCTGCAGCACCTTCTTGTGTCCATCAGGAACCAAGCAAACTGCACCTAGAATCTCCAGTACCGCCACTTTGGTTTTGATGTTCTCCGTCCGTAGGCTCTGAGAGATGGTGTTGATGCTCTGAGGGTGGGTCAAAACGTGCGCGCGGCCCTGGGAGTTGTTCATCAGGGCCTTGATGCAGCCAATGACGGAGGTGTGAATGCGGCTCTCCGACGTCTCGTAGTCCATGCTGCGCATGAAGTTGAGAAGGCAGGTGAGCCCGTCGAGTTCGATGAAGCGTGTGACAAACCTGAAGGAATGAAATATGAATGAAAGTACAAGTTCAGGGGAAAAAATGGTAAGAAATGTAAAACAGCAGAAATAGTAGCCTTGTTTAAAAAGTGTCAGAATACAGAAAAAAATACCAAAGATAATTTAGAATTACATAGAAATAGTCTCGATTTGGAACGTAAATGTTGAACATTATTTTTTATAACCATTGGTTGACAGACATTTTTTGTTGTGCTTTCACAAGATTTTGATTCACAATAAATCCTCTCTTCCTGGTCATTCCAACAGACACATATTTCATTCATTTTAATTATTACTTCTTATTCAAGCCATCATAAATAAGCAAACTCAACCCTTTAAAACTATAACACCTCAAGTTCACCTTGTCTTTAATGCACAGCCTACATTAGCTAAACTAATTAGAAAGCAGTGAGTCATTGACCTCCATGAGACAGAAATGACAAGCAGGACATGTAAACACTGAAGGATGTCACGTACAACAAGCTCACTGTGGGCTGTTTTGTAAATGAGTTTCCCACTCTGCAAGATTCCTGATAGGCTTCATAAATTATTTCAAACAAATGAGGGTTTGTAAGA
>JAVKLF010000002.1:14239277-14255545 GCA_034783495.1 Millerichthys robustus | reverse complement strand
TACTGAATTCTGGGTGATTCATTTTATTTCAAGTGACAGTTTAACTTCATCTTTGCAGCTCTATTACAGTTTTTTCTTCAGGAACATTTCTCCACTCACCAGGTTAGAAACATCTGGGCTACAGTAACTTCCCTCTAAGTCAAATGGACATGTGATTTATTGCCGCATGACCAACAAACAACCTCAGAGCTCTGACACGACTTTATGAATGAACATCAAGATGCTGGTCGTAAGGAAATCTTTCAGGGCAACGAAGCCAAAGTGAGATCATCTAATAACTCAGCTACTGCAGAAGGTCCGTCCCCTGTGAGCTCAACCACAAGCCAAGACATGAAGTCATAGATTTCTTGTGAAGATGTTGTCTGGAGCACCAGCGTGAAGCAAATGGAGGACTAGAAACAGGTATAAAAAAACAGTTTGGGAAGAGGAGAAAGCTGGTCAGACAATGAATAATGAAGGCCAACTTGGAACTTTATGACAAATCTAAAAAAACCTGATTTATAAAGTTGTAATTTTTATTTTCACAGAAGTAAAACTCTACTATCTTTATAACTTTGGTTGTTTCCGATGTCTGAATTTCTCCTGGACATTGGTGTAATTATTTATACTAAAAACATTATGACCCAGCCTGTAGGACACAACTAGGGGTGTTATCCGCAATCATCTGACCTTTGTAGCATTCATTCTACACAAAGTTTTGTCTCTAGTTTTGATTCTAAATGTGTGCTGATGAAGTGGCCTTTGGTCTGTTAAACTTGACAGGGTGGGCTGCTTCGCCTTTAAAATGTGTTTGTCGTTTTTGCTTTGCTTAATTGTGTGGCAACCCTGAGACAATTTATGAGTTCCATAGGTCACGAAATGAAAAGGAGCTACTCAAATGTATCAAATAAGTGAGACAAAAAAAAAAAAAAAACGGAAAATGGATATGTTCATTTGAAAAAGATACACTAATGTAAAAAAAAGAAAAATACATGCAGAACTGAAATATTTTAATTGTTTTTCAGGTGGTTAAGTACAAAGGAAAAGATGAAACACAATTTTGACTGAATGTCTGACACCTAATATTACAAAAGGCCCTTTGCAGTCCAGCTGGATTTCACATTCTTGGCAGCTCACAAATCAAAACTTACTCTGCTCCACTTACAACACAACACCATATGTGCAAGTGCTGCCTGAACTTGACAGTAAGAACTGTTTCTCCTGACACCGACGTTAGGCTCAGGTTCTGGTGCTGTTCTGTCCAAGAGAAGCTCAGTTTCCCCTCCCAAGTGAAGCCAGTAAACAAAAAAATAGCTGCTGAAGTAGCAACCTCAAAACACGAGCTGTTACATGTGCGTTTGCCATAAAAAATAAACGGCATGGTAATAAATAGGATTTTAATTTTATTTTATTTCGGTTTTAAATTTATAGATCTATATAATTTATAAATCACAACTGAACAGTTTATCTGATCTCTGGTCCGGGGAAATTTAGAAATGTTAAAAAAAAATGGGCAGAGGGATTTTAGTCCTGATTTTCTATCAGGACAAAATGTGTGTGTTCCTTAAACCATTTTTCTTCTTTTCTCACTTGTTGCCCACTTCAAACAGACATGGTTTTCAAACAAGACAGGCCTCTTGTGTGAAATTTACTTTGCCTCTAGCTATCCAATCATTATCTTTTACCCACTTCTTCCTTTCAGGGTGACAGGAGTCACTGCAGCCCATATCCTGCAGTCACAGAGAGAGGAGTGGAGTACAGCCTGTGTATCCATCACAGGGCCACTTCGCCTCTACCTAAAGCTAAAGCACTCAAAAATACAGTTTTGTACAGAGCCACCTCTTATTGGAACATGTTATTACCTAACATAACATGGCTTAGCAGTAACTTATTCAAAAAGAATCTGAAAAGTTTTTGTCTGACTGGGTGATGGTTTCATGTGTGTCTGTGTGTGTGTGTGTGTGCGTGGGGGTGTTTTGTTACATAATGTGATTTATGATTCATGTTGGGACCCCAAGAAAAATGGTCTTCATGAAGGTGAAGACAAATGGGGATCCCATTCAATATACGACAAACAAATAATGAACGTCGGTGTCTCGGCTTGGCTCCGGGTCTCTGACAGTTATTCCCACTCACTGAACTGCCGAGTGTCTAAATGGCCTGTTTGTCATCACAGTGTGTGTGAACGCAGAGGTCAAAGCAAAGGAATGTGGTCATGTGAATATATATATGCAGTCAGCAGGGACGTGATAAAAAAAAAAAAGTTTGCCCTGAAAGATGTTTGAGAACAAATGACCGAGAAAACAGTGACCTCCCAGGAGAGAAAAGATGGAATTAAGAGGGGTATGTTGCAATGTTCATGTGTATAATTAAGGATAGGAAGAGTTTAACTTACAGCCGCCATGGAATTGATGCGGTCTATGTAGTAGTCGGGCCAGCTGGTGGCCAGTTTGTTGGGGTCCTCTTGCTCCTGTACATGGACAAAAACAAACTGAGTAAACCATACAAATACAAACTGGTATTTTTTTTATTGTTATAGTGTGGTTCAGATGATTTATGAGCAAGTAAACAATTCTTGTTGAGACATATTTATTGTTGCATTTCTGATCAGACGTTTTTAGCACATTCCCCATGTTGCAAACATTAAACCAAAGTCTGTTCCTTTGTGCAGTGAATGTCAGCCAGTTTGGTCTAACAATACCTTGACAGCAGCATTGAGATTTTCAAGACAATATCTATCAATACATAATGTCCGTAAAGACATCTATTTTTACTTTTTATGTTAGACAAATTATGCAAGCACTAGTCGCCTTCCAACTACTAGGGTTACTTTGGAGAGTGTCACATCAGTTCAAATAAAAGACAACATTTATATTCGAGTGTATTTTTAATGTGCTTGTCAGTTTTCTGATACAAAAAAAAGACAACACAAACACGTCTTTTTGTGTTGTTGATGTGGCTGGAATGAGTTCAAAGCAATTTATGACTTTATTTTGCACAAACCACAATAAAGAAGAGAACCTTTCAAATAGAAGCATTTATTTAAAATGGCAGCTGCAATAAATTTCATTGGCGAGATCTGTTGTACTTTAACATTATTTGCTCTTCAAGGGCGTTAGTCCTGCTTAGACCTCATTAATTCTCTGTGTTCCTTCCGAATAATAACATCAATCATTCAAAATGCGGCTTCGATATTTATTCAGTGGCAACACAGACTAAAACCAAGTTACCCTTTCTGTTGATTAAGTCAGATAAACTCCATAATAAGACCAGCTTGAACTGATTTTCTCAAGACATAAAACCTTCTAATTATAGATAATTAAGAGACTCAAATGCATGCATAACAATGGAGTGCAGATTCAGCAATGTTCTGGAATTTTGAACAATATTCTCTATAAAAGCTATAACTTTCCTGGACTAAGTACAAGTTTGGTCAATGTAGATTTTAGTCCCAGTAATGACCATTGTTTTTGAACCTCAGCACTCTGTGCCAGCACGCAAATTCACTTAAGAGCTAGAGAACAATAGAACTCACTGTACTGCACAGCCTGTGTTTTCGAGCCGGCCGTCTTTTCCGATGTGCCGCTGACACGCTCAGGACGCAAAGCCAGACTGATCCCAACACTGAGATTAACAACTTCACCGCCTGCCTTTCTACAACCCCTCAGCCAAATTACAGCCGCCGAAACATTTATTTTGGCAGTTTTACAAGCCGCTATTTTCAACATGTTTCAGGACAGATTAAAAATGATGACAACAGGGTTTGTTTTAGGGGTCCGAGTCATATCAGTCTACACATGTCCTGAATTTAGATCCTTATAATGTAATTCTTAAGTCCCGAAGTGATGTGAAGCCTGTTCTTGTGTGTTGCTGGCTTGACCTAACAATTCTAGGAGTTAATCACAGTTGATGACGGATATTAAAGCGATGCAATAAAAACCCCAGACTTCATTGAACAATGATTGTAAATGAAAAGTATCAACAGCAACCTCTGTAATAGAAAAGAAATGTGTCTGTTTTTATGCGTATGAAATGGCTTAGTACACTATAAGTTTTCTTTCTTTTTCTTTTTGTGCTAATGGGTCTCTACAAGGTGAATTATTCTAGTCGTGTGTTCAGCTGCAGCATTTGCAGCACACAATTCTCATGTTTGGTGACTTTAAATGTGATTTACAACCTGTATTGCTGCAAGGAAAGACAGAAATCCCCAACAGCATATCAGGTATATATCTGTACCGTGTTTTACTTATTACAACCATCTGCTGAGAAATATATTGTGCCTCTGAAGACCTGAATACTTGACAAACGCCAGCTCTCAGGCATATTTCTCTGACTGTTTGGCAGGTTATTGTGTTTGCAGAGGCACCTGTTGAAAGAGAGGCTGAAATTACAAACTTCAGCTTCGCTGACATTGTGTAGCAAGAAGTCTTAAAGATTTCAACCCCCTGACCCCCAGAGGTTTGACTGACAATCATAATTGAGTTCACAGATTGCAGGTATCCTGATCACATAAACGTTTCAAGTCAACAATTCAGAAGTAGGAATTGCAAAATACTCAGCTGGCCACCTTTAAACCAAAAGAGCCCTGAAGTGTTGCGGCAACATTCTGCTGTTTGCTTGACTATAGGAAACAATTTCACCTTTAAAAAATGACCCAGGGTAAGACAAATAATTTAAGAAGGGATACCACAATACACATTGTTGTACTCTGCAAGTTCCCTGTGTTACACACACTGATACTAATATGGTCAACATCACATGACCATTGCATAATAGTACGTTTCTACTACCATCAGAATGTATTGGTAGTTTTCTTAAATTCAATTTTGAATCAATGTTCCAAACTCCGGCACCACTGCAAAATATTCAATTAACCAATGTGTCCATGGGGAGTATTAATCTACTGAAGCCAGGATATAAGGTCTCACCTTAAAAAACAGGGCAGGATATTGAATTTTTAAAGATTATGTAACATTTGCAGTCATTTTTTTCCCCCTAACAGATAAGCATTAAGTGTTTTTTGCGCTCATTCCAGCAGCTATATTTGCTTTGGATCACATTGAGAGATGAGGATAAAGAGCATGTGGATAATAACTAAAGTCATAAGTTCTTGATACTATGTGCATACTGTAATAACATTCAGCTTGAGTTATGCAATGGCATTCTCAACAGCTTTTGAGATGCAGGATTATGTGTGGCACTTTAAATCTTTTTCAACTTTTTATTGCATCTGTTTTAACATTTTTGAACTGCTTTTGTATCAATTTAAATGTTGCTTTATTGTCTTATAATTCAGTGTTCAAAAGTTCTGAGTTATAGTTTGGTTCAGGATGTACAATTTTACTATGGCTTGAAAATACAAAAGCGATTCTGTGTCAGTGTAGCATGTTTAATAAGAGTCAGGAGAGCCTGTTTGGCTTCCAGCAATAGAATATAAGAAGTTATCTACCTGGAGGTGAATGCAGACAAGTCATGCACAAACATACATAAATCCTCGCAAGAAGGAAAGTAATAGCTATGTTCCAAGAGACACTCTTTCTATATCTTTATTAAAACTAAGCATAAGTATTATTAGCAATTCATTCTTAAGCTAACCTGCATGACAAACTGTAATGGATGTGAAATTCAAGATTAAGCAACAATGCCTTTCTTCTTCAGGTTTACAGATTCTGCAAAACTTTAACTTCATTAGATTATTTTGACCAATTAAAAACTAGCTGTTCACATCTATGACAGTTCAGTCAACACTTTGTTGGACAGGGCGGACAAAAGCCAAATTGTCAACCGGTACTTGTAAAGGGATGTAAATGGTCGATAACTATTTAGAGTTTACACTGAAACTGAAAGGTGAAAACACTGTGGCCCAAAAATGGCCAGTCTACTTAAGAATCCAAAGCATGCTAAAAATAAAATATTTATAATTATACAACCCACAACACAGTAGGTTCATTCCAGCTTTTTGCTGCTTGATGGACTAGAATAAAAATAAAACTTTGTACTTCATTGCAATCCCTAATAAGCTCCAAAATGATTCAGTGAAAGATTACTTGTTTTGAGCAGGATACTTTTTAGAGGAATAATGTTAGATTTTCTTGGTTTCTCTAATAAAGTGTTATTAAATCAAAACAACTGGAGCCTTTGCTCCACTTGTGCAAACAAGGGAAGCCGTGTTTGTCCCAGACAGGACAGTCTGAGCAAAACTCTCCATTCAAATCATAGTCATGTGTTACAGTAATTCTCAGCAACAGAGAGCACTACTGTGTGGTGTGCTTGTGTCTGAATAACCTGTAGTGGGGCTTACTTCTCCATTCCAACTGTTTGTGCTTAGGTGGGTGTGTGGATATGAAGGGAGGCATCATGTCTTCCTGTCTGTATACACACACAGACACACACACAGCGTGCAGGCAGGCAGGCCATTATCTGATATTGCACCCTGGTTGTTTTTCTCTCTCTCTCCTCTAATTCTCCATTACGCCGCCTCTGTCCATGAATGAGGGGGTTTGTTTGGATTTTCCTCCGGCTTTCCGCTGTTCAACGTTACTTTGGTTTTGCACTCCGTTTCCTGACCTGGACACGATGGCCTTTTTTTAAACTTTAGCTTTACAGAGGAAATGATTTCTGACTGGGAGAGATGGGGGTGGACTGACAAACTAATATATCTTAGCTCTGAACCCAGCTTAGCTGCACACAAATCCAAAGTGCCTATGCTGTTGCCAATGTTTTGTTTCCACTACCTTCTACTATGGCACAGACAGTTCTCATGAATGTCTGTGGTTGCTTAAGTGAGTTATTCAATAACTGATTCTGGAGTAATATTGAACTTTTTTGTGGCTTCACATGTGAAAAGGCAATTTGTGCCAGGAATCCAATCCCATTTGACACGATGCAGAGCATTCAAAGACACAGCAGCTTATCATAATGTAATAAAAGACAGATTGTATCTTCCTTTTTGCACTTTTCCTGCTTATTTAGCAGCTTTCATCCTCATCCTGACATCCCTCTAAACTCTACTTCTTCCTTTTACGTCACTGCTAATAACTTATTATAAACCCGAAAACAAAACTGCACATGCAGGCACACAAAAGTGCACACAAACACACGAAGCAGAGTGTGTTTACTACCTTTTAATGGCCTGTCAGATCACTTCAAGCCAAGTTGAGCCTGCACTTCTTTGGAAACTGAAAGAAGTGGTTCAATCTTTATCCTACTTCTGATACAGAATCTTTAACCAACAAAAAATGAATTGGAAAAAAAAAGAATAGAAAGACACACATGGGTGGCTTTATGAATATGTATGCAAGTTTCTATTGACCAAGAGGATCTGTGAAGAATTGTCATCTTACTTCATGAAAAGTGCCACTTTATACAGGCTATTCAAACACAAAATGGGACCAGAGTTGCTGTGGAGAGACACACTGATCTCTACGAGGATGTTTTAGTCAGGGGAAAGGGGTCAAAGGGTGGATTCCTCAAAACGTTCAACAGCACAAACAGTATGATAATTCTTTTGTGACAAGCAGCAACTGCCCAGTAAAATATTATGGCTTTTGCAGCACAAATGCACTCCTAACTCCACTGTTAATGCCTCCCCAATTCTTAACACTGTGCATGCCAAAGGCTGTAAAAACCTATTGTCTTACATCTGATGCCATAGTAAGTGGATATGTTAACACGAAAGAAGCAATTAAAATCAAGAAATAGAGCTGGCTGTGCGGTTGAGCTGATTTGAAATCCATGGAGGTAGTGTTTTTTCTACATTCAAGGCTGACATTTAACTCTAAACTGTGGCTTCAGGCAGCCAGTCAACAGAAGGCCATCCAGAGATCAGAGCTGATGTATGATAAAAGTAAACCAGAGGCCAACTCACCTTCTTCTTACTGCAGTAGATCTGCCATTTCTTCTCATCGGGTAGAGCAAACATGGCCTCTCTGTTCTTATCTGTCAAGTCCAGCTCATCCTGCAGAACAAACAAGAGAAGGTTTATCTGCAGAGCTAATCAATGTGCAGGAAATAATGGGTAAAAGAAGACATGACAAAGAAAATCTTACAACTGTCATGTATATAAGCACCCACTCTCAAGACATTTCCATGACAATACAAATCAGTTAAAAAGGCTGCAGATCACTGGATAAGGTTACACAGAAATGTTTGATTGTTCAAGCTTCCCACTCTCAAGTAGAGAGCAGCCTCCACTAACTGCAGAAGAGAGTTTAATATTCACACTGCTGCTCTGTTCAGTTTTTCAGCTTAATGCAAAGAGCCTCTTGCACCTTTTGAAATGCATATGAGCCCAGGAAATGAGTCTGTGTGCCAACAAGGAAAAGCAAAGTCTTGGAAAACAGCAACGAATAAACGGACTTGAAGGGAGTCAAATGTAGGCCAGGTGGAGAAAGAGAGACACATTAAAAATGAGGAAAGTGTTGATGTGGAAACTAATGGAACAAAAAAAAGGATGAGAGGCTTCAGTACTGAGGCTTTGTGCTCAACTCAAACTAATCTCTTCATAATGGTGGTGCTATCGTGACGTCAGCTGTGAGTGGTGGGCCTCCTGGGACTCCCAGAATGAAGATGGCCACTGGTGACAGAGGTGGGGCCCCTTTTAAGCCACCCGGGGTTTGTGTTTATACCCACTCTGCTGGACAGGGTGGGTTGAGGCTGCCTAAATTCCAAGAATTTTACTCTATGAAGAATGACATCACCCCTCATCCATTCCTTTCAACTGGTTAAAGAGAAGACACATTGCTGTGGTTTTAGGGGAAAAAAACAACTAAATTTGAAGGGGGTGAATTTAAAGGAAGCTTTTGTCCAAAACATTTCTTAGTCAAGTAGCATGATTTCAAGAATTACTTGCGACTCACATGATGAGCTCATCATTTGAGGTCTTCAGCGTCTGCTAAGATAAAGACAATCCACTTTCAGTTTAAGAAGGTGCTAAATATCTAAACTCAGTATCTTCCAATTTCTACAGATTCAGCTCCCAACTTGGATCACGATCTTCTTTCGGGATGTTTGGGCTGAGAAATGAGGTTGTTAAAATCCAGCTAGTCTCTGGCCAGTTGCCTGGACACTGGGTCAAAGCCCTGCTGTCCGAGCTGCAGCTCTTTGGAGGAGCTAATGGGAGCTGGTGAAAATCTGTGGGAACGAGACCCCTGGATGGGAGTTGAGCATCTGATGCAGCTTGTGTTCTCCCCCCTGCTACTACCAAAGCTTTTCAGTTTTAGGATTTTATATGAAGGAACAGGAAGGATACAAAAAACATGAACATTTAGGCAAGTGTGAGGTGAGCAATTTAAAACATTACATTCTAATTTTTTGATGGATTTTATTCATCTTCACTCAATCAGGCAAATCCTATTTATTTCACAGATCTCTTTTTTATGGTGGAGCAGTAGCAGCAGGAAAATATGAAGTTGGGGATGTGGACAATGAAAAGTAGAAAAATATTTTAGTCATGACAGTTTGAGAACTTTTTTGCAAGTTAAGTAATTTTACTCCCCACATCTTCCACCCACTTTCCAAACTTACTCCAACATCACAGGGGTCACCTCATGACCTCAACAACACCTACAAGCACATGCAATTTCTTTAGTCCTCCAAAAAGAAAGAAAAAAAAAACCACTTTCTTCTTTGCCGAGTAAAACCTTTCCTCGATGTGCCCCATCTTTTTTCAACACCAGCACATTTCAGCCAGGAAAGCCCATAAACCAAAGCTAATATTGTTTCACCTGCTGCTTGAGAAGGAAAAGAACATACCTCGAAATTTTTTCACATTTCATGCACTGCAGCCAACCACATGTTTATCTAAAGTGTTATGGCCATGTGCTCCAATTGCTGCTTTTGCTGCCCAACAATCTACTCTGTCACTTCATTTCCTGCTTATAAAGTTGAGTTTGACTCTGAAATGTGCTGATAAAACTCTGAAAATTTGGCAGGGTTAAATTACGGCAACTTTTATTAATTGAAACAAGTTAAATGTTATGCGCAATAGTTTCAAAGGCAAAAAAGCAATAAAATTGAAAATGGTAATAACTATGTAGTTTGTTATCAATAAATGCCACACTTTCCTTGTGCGAGTATTTCTTAAGACTGTAATAAGAACACCGAAGATAATAGTCCATGAGGAACAATAACACAAAAAGTGAGTTTATGTAAATGACTTGCATAAACGTAGGAGTGTCTTTGGGAACTGGAAATGCTCGAGTTTCCACATATTTGAGAAATGCGACATCCACCCTTGTACACGTGTCTGTGAAGTGGCCTTTGCAGGGTGGATATGGTGGACATAACTCAGGTTTAACCTTGTGTTGGGAGGACAGGACAACACACATTCACTGCACAGATATCATGCAGCATTCTCAGAGCGAAAAAGTGAGGCGCAGGAAAGACAGACAAGATGGCGGGAAGTCATATTAGGCCTCCAGGGAACCCACAGGAAGATGTAGCAGCCATTATTAACCCTTACAAGACACAATAAGCTTGCTTCTCCTAAGAGTACAAAACCTCAGTACTTACAGCTAAAGTTGTCTTTCAGCAGAAAATCAAGTCTGAGTCATTTACAACACTTAAAAAAATCACCACGATAGTGAGAATGAATTTGCCACTTTACTTGTATTTGCAGAGCATTAATGGCCCCTCTCAGACACACTGGGTTAGCTCTCTTCAGAAGCATTTCTGAGTTACAGTATCCACTCTGGTGAATGAGTCAGTAGCTGTTGCTAGCCAACAGCCATCGTCTAAACAAGGTTTGGCCACTGACACAATAAGGCTGACTCAGGACAGTAAGCACTCGGTTCATAACAGATCAAGGGGAAAAAAAGCATTAAAATTTGGAAAGCAGCAAGGCAGAATTGTGTTGAAAAAAAAAAGAGGGAGGTGAAACGGAAAGGAACGATGGGTGCATCCCAAGGGCGTGCACAGGGAAGGAAACTCACTCCCATTGCCTAGAGGAAAGAACATTTCCATTCACTGCTGTTATGCAACAATTTCAATTTGTGTCTGGCTACAAAAGTCACACTGGATGGAACATTGGAAGAAAATTTATGTTTTAAAAAGTTACGTTTTCCTGGAAACTCATGATGGGGTTTCACATCAGAAATGCCAATTCCATCATCACTGTTTTGAGGACAGGTTTTCCATTCTCTTAAAATCAGCGATGAGAAAACAAAGGTTACTGCATCATGAAACAATAAATGACTCTGCATCTGGACCATGGCAGAAAGGGTGGATTAAAACTGTTGTAAAACATGCCACAGAAAGAGAAGGAAAAACACATACATATACAGGGCCCTATGATTTCAGTTTTGCAGAATTTACCAAACAAAATAGAATCCAATATAAAACAGTGGAATCTCACAGAATTCACTCATTCGGTTGAGTTTCTGAGGTATGTTGGCTGCTGTCACTCCCTGTACCTGCCTTTATCGAATCACGCGCGTGAGCTCTTCCTCTCCACACAGAAAGCCATTAAGTTTTGAATTCTCTAGCTATTCATTTGTTAAATTAATTGCACACTTTTTAGGTTAATAAATATGGCTAGGCAGAAAAAAATAAACCGAATTAAGGAAAATATAAAACTGAGTTTTATAGGGGCCTACATATAGAGGAAAAGAGGGCAAGGAGCAAAGAAAACACTAATCTCATGCCTGCCAGTAAAGTAAACGCCAGATATTGGCCTAGAATACCTGATTTAATTTGGCTGATATGCTGTACATCTTCTTAACAAACAGCATAGTTGAATAAAGACAAAATACTCTTCTTAAATAAATGTATGAGCAATTACAAACTAAAGTTACTCAAACTAAAATTGGCAGTTCTAGTTCTTCACAACAGAAATTTTGCCCTGGAAAATCTTTCTGGTTAACTGTAGTAGCAACTCTTTTTGGACCCCTGTAAATGTGTCGACAGATTGTGGCCACATGCTGACTTTTCCACGGCACACACTTTTTTTTGTTATCAGCTGAAACTTGTAAATGCCAGGGTAGCTGTCCCCAAACAACCTCACACTTGGTTTATCCTTGTAGAAACAAAAAGTTCATTTTAGTTTACTGAGCTGCCACCAATGAGAAATGAACCCAAGTACCAAAGTTATTTAGGAAAACCCACTTTCAATTACCAAACTATGAGAGCAATTTCTCCTGTGATGAAAAAAAGTTATTAACAGCGAATGGCTCTGACAAACAAAAATAAAGTTGTCCGTATTTCTTGGTGAGCTGCCAGGATTCACACATGGCTTATGTATCAACTACGCATGCAAGCCTTGAAGTGCTGGTGGAAAGAAACAGTTTAAAAGCACCATGATCCAAAAAACAGACCCAGGACAGCAACACAGGGAAACACTGCCAGATGCAAATGCAACGTTCAACTGATGTGATGCTTTTGTGTTAAATTCTGCAGTGATTGCTTCCAGGTCTACAGGAGACTTTCATGTCTGTGTTTGACAACGTGAAAAGAGAACTTGTTCTTTAGACCTCATTGAGTTTGAGTTGTGTATTTGACAAAAAAAGGGTCAAGTGTTTACAGATAAAAACCAAAAATGGATCCCACACATGCTCAGTCTGCAATACTCCGTTAAGTGAGCTATGGACCAGGGAACATTTGTCATGACAGTTTTGCTTCATTACACTTTAACGTTCCATACACCTGCACTTCTTGTAAAGTAAAACCAGATAGTTTTTTTAAAAAGGGAGATGTTTTTCAAGTCAGGTTATACCTGTGAGCAGTCAGTATCTGCCCGTAACAGTATGGAGAACAACAGAGGGGAATTTGTAATGGGACGGATATCAAGCCAACAGCTAGCAATTCAGGAAATTTCTACTCTTTTAAATAACTCAATCTTCTGTAATCTTGAATTAAGACTCCATAAAAAAAATGGAAAAATTTAACCTGAAAAATTAAAAGGTTTTAAGATCAGGACAGTTTTTCTTACTTTTTTACGTGTACATATTCCTCACTTTTGTCTTAATTTGAGAAAACTGAGCCTCAATTGATCCTCTGGACCATGAGGATTGTTGTGATTTGGTTAAATGCTCCCACATAATAAGCATGACTTTAATTTAATTCAAAGTTAAGGGTAATTTCAAACAATTAAGTATTGTTTTAAAACGTTTTCTTTTGTCCAAAACTGAATTATGCTGCTCATATTGGGCAACTGAAAGGTCTTGGAGTCATTCAACTCTAAGATCATGAACTGAGACAATAATTCACAAGATTGCTACATAATGAATGAAATTTTCTTTAATCAAGACAGCAAATATCCTGCAGCTACTAAAAGTTAATGATTTGTAATTTCACATTATTATAAGGAAGTTCTTTTGCAACAAAAGTAGAGTTAGTTCCTCTGTCAGTCAGCTGAAAAAACATCTGCCTTGATAATGGTGAATAATTTCCTATCATAACTGAATTTTCTCCTTATCGCCTGAATTTAAGTTGACAGTGGAGTGACATATCCTGCCGATGGTGACGTTTAGCATTCCTGAAGATTGAAACATCATCTCTCTTAACATGATGTTGAGAGACTCTGAACAAAGCAGGAAATTTAAGGCCGAAGGGAAGCAATAAGGGGGCTAAGACCGAGGCAGACTAGACTGAAACCAACCATGAGACAGGAACAAACTCAGACAGAAACAGCAAAGGAAGGGTCAGTTTATTTGGCAGCTGAAAAGCACTGCAGACCTTGCTGTTAACAGCTGTGCCCTGATCCTTCTCTGCAGAGTGGACACATGTCAGCACAGCTATCCCCGATCTGGCACTGGTACAGACCTAAAGCTTCTGCCAACAAGTGTGGTCTGTGATCTGTGCACAGGATGTGAACGGAGTTTCTTTGCATTTATATTTGGAGGGGATGGCTTTAGGGGGGATGGGGCATGTCCGCAGCCAACCACCACGACGCCTTCTGCAACACTCAACCATTCTAATTCCTGTCTCTAATCCCATTTGTTCAGGATAATGAGCAACACGCAAAGGAAGAGATCTGGGCTGTGTGGCAATTAAAAAACAACAAAAATCCCAGGATTTCAAATAGAGCACTGCAATATATTTAACCAACTCCATCATTTGCTTTCAGTTTCAATTTTGTTTAGAAGAAAATACTCCTCAGTGCAGCACCCAAAACAGAAAGAAATGGTTTATTAACCATTGGCAAAAGGCAGGAACCTTTTTCTTTACATGTTGATCCTTATCCCCCACTGACAAATTGCCAAATATATAAATGTATATAAAATCAAAACACTGTTCAATTCTAGATAAATATCAGTAAATCTTTACTCACCACCAGTTCAGAGAAACGTGCATGCAGCTCCTCTGCAGGTGGCATCGGGGAGCTGAACTCCAGCAGCTGCAGCGGCACGGTGTCTTTCAGGTTGATCTCAGGAGGCTCGCTGCTGCCAAAGCAGCACAGGAAGCCCAGGCCCTGCCGAGTTCTTTTCCTGGGTGGCATGGTGGCTGTGGTGACAAGGGTGGCAGTGGTGGCACTCAACCAGGAAGGTGGAGGAAAGGGCTCAGGGACAAGGGAAGGGGAGTGGAGAGGAAAACAAGGCTGCTATCTAGGGGGCATGATCTAAAACAAAAGATAAAAACAACAAAAGAGAGAATTAGAAACTCTGACCATCCCAGATATCCCATATTATGTTATATGCATTTAGAAAAGGATCTTGCATTGAATAAACCATTGTAGTACAAATCAAATACAGCTTCAAACAGTTTTTAAAAGAGTCATGTTGGTCTGTGTTTGGACATCGTGTCTTTGGGAAAGCAATTCTACTGTGCAGAGGCAGCAAGGTAATTTAGGTTTTCAACAGTCTGATATTATTGGAAGTAAATGCATCAGCAACAGACACCACAGGCTAACAAAGATGTAATGGCACCAGCAGAAATTATATCAAAAGGAAATATGTGAAGAAGAAATAGAAATGCAGTACACGCCAACTTAAAGGCCATCCAATTGGATTTTTCATACAGGTTCAATTGCGTTTGTGTATTTGGGTAAATATATAGTTTGCTTTGCGATAGACAGTAGCTGCCGTTGTGTCACCATAAATAGCTTTTTGTGCTTCAGGTTTCCACATTTGTTAATGAATGGACCTCACACCTGTTGTGCAAAAACCTTGGAAAAGCAAATCCAGCAGGATTATTTGACCATTAAATCAATTTGAAGCAGTTTTGTAAAGTACTTTAAAAATGCAAAAACATGGAACAACGACCAAAATGTTTAAACCAAATTGTCTGTCACTGAAAATTGTACAACCTGAGAAAAAGGGAGTAAAAGTAGTTACCTTACAATTATCCATTTAGTGAAGGAGCGAAACTATGCCTATAGTTTACACAAGAAGCCACAGTTCATCACATTTTGACTCTGCACAACTCTCCACCATCCCTCACGCAGACATTTGTTTCATGTAGGAATCTGCACTGTGCAATCTAAAATTAGCAGCATGGTAAATTCTTTATGAACGCACTCGTCCCTCAACAGGACCATGAAGGAAAAAAAAAAAACAAAACATCACATTTCCATTTTGACCTTGTGCTTCTGACTCCTTGAATCAGCTGCTGCTTTCAAGGTACAAAAAGCAGAGCTATAATTAAACTGGAGGCTGTTATAAGTGAAACCTTTTTTTTGTTTGTTTAATATTGGATCATAAGATGCTTTTCTTGATTAAAATTCTTCTCAATATTCACTTTTTTACATGACGATCATTTCATTATTTATTCCAACTGATCTCGTGTGTCATTTAATCTGACCTGATACCAGCAAATAATAAATATTCAGCGACTTTCTTGCTGTGAGGCTACACCTCTACCAACTACACTACCGTGCCACTTATATCCAATGGAAACATGATGCTATTAATTAAAAAGACAAGTGCAAGTAGTATTGAGGGCAAGCTCCAAAGACACTACATTGAACTTCAGAACAGTCAAGCAGAACATGACGACTAAAATTAGCTGGTACATGACATGGACAGAGATCAGTTTTAACTAGAGGTCAAAACAAAAACTACACTTTAGGAAGGCTGTTATGGAGATTCTGGGCCATTAACACTGACTTTACTGCTAGCCCAGTCTTTATAGTGGTGTGGACAGCTGGCCCAGCCTAATGGAAAAGAGGCTACTCTGCAGGGGTCGTAAAGCCTTTCAGCGTAACACACAACCTAAACCTCCGGTCCCGGGTCTCAGTTTCTATCTTCACTCTCACACCGAGGTCCACATGCAGGCAGTCCTCACACAACACATCTCCTGCTGGCCTCCTTCCAGCCTATGCTCAGGGGAAAAAGGCCAATGAATCCAACGCACAC